>JBBPCZ010000142.1:23054742-23066739 GCA_037974445.1 Brycinus macrolepidotus | reverse complement strand
GTGTGTGTGTGTGTGTGTGTGTGTGTGTGTGTGTGTGTGTGTGTGTGTGTGTGTGTGTGTGTGTGTGTGTTGACTGTCACATTTGCTGAGGGTGTGGCGGATACTTTATTTACTCTGGCCAGCAGTGGTTCCATATGCAGTGTCTGTCAGCAAGGTTCAGCTCACTTGATCCTACAGCCAGTCAATGGGATTGATTTCTGTGGTATGTTTGTTGCCTTGCACATTGTTATCTGTTGGGGTGTAATGATGTGCTCATCCCGACTGAGTGAAAAAACTGGGTCGAGTCAGTCCACAACACTGAGTCCATGATTTTTGTGGTTTTGGTGTTTAAACAGTGCAGTTGCATCAGATAGCATAAGGAATACAATATCTCTTCTTAGTGTCACAAGTCCACGCTGCACATTCTTTCATTTTTGCGTTGTGATATCTAGGGATGGGTATCGAGAACTGGTATTAAATTGGTGCTGGTACTGGTCAGTACCAAAATATCGCTAAGGTACTGGACAAACAGTGCTGCTATCAGTATTTATGCAACGTTAATGCATTCTAACATAGCTGCCATTTTCAAATGCTAGATTGGATCAGCAGGAGGGATGGGAGCCACGCTCTGCACATCATCACCAGATATTTGTAGTGATTGCTCCTTCCTCATTATATACACATTTAAATATACCATTTTTTTTATTTCTGTAAAAAAGTTATAATAAAATAACTATTGAGTCCTTTCTTATCTTTTCATGCAGTGTCTTTATTTTTTGCCCCAAATAATGGAGTAGTATCAATAAGAGTATTGCTAAATATCAGTATCAGTAAATAAAATGAATAATAATAATAAAGTACCGATAAACAGTATCAATACTGATATCAGTATCAGTAAAATCCTAACGATTCCCATCCCTAGCAAAATCACAGTTTTTTTTGATACATTGTTAGTGGGCTGTGATGATAGAACATGTTTAGGCTGGATCCACATGACATTTGCTGTGATGAAACATGCTTGTGTTTTTTTTTCTAATCAATGACATCCAAAAGCAGAAACAAACATGCACCACACTGAAGTGTCAAACAAAGCTTACGATAGGTACTTTATCCTGATGAGAAAGCATCTTAGGTGTTTGTACAGTCAAAGTCTCAGCGTGACTGTGTAAGGAATATCCAGAGGCATTTAGAAAGCTTTCAACCTGTCATGAAAGCACTCACTGCTGTTTCCAAATGGGCATGCTCGGGGCTGCAGTGCTAATACATTCTCATCCTCAGAGCAGAAGAGAGCCATTGTGTGCACAGTTAAATAACGTCTAGGGGTGAATTTAGGAGGGTAACAGTGAAAAGAAATGACCTGAATAAATCGCCTGCTCATATCCTTCATCGTGGCTATTTATTCCTACTTTCTTTTCAAAGGTTAAGACAATGTATTTGAATAGTTTTGGGAAAAATATTGGCATATATTAAACAGAAAGAGCCTGCAGAAATCTCTCTTTCTCTTTCTCTTTCTCTCTCTCTTTCTCTCTCTCTTTCTCTTTCTCTCTCTCTCTCTCTCTCTCTCTCTGTCTCTGTCTCTGTCTGTCTGTCTGTCTGTCTCTCTCTCACTCTCTCACTCACTCTCACTCTCTCACAGACATCAATCTGAACTCTCCAAATAAAGGCCTGAACTCTGACTCTATATCAGAGGTGCCAGCAGAGAGGGGCGCATCTGGTATCACCCCAGTAACACTCCCCCCAGGACTCACAGAGGAGGAGGCTGAGGAACTGAGGATCGAACTGACCAAGGTAAACAACACGCCAACAGCTGTAAAAACTTCAAAATCCCATTCTTCTGCAGAAACCTTCAGCATTTGACAACCTAAATGGTTTTATAAAACTTTGTCCAGTAATCTAGATGACACAAATGATTTGGACTGTGGCACATCTGAGTTGCCTTTGCTGTAATTTGATGTTTTTGGTTGATTTTATCCTCCGTTCCTCATCTCAGGTGGAGGAAGAGATTCAGACCTTGCGACAGGTGCTGCTGGCCAAAGAGCGCCATGCAGCAGAACTAAAGCGCAAACTTGGCCTCAGCCCCCTGAGCGAACTCAAACAGAACATCACCAAAGGCTGGCAGGACGTCCAGACCTCAAATGCGTAAGTAGATCTCCTACTATTCTCACTCTGGCAAGCATTTTTACCTATCCAGTTTAAAGATGGTTTTGGAGTGCGCCCTGCCATTTGAAGCCCTCGGTACTAGAAGTTTTGAAAAATGTGTTGATCTAAAGGTTGCAGATTCATCAGTTTTGGATGATAGAATTTATTGTTAATGGGTTACAGTAATGTTCTATGGGCTCAGTGTTTGGCTAAAGTAAAAATTTCTGGCTATTTTAATATGTAATCATAAAGAAAAAAAACATTTGGTGTATTGTTTTTATATTCTGTATTCCACTACTATGTAGATACTTCTTTAAGGCACATTTATTTGTTGTTTTTTTCTGAAAGTCATTGATTTACACCTCTACTCTTTACTGATGCCATCTGATGAGGGCTTCACAACAGCTGTTCTTTCAACTCTTACAAGCTAATCTCTCTGAAGCTCACAGCATAGCTCTCTTCTCTGTCTAACTCTCAGTCCACCTCTTGCTTCGTGGTGCTGGAACTCGGCTCTCTCAGACATTTGGGATTTACATATAAAAGCATTAAAGCACTAGAGAGACTGGCATGTCTCCTAACAGTTAAAACGCTTTGAGTGCTCTTGTTTTATGAGCTGAATAGGCACCGGCACTATATGAGAATTCTGTGGGAGTGTTTTAGTCTGAGTCAGGAATGACTCATAGCCGCTATTGTACAACTGATTTACCTTGCTGCTTCCTGGCTACCACTACCCCCCCTTCCCCCCCCCCCCCCTCCCCCAGAAACCAACAAGATTAGAGCTAGTAACAAGGTTAGCATCTATTCCTCAAAGTAAGATTGTCGAGCTCTTCAGTTAATGTTAAGAGACCTGTAGAAAGAATACAGCTTTGGGTCTGCAAAAGCTAAACGGAGCCGATTCATATTCAAGGAGAACTGTTGCGCTGTTTGTTTTATTACTGGTTTCTAAAAAGCATGATCATCAGGTATTATGTCTTTTATCTCAGCAATTGTACCTGTTCTTGTAATATGATTTTCCTATGTGCTTTCTCTGTTGCAGCTCTAAATAAGCATTGAATGCAACAGTTAATAAATAGAAATCCAAAGATTAATTACTCGTACATCAGATAGGAGTCATGCATGCAGTGTTCTGGAAGCACAGCAAGAAGGATTTCGGTTGACAGAGATGCCGCAAACAGTCATTATTCAACAGGAAGTAGGTATGAGAAAGGCAAACGCCCACAGGGTCAGACTTTATTTGACCAGAGACTTTCACAATACAGAATTCTGCAAAAGTTTTTAAATGTTTTTAAAACTGTGTCTCAGCATTAAGTGCCTGTCGCCAGGAAAACACTATATAACATTGAATACATATACAGTAAATAAATATAGCATGTTTTTCTGACTCATATTTTTACCAGTCATTGCACGGATTTGTTAAGTTCCGTCAGTAGTACATCTGGTGTTAATTTAATGAATTGGATTGATTAGTTGAAGACTATAAATGTATTTATTTGTATTTGTGGTGTATGCTCATACCATTTTTACCATCCTATAATTTTTTTAGATGACCTAAAACTTTTGCACAGTACAATATGTACTGGGTCGGGTACAAAATATGTGTTGAAGCACAGTAGCTCTTCCAGTATTTGGCAATATGGATCTGCAGACAGTTTCAGTAGAAGCCCTCTGCACTCTTTTTTTTTTTTTTTTTAAGATGTGCTCCCAGTCTGTCTCATAACTCTGTGTGCGTTTGTAGCTATGTGAGAACGTCAGAGAAGCTGGGCCAGTGGAATGAGAAGATTGCAGGATGTGAGCTGTGAGTCTGTGGATGGTTTGGCATATCTGATGCCTGTTTGGTCATGTTCCTCTCACTAACATGCAATACAGGGTCTCTCAGGGCTGTGACAACTGCATGCAGTATTGTGGAACAGACACATCTGATTAACCAAGTTTAACTGTGTCCATTTCAATTAAAAGCAGTTAAAATATGGGTAGATTAAATTAAACTTAAGTTACTTGACTGGTAATTGGGCAAAAATAGCCCAGTTCTCCAGTTGATCAGCCAAGATGTGTTTGATAAAGTTTTCTTTTTTAGTTTTGCATTGGAGACTAATGTAACTAACAAGAAACTTGTGCATTGTCCAGTTTTATAGACTACAGTGATCACGTTTCCCTCACTTGTGAGCTACATTAGACTTACAGCTCCAGTGCAAAATTAAAGAAGCAAGCTTAAGACACCAAACATGTTTTAGCTGAACATTTAGGGTAAAGGGAAAATTATATAATTTTGATTTTTCACTAAACTATCCCTTTAACTGGTCCTGAAAAGTCTGTGATAACCTTAAGCATGACGAGCAGTGGTATTGAGGCATTAAGGCTTGTATGTGTGCAGCGGAGTGAGAGTTGCTTTATGCCCTTCAGGGGTGCTCGGTGGTTTTATGTCTGTAGTATAAGCCTAGGTATTGCAGCCTGTTTGATTTTTCTCTTCCCTTTAACATGCTTGGTGTGGTGTTGCCTCAGCAGGCTTTGCTAACTCGGTGCTTTTCCATTCAGTGACTGTGACAGCCTGTTGCAAAACCCTCCGCAGTCGCGTGAAACAAAGACCCTGTGTGTTGTCTTTTTTTCCTTCAGTAGTAGTGGGTGTCTGAATCACTGCCTCGCTGCCTGCCTCAGATATTTTTTACTCCTCTTCTTCATTCCTTTGTTGATGCAGATGTGCTTCTGTTGGTTCCTTCTGAGTAGTCTGGTTATTTCAGTCTGTTTTAATCTGTTTCTTCTGTCCTTAGGTTGAAATGTTTTGGTATGTACGACTGATGGACAAAATAATGGAAATATCAGGAATGAGGAACTGGGTTGACTTTATCTTTAGAGGGGTTCTTGAAGTGATATAGCATACTTCATCTCATTTCTAGGGGAATGTTGGACTAGAGATACTGATAGTATCCACAGTATACTCAGAAAAGCACACTGACACATACTGTGATGTAATTTATCACAACAATGACAAATTATCATACTGCCCAGTCTGGCGTGGGACCAGTCTTGAAGAAGAAACACTCACTGTTGCAAAGTCTGGACCTTTGGTTCGCTCAGAAGTTAAATCAGTGCATATATAGAGTATGGCCAAGTAGAAAAGCCAAATACTTTTTTCCCTTTCGTATTGTGTTTTTATTAGTCATTAAAAGTGACGGTTTTAAAAGTGGAGTCAGCCATTAATATCACCTTTGTAAAGCTAATAGGGTGTATTTGGGGTTCAGACTTGGACAGGGACTTTTTAATTGAGTACTGTAGTCACTTTGTAGGCCATTTTCACTGTGTGGGTATTGCTGTGCTTTTCTTTCCATCCTATTTCAGTATCCGCCTACCTCTACTAGGGAGCTATTCTCTGTTTCTCCCCCTCCTGAGGCATTGTTTCCATTTTTTTGAAAAATGAAGTCATGACTTTGGACAGTTTCTCTCTGTGCACATTAAAGATTCATGGCTGCAGCACACAATTTGTTAAATGTGAACATAAAAGAACTTCATAGGAAAAACATTGCTGTTAAAGTCAATACAGCTTTTTCCTCCCCAGTAGATAACCAGCCTGGCCTAGCGGGGATAGTTACGGTCTAGAGAAGATGAGGGTGTGCACAGTGTGCAGTCCCCACCCAACATCACATGCAAGCTTAAAGTGCTTGAGGGAATGCATAGTTCTGTTGAGACTGACAGTGAATGGCGGTGGCATTGCTGTAAATCGAGCTTAAAATAGACCTCAGTTACCTGAGCTACTTAGGAGGGCTATATGGCTTTTGAACAGGGTTTAACATCTTAATAGAACCAATTTTCCTTCCAGTGCTTGTAATGTTATGCTGTGCAATCCTTGGATTGAACTGGTATTCATTACAGAATGGTAGACATGTGCAAGTAGCTCCTCCATGTGGTTTCTTTCTCTACAGATTAAATACTGAGCAGTATATAATGTGTGGTAAAGGGCCCATATCCTGCATCGTTTACATAATTTAAAAACACCCGCGGCAAGGCAAATTGATATAGACCGTTTAAGACTGTAATGTCCAGACATGCGGCAGAGTCAAGAATGTGTGAGATCTCCCACTTCCCCCTCAACAAGCACAGTCAGGTAGGATTGGGTAGCCTGCAGCTAAGAGTAAGAAAATAAGTGTGAGTTCAGGAGATGTGGAACTGATCTTATTCTGAAAACACTGAGTATTTTGGTGCAGCCTATGCTGTGGTGTTTTGCTGTGCTTGTCTTTCTCTGCAGTCAACATGCAGCCTCTGAAGCTTCATGGTTGGGTTCTGCAGGTGCACCTATATCTGTAATGCTAACCTAATGCTTTAGCAGGGTCTATCATCTGTTTCATACATTCACAACAGCAACTACATAGTGCATCACATTTTGCTTTTCAGATTCTTCTGCCACTGTGCTTCATTTACCCACTTGGTTTCTCAGTGATTCTGATATTTGGCTAATTTTGCATTGGGTTTCTTCTGAGTATGTTTAAAAGCTAGTGCCCATAACTGAATCTCTGCTCCTCAGTAATGTTCTAATAATGCATGTACTACTGTCCCAAAATCATTTATGCTTGCGAGAGTGAGAATATGAACATGTTCACCCTGTTTGTTTGTAGATATCTTTCAGCCTCCGCCACTCTGGATGACATTGCCCAATCTGAAGTGTGAGTTTTTTGTTTTTAATTTTTTTCTGCTGTTTTGGTTTGTTATTTTTGTTTATGGATTTATCTTTTTTGTATATTGCTTTGCTGCGCTTTCTCATGTTGTAGTATACAAGCTGTAGAATTGCTGTGTGATGGTTGCTTGCTGATTTGGGGCCTTTTTTGAGGTTGTTGAGTCAGCTATGTTGCTCAGGGTTGTAAGAAGTTGTTGCTGCAGAGTTGTTTGTGCTGTTTTTTAAGGTGGGTCCGTGGCAAATGAGTTTGCCAGTAGTGTTAATTTCTCTCATTTCATTTATGCCATGTATCTCATTTGAGTCTTTATGTCTCCTCCTGGTGGACATGCAAGCCATGCTTTATCACCCAAAAAAGTCTGAGGAGAACTCACTTTTTTTTTTTTTTTTATCTTCCTTTCTTCCCTCCCTCTTTCTTTGACCACTCATCTGTCTGTCCTCTATTATCATTCCCATTCTCTCTTTTACTGACCTCTCACAGGTACAAGAAGACTCAGGAAACACTGTCTCAGGCAGGACAGAAGACCTCGGCCGCCTTCTCCACCATGGGCTCTGCTATCACTAGGAAATTGGGAGACATGAGGTAACCTACCAATTTAAAATTATGGTTATTTGGGGAAAAAAATCAAATGTACACAATTTCACACCTAAATTTCACATCAGCCAAAACATGTTGTCTTAAGTTTGCTTGATAAATTTTGCACTGAAATTGCAAGGCTAATGCAGCTAACAGATTGCACCAATTAGCACTGTGCGTGAATAAATCATCACACACTTTGCTCAAACTGAGCTACAAATGCTCTTGTGTAGTTTCTGGCGCTGTGTGACATGCAGTGATTTGAAAAATGGTACGAATTGCAAAATTATGTAATTTTGGAAGCTAGTCTAATCTGTTACTTAGCTACTCCACAGGGTATACACATGTTCAATTACGTGTTAACTACATTAGCTCCAATGCAAAACTGAATAAGCAAATTTAGGCCACCAAACATGTTTTAGCTATTACACTACATTTGGGGTAAGGTGAAAACTGTAAATTTGATGCATCACCGAACTATCACTTTAAATGACGAAAAACAATCTCCATTCATCCACTCATTTGTCTTACACATTTTGTCCTTACACAGTCACCGAGCTCTGCTCATTTGATGACTTGGTAGAACCAAAATAGCTTGGTTCTCTCATAGGGTGGCATTAGAGTCCACTTAGTGTGCAACTGTCTGTACCATTATCTGCTTGTTCTGTCTTGCTCATGTGCCTCATTGCTGCATGTTCCCATAGTCAGTTACCTTGCTCTGCAGCTGCTAAGGACCTTGCCTTTGCCCCGCCTTCCCTGCTGCACAGTGCCAAGGTCTCTGTGGATTTGGCGCTTCCATGTTTTGTTCTCTGTTGATATAATCATATCCGTGCAGCAGTGACATTTATTATTTTTGGATTTTTTTTTTCTCTCCTTTTTTATGTGTAAGCACTTTAAAAAAAAAAAAAAAAAAAAAGACATAAAAATTAAACTTGATGAAATATTTGTTGTAGGATTTGCTGGCTCCACCGTGCAAAACCACTTTTTTGTAAAAACACAGTATGACAGCAGGAGAAAGCAGAACATTAGAGAAGAAGACAGTACTCTGGACCCTAACCAACCTCCTAACCAAAGTCCAAGCTCTCAGTTCCCATGTGGTGGTGTTCCTTCATGACATGCTGTCAGCATGTCTGTTTCAAAGCCTTGTTGGGGGATTAGCAGTAACTCCAGCTGTCCTTCCAAACAGGTCCCAGTACATTTCAAAAGCCAAGCTAATGGCTGCATTTATCAGATCAAAAGCATGTAGTCTATTAATATCTGTGTTGCCTAGGAGTGGTATTTTAGGGTTGAATTTAATGTAAATTGTAACATTGAATAGTGCTTTAGCCTCAGAGTTTCCAAACCTTTTAAACTCAAGGAGAAAAGAGAAATTTGGTATTTCCTCAGAACCCAAGAAGACAAATAGATCATGAACTGCCAGGTCATCTACATGTATAATGCACAGGAATAATTTTTGCCCCGGTGCTGAGATATCTGTCTAGTTTGTTCTTTTAAGCTTTTATTACTGAACACCTCGCACAAAAAACACATTGAGGCCTCTCCTCTCCATTTCGAATGGCTTTGGTGACTTCAGTGTTACTTCTTTTCGACATCATGCACATTATCATCAGTGAGGGAACCACAGTTATACTGGCACAAATCTGGCCCTGTAATGTCAGGTAATATCGGGGGGAGAAACTGGGACACAGTTACTCGCTCAGATACTTGTGGGAACAGAGTGGAACATTGTTTCATGTTTGTAAAAGGATCTTTCCAGAGGAAAAAAACAGGGTAAAAACATTGCTTTTGAAACTGTGCCTCACTACATCAGACCAACTGGTTTCAACTGAACAACTCAATCTTCACCAAGTGAAAACCACCACTTAAATCCTTACTACTCACTCAACATGACCTCAACCAGAAGCCAAGATCAAATTCATGAGAAGAGAGAAGGAGAGAGCCCCGCACACGGCATCTGAGCTGATCAGTCCAGTGTAGTACAGTTCTATTTTAATCAGGATAAAGAATTCACATGTCATAGTGTTATCATGCATTTAACTCTGCCAATTTTGGGTCGTGGCCCTAAGTTTAGGAAAGACGACTTTGGCTAATTAGTCCTTTTCTCTGTTGTGTCTCTTCCATACTATCATCTGTATGTACTTCCATTCCTCCTTCATTGCCATGATTCCATTCTTGAATTTGTTCACTCTGAAAGTGCTGAGCATGTTAATTAACTCACTGTAAAGCAACCCAATAATATGAGGCTCAGTATAATCCTTTATTATCTGTTTTGTTTTTTTCTGCCTGCACTGACCTTGCCTGATGCCTAACGCTCACCCTGATTGGTTCTGTGTTCCCCTTTTTCTTTTAATTGCTGCACCCTATTGGCCCACAGAGCTCTGCCTTTCTCTAACTCCTTTGGGTAAGACCAATTAGTTATCAAAAACAAATAGGCCATGTTTATGTGTAAATGTAAGAGATTCTAGATATGTGGTGTAATAAAAGACTTAACCCTAATGATGCACATAGAAAAGCTTAGCAGTGTGGCATTGCAGTTGGGATTCAGGGTTACATCCCAGCTGTACTGAATGCAGCCAGTTTCTTCCAGACTATAATTCCAAATAGTAATAATTACGTCCTCTCTACATACTACTTTCTGGAATATGATTTAATTTGTGAATTAATTATTCTTTAAGTCTGTTTCTCTGTTTATTTGCCCTGCTTTTTCTGCTGGTTACTTCTGCATGACGTACATATGAATGTTAAAACTGCTTACAGCATAATGGTGCTAGATACACTGGAAGCAGTTCAGGTTTTGCTGAAGAAAGTTTGCTTTGTTCCTTGTTTTGGATGCTCCTGCTTGCTTAACACTGGCACCTCTTGTCTTCTTTTAATGCTTTCGAAGTAGCAACTACTCCATTCGCCATTCGATAAGTATGCCAGCCATGAGGTAAAGTATTTCAGGTCAACCTCAATACCAAAGTTCATCTAACCCTTCTGTTTGGTCTTTGAACACTGTCCCCTTGAATAACAGCGCATGCGAATATTTAAGTAAAATAAAACAGAAATGTATTTACCTAATGATAATTAGTTAAGAAGTAATGAACACAAGTTGTGAAACCTGTGAAAATATGTTTAGGTTTTGTAAGTCTTAAAATCATTCTCCATTTGGACTACTTAAGGTTTTTTTTTTTTTGGTTTTTTTTTTGTTGTTTTTTTTCATGCTGCCTCCCACAGCATCAGAAATAACATGTGATTACTTAATTTTGACAGGAACTCTCCAACCTTCAAATCATTTGAGGACAAAGTTGAGAACATCAAGGTAAGACTAGACCTCATAAAACAAACTCCATTTAACCTCAGCTGTCACATGTGTAGTACACAGTCGATTACCAAGGATAATGACTCTGACTCAAGACTCAAGAACTCTTACAATAGAAGCTAATTGTCAGTAAATGTTTATTAAAGACATACATTTTTGTCAAAAAAACTCTTGAATTAATCAGCCAAATTTAGGGAAAGTTTTTTTTTTTTTTTTACCACATTTCACTGTTCATTATGCAGGTAATGCATTTTCTCGAGTCTGTCTCATCCTGTGTCATTATTGTAACATTTGTGTTCCATAGTGAAGTCAAATGTTTATTCCCAGGATTCGGCAACTACCCATTGGCTTCTATTGTGAGTTTCAGGTCATCAGATTTTATACAGGAAAGTGTGTCAGAATGATTGTCCACGGTAATCAACAATGCGGTAGTGATAGCAGATAAAGAATAGAAATGTTCCTTTAAGCAACAATAGATTGCTTTACCTGGAGCATTGTCTCAACCCCATCAACCTGTCTGATGGACTGTTTGGATGTTGTTGCAGTCCAAGGTGGTTGGAGGGAGAAGCGACGGCAACGGCATCCAGTCTCCGAGCGAGTCGAACCCTGTGCAGGACAAACCTCCGTTCTGAGCCTCAGCTCTCCCAACCGGCCACTCATTTCATCCCGTAGTGAAGCCTGACCCTCTACAGCTGTCATCACTTCTCTTGCTCTTTATCTTTCCACCTCTCTCTCTACTCCAAACCCGCTTCCACCTTCCACCAACACTTGCATGTGCTTGTCCCACCTCATCACTCTTACACACACAAATGCGCGCACACACACACACACTACGGCCTACATGACATGAACTCATCCAAATAAGGTTGTACAAAAACAGAAAAAAACGTTAAACCATTTTGTATTATAAAGTATTTTACACTGCTTTGCATAATGTTTTTACATAACTTTTATCTATATAAGAATATAAATGAATACAAATAACTATATTTAAACTCTACTGCCAAGCAGCATTCATCAGATGGTAAAGGGGTAAAAGAGAGGAAAATCTATGGAAATGGCATGGGGAGGGGCTAATGTCAGAACCGCTCACAAAAGAGGAACTTGCTGCAGTTTTTTTTACTCCAAGTACAATGTGAAGCGACGCTTTGCTGTACATTTGGTGAATGTCTAATCCTCTCTGTCTGCCTTACACTTGCACTCTGTTGCTTTATCAGTTTTGCTGTTCAGAGCATGTTACATTTAAGGTTGTTTTCCCTTTTCCTGGTCCTCTTCTGCCCTCGGCTGTCTTTTTTTTTTTTTTTTTTTTTTTTTTTTTTTTTTTTTTTTTTTTTTTTTTTT
>JBBPCZ010000142.1:23013036-23033914 GCA_037974445.1 Brycinus macrolepidotus | reverse complement strand
TGAATGGGCACAAATTCCCACAGAAACTCCAAAATCTTGTGGAAAGCCTTCCAAGAAGAGTGGAAGCTGCTATAGCTCCACATTTAAGTCTATGTATTTGAATGCAATGCAGTTAAGGCCCTGTTGGTGTAACGGTCATGCATCTCAATACTTTTGTTCATATAGTGTATATGGGACACCTGTATTCCAGTCTACTTATAAGGAGCAATGTATAAGCCTTATCATTTCATCTGGAGTCTTCTGTAGTTTTAATGTTTTGTTTAGATGTCCTATTTAGTGCAGAACTGGCAAATCAAAGCATTATGTGTGTGCTTTGTTATGGTGATGGTAATATTACACAGTACCTGCTGTATGCACGGCTGATCCAGAGGGCATCCCAGGATCCTGGGGTTGTTTTGGTAGTATCTGATAAGCTCATCCAGAGTGGCAAAAGAGATCTTATCAGACACAAAGTAAGCACCAATTGTAGAGCGATGGATACGGAAATGGAAGACATTTGTTTCGCTCCTGGCTGTGAAACAAACGATAAAATGCATCAGATGTGTAAGTGCTTTCAGTATGACATTAACGTCCAAAGTTAGTATTATTATTATTTTGAGAGTTATGAGAGAAATTGTGCAAGATGTAGAAAAGCCTGTTGGTATTGTATTGGTGCTGGTGGCATTTATTTTACACCTGTAGACACAGAAATTTCAAAATCTTCCAGTTTAGCAGACTGAAATAAAATCCCTGAACACTCAAAATCTAGTAAAGTAGTAGATTTAAAATCTTAGAAGTCCAGAGTTACTTCTTTTATTTTGTTTCACCATCTATAGCAGTGTTACAGTGGGGGCTGTGAAGGCTGCTCACTCATGACCAACCATAAAGACAAGAGTCTGCAATAATAACACAATAACATTAATAATACAGATACTAATGGTAATAGAATAGAAACATAGTTTTATTTTGAATCTTACATTCTCCTGATTTTCTCTGTGTAGACTAAATAGTCTGTGTCTGTGAAACTAGGCAACGCATTTTCAACTTCCAAACACATCCTGACTGGGATCTGAAAATGCGCTGCCTGATTTTAAAGACACAGAAATGGTGCCCTAGAGCAAGGTACCGTCCCCACACTCGGCTCCCCGGGCGCTGTGTTCCTGGCTGCCTGCTGCTTCACTTGGTGAACGGGTTAAATGGAGAGGAAGAATTTCACACTGTTCACACTGTGTGCTGTGCTGGTCACTTTACATTTTTACATATTTGGTAAAAATGTGTACATTTTGTTGGTTTCTCTTAAATTAGCTGCCAAATGGTCTTAAATTCAGTATTATCAACTGAACCCCATATGATACACCAGCCTACTTGTTTTGTTTTGTTTTGTTTTTTTTACACAGGTTGCAACTATATTTATGCTTAAAAGCTCATATTTTTACTGTAACATCTCTGCACATTTTCTCACATTTAGTTTAAATGTATTCATTCTGTTGCTTTGTCTTGAATAATAGGCTTTATCCAGTTTTGGTAGCTTATACCTAACCTAACCTTCTCACTTGCACTGAAAGGCAGTAAATGTTGGTAGACATATATACAAATAAATATTAACATAATTCTTTATTTCTGTTTACAGTGAGTTTACATTATATATATATATATATATATATATATATATATATATATGCAGGCTCAATAATGTACACACACGCACGCACACATTTAAATATATAAAGAGCATTTGTATAAGCAGCAGTGCGTTTAATGTGTATATATAGTTTATTTGATAGTATAGATAGCATATCTATACAGATTCCTTTTAGGTAAAATGTTCATCTACCAGTAAAATCAATTCTGATTCTAATTCTGGTAGCAGATTGCTGATGTGATTTTATTGTGCATGGTGAAAACAATTACAGAACATGCTCTACTGCCCTCCAAAGGGGAAACAGAATCGCTGACTCAGTCGGTAAGAGGTACAGATTGGCCAATAAGGAACAGCATACAGAGAAATGGTGGAATGGGGGGATGCATAATATGGGAAATACTGAGGCAGTTGCGGAAGCAAAGCCTACTGTTCAGCAGAGCAGAAAAATGGGGAGGAGTGCAGCAAGCGAAAAGAAGGATGGGTACAGACGTCACCACTAATGAAGCAAATAAGAGCAAGGACAGTAGATTCATCATGTTACAGATGTCAGAAGGACAGACAATACACTCGTGCTGACCTGAAATAGTGTATTCATCACTGTGGCTTTCACTGATTCGAACCAGGAAGGAACCGGACTTATTCTGGGGACTCAGGAGCAGCTTCTCAGCTTTCTGTCTGTCTATGTTCCCATAGTACCACCTGTCAAACACACGTGCACACACACACACGCACACACACACACACACACAAACACACACACACATTTAAATATATAAAGAGCATTTGTATAAGCAGCTTTACAAATGTGTATTGCAAAGGATATACCGTAAGGTACATTATAGTATTAGTATTAGTATTGTGTAGTGTATTAGGAATGCACAATCAATCAAAATCAGACAAGATTACAACAGACACGTTTCTGCACAAAACACAAAACCACCGGTCGTCCAGTTTTTCATTTTGACTTTGACCAGTCTCTTTGTAACGTGAAGCAGGTGTATATGAACGCTGCTTCCACACGCATACCAAAATCTTGTGTCATAATTATGCATGATTCATTGCTCTAGCCAATCCCTTATAAAATATGAAGGAGCACTTTATCTGAGTCATATTATTTAAAAGCTAATTTTTCATGTTTTATGAATTTAAAATTACAGTTTGACCCATTAAAGATGCAAACAGTGGTATTTTTTTACATTGCAACTTGGGCCTCACAGAAAGTACAGGAAAGTGTGCTTCATCTGTTCATTTACACAGTGTGAGCATTATCTAAAAAGTAGATCTGAGAAAAACTTGCCACATGTCTGTAAACACTGGTGCATGGACAGTGTATATTATGTGTACATCATACATATACGCTGTGGTTTACATAAGAGGGCATTGTACAAACACAAATACGTACACATCCTTAACAAAGAACACACTTTAATTCACAATTACTGTTTATGTGCTGAATTTGCAACTTATGTCAAATTTTATATTTTGATTTTATAGTTTATTAAAAAATGTTTGACTGGGGGTGTTCACATATATGATACAGCTGTCTATTAAAGATGGCACAATGCAATCTATACAGTTTAGATATACTGTTAATATAGATTAATAACATTACTTACATTATTTAACATTAAATAAGATTATTTTTATGTTATCTACACAGAATGGACAATGACTGTATTTAGTATCACTAGTGGATTTATGGCATGCATAAACTCCGCAGTACCTGCACTTGTACAGGTTTCATAACAAATCAACCTGAGAAGCCCATAATGAGCATGGGCGAGGCTGCGTGTTCAGGCTAGCTGTGTGTGTCATGGAACACCTTGGTTTCAGCGAAACTGTGACAGGTGCATGTCAGGCCCGGCGGCGAGAGTAACAGTCTGCTACCTGTCCACCTTCAGCAGGAGGCAAACCACACAAGCCACTGTTCTGCTGAAGATAACACAGAAAACAGTAAATGCTGACCTGCATGGACCCCGCGTTATGAAACAGACCTCGTCTGATGAAGGTCGGACCCACAGGAGGTCAGGAACCACACCTGCACCTAAGTCCAGCACCTCTGTGAATTTGGCCCATGCCAGAACCTCTGTCTTGTTTGACTCTCACTATCACTGTTTACTGTCCCTATGACAGAATGCACTTACTGCTGCTTTGTGCAATCAAGTAAAGTCAAGCGGCCCCTTATAGTCACGCATGAACACACCACATCACAAAACACAGTGTGAACAGTGTGAAATTCTTCTCTGCATTTAACTCATTCACCAAGTGAAGAAGCGGGCAGCCAGGAACGTGGTGCCTAGGGAGCAGAGTGTGGGGACGGTACCTTTCTCAAGGGTGCCACTAGCGGTCCTGGGACTCAAACCCACAACCTTTTGATCGTTGCAGGGGCAACTCCTTAACCACTAGGCCACCAGCTGCCCCATAAAGCTGGTGTATAGCAGAGAATGGTTTCGATCCATCGACCTCTGGGTTATGGGCCAAGCGCGTTACCACTGCGCCATTCTGGTGACCCGATCACGCCAGATGGGACTTGAACCCGCAATCCCTGGTTTAGGAGGCCAGAGCCTTATCAATTAGGGGCTTAAACATCTTGTAGGATCGCCCGAATAGGGACTTGAACCCTGGATACATAAAGCCTAATACAGATCAGTATATACTTTGGGACCTAAAGAATGAATAACATCACTTTAGAAGTAAAACCAGCAGTGGTACCGAGCTCAGTTCGAGCAGCAGGGGTCGCAGGGATGCCACACGTCCACCACTTACTTGTATTTGGCGAACTCGTCCTGTACTAGCGCCACGTAGTTGGCCGGTAGCAGACCCGACTCCAGGCTCCCCGTCAGCTTCTTGGCCAGCACGTAGTCCCCCCTCTTCTCGATGACGGACAGCTTGTCTCCCTCTCGGACCGACAGCTCCTCCTCGCTGCGGGCCTCGAAGTCGAAGAGGGCGGCGTAGAGCTGGGCAGGCTTCTTCCTGGGCGCGGGGATCCGCAGGTCACCTGAGACGGTGCGGATTTCTGCCACGGTGGGGCTCGGGTAGTGCAGCTCGGGCCATATCCAGTCCCACAAGCGCTTCAGACACGGCATACAAGCACGGCAGCAGCCCTCCATGCCCAGCCTTGGTGGCGGAGCTCCAGGATAGCTGCAGAGCCACAGCGAGGCTGCCGTCTCAGAGCTCCGGACGCGCCTTCTGCTGCCCCGGGCTGGCCACGACTGGCCCTGGCGGTGGCGTTAGAAACCGTCTTTACATTAATTGCTCAAAAGCCTGCATACGTTATGCTTAATAAGCCTCCGATTCCAGGTTCAGTAAGGTTTAGAGCTTCTCCTGGTCCTTCACAGATACCTGAACGTCATCTGAGTCAATTTTTGAGGGTCTCTTTTTCTTCCACCCCCCCCTCTCTTCTTTCAGCGTGGAAGCGAGGAGCCCAGGCAGCGGAGGATCAGGTGAAACCGGTTTGGTGTGCTGGTGCGGATGGAGCACTAGCGCAAAACACAAGAGCGAACTGGGAATGCGGAAACATGCTGCTGGAAAGGAGCAGAAACAGAGGGATAAAGAGGGAGGAAAGATGCAAGTCTACGTCCCTCGAAGACCATCCTCCTCCTCCTCGGGAGAGTGCCGTGTGAGCCAGTAGCTGCCCCTCTCCCCTGCGGTGAGGACCATCGCTCATTATGAAGAGGAGCCGCATCAGGACGCTCTCCTCTCTGTTCCTCTGTTCCTGTGTTCCTCTGGAGAAAAGCAGCGTATTCAGCACCACTCACGGTCCGTCTGGAGCTGGACAGGGGGGGCGAACTCGGGAGGTGCAGGTGCCCAGGGGGGCTGCAGCACCTCTTTTTCTGGATTGTTTACCTGCACCTGCCCAAAAAAATGAAAAAAAAAAAAAAAAAAAAACTGAACAAAAAATTGAGTGTAGTGAGAGCATGTTTTGGGACACACACACACACACACACACACACACACACACACACACACACACACACACATATATATATATATTATAACAAGATTTTGAAAAAAAAAAACTGCTATAATATTAAAAGTTTGATTGTTTTCTCCAAAAACGTGGAATTGATTATGTGACACTGTTAATTCTTCTGTATCCTGGGGCATAAATCATTAAAAAAAGAAAGAAAATATATGAAAATGCTCTGTGTTTCTTTGGAATGAAATCTTTCATCTTTGCAATATTTACTCTAGTCATGCAATGTTTAAGTTGACACTGCATTTTAATATCAGCAAACATACATGGGAATGTAACATGCAGTTCTTTGACCCTAGTAGGTGCTATCCCTAACCCAAACCCTAAACCTGTTCCTGTCCCTAACCCAATTCCTAATCCTATCACCAGCCCTACTCCTGCTCCTGTCTGTCAGTCTGACCAGGGGCAACAGGATCAAAAATTAGTTGGTCACAGAATTCGAAGATATAGGAAAGCCACTGCATGCAAGCAATGTTAGTGATCATTTTTAAACTTAGAAAAAATCATTTAATGTCACAGTGTCCCACAATTTTAGTGTATAATTTGTTACCCATTATTTCCCCTGCTCGATGAGTGTGTGTGTGTGCATTTGCATAAAGATCCAGAGAAAGCATAGTGGGTGCGGTCTGAAACAGTCATATGCAAAGGTTTGGGCATCCATAGGAATCATTTACTTTTTGAAAGACCCATCCACTCCCCCCAATGAGCTTCTGACACTTTCCAAACCAAACTGACCCCAAATGACATTTTTGTTGATTTCCTAAGTGAAAAGAAGAATGCATCCTCTACAGAGAGAACACAGTTCTGTATATTGAAATACACTAACACTGTTTAAGTTCTGAACTGGGCATAAATATGGCCTGTATAAGAGCAATGATGTATGACATTTTAAACATGTTTTTATTTTTATTTCATGTCTTCAGTTCCAAAGTATACTTTACATTTCTACATACTCTTAGTCCATGGTCCTTTCTGTGTGGAGCTTGCATGTTCTCCATGTCTGCATGGGTTTCCACCGGGTACTCTGGTTTCCTTCCACAGTCTAAAGACACGCAAGTCAGGTGAACTGGAGATGCTAAATTGCCCCCGGGTGAGTGAGTCTGTGTGTGTGTGTGTGTGCTTGAGTGTGTGTTTCTGAACTGTGATGGATTCATGACCTGTCCTAGGCATACGTTGTTTTGCTGGACTGCCATGGGCTGCATGGCTTTGTGTATGATCTATCTGTATTATAGTACTAGTTTCAGTAAAAAAGGTTATGTTACGCAAAAGTCACTAGGCTATCCAACGCTGGAAAAGGAGTAGTAACCGACAAATCTGATAAATAAACTTGAATGAACATTAATTTCATAATTCTGACTCTGTGTTTCTTCAACTAGGAGCACTTTGTGAACTTGTTGAAAAAGAACTTGTTCAAATCACATCTATCACAGTCTCATAGATTTATCTAATTTGTCTGTTTGCATGGTCCAAAGAGGACACACTGCCATCACAATATAATTTGGTCATTTTTGACATTTTCTCTGACCCTTAATGAACAAATGTCATATATGACTACCATTTGAAATGAGAAAAAATGACACATGCCACCCTCTAATGAATGACTAATTTTCGGAATTAGTTTTGCCAGCTGATATCTTTTTACAGTTATTGTACATTTGTGAATGGAACTAATTAAATGTCTCAGGGACCTAACTGCTTAACATACATCCACCCCAGCCTGAAATATAATGTCAGCTTGGGTAGAGAAGGCTTTGAAAGAACTTGTATTATTACATTAAGTAGAGAGTGATCTCATGAATTGCACAGAATAGTTTTAAATATGGTTAGGATGATGGAAATGGCATTGTGTTGTTAATGAAAAAGAATGTGGAAAAATTTATATTTTTTGTCAAATTGTCGTAAAAACAAACCCTATTGGCATAGATGTCATTTCTACACACACCTGTCTTTGCCACCAAAGAGGGAACTGCGGTGGAAAGTAGTTTTCTGTAATATTTTGAGAAAAGCTCAGTAGACATATAAGCTATTGATTTGATGGCTGGCATATGATTTATGCCAAATATACCTATTTAACCAAAAAAAATCTATCCTCATACAAACTACCATGAAGGTTCAGCATGCTTGGAAATGACATACAGCCAAATATTATCATCTCGAGCAATAATTACCTCAATATTTCTTCTGCATGAGAGATGGTTTAGGTGGTTGTTATGGAAATGGACAGTGACAAAGAAACAGATGTCTCACATGGAGGAGGTGTACATTTTCAATGCATAGTTATTGAAGAAATATTGAACCACTTTGGTTGAGCTAGTTAGCGCAAATAAAGCTCTCGCTACAATATACTCTTTTAACACATGTGGCTGATGACGGCAGTGACACCGGAGGATAAATATTCTTTACAGTCTTTTCTTGTAAAACATTGACTGTGTCATACAAAGCTGCTTTTTTCTTGAATTGAACAGAAAAATGTCCTGGGGGTCCCTGTGCTCAGTGTAGTGAGGATGTTGCTCCTGATCCTGACTCACGGAGTTCTCCCAGTCAGGAAGTCCAGGATCCAGTTGCAGAGGGAGGTGTTCAGGCCCAGCAGTCTCAGTTTTCCTATCAGGTGCTGAGGAATGATGGTGCTGAATACTGAACTGATGATGGCATCATCCATTGAGCACTTGGGACGATACACAAACTACAGGGGGTCTAGTGAGGGAGGCAACTGTGAATTTATGTGCCTTATGATGAACCTCTCGAAGCACTTCATGATGATGGGTGTGAGTGTGATGGGATGGTATTTTCGCATATTACTCACCACATAGTAATTAGATTTCAGTCTAGCTGACTGGAGACGCATTTAACCACCAAACGTTAAAGCATGTGGCTAAAGATCTCATCAGGATACAGTCCAGATCCTACTCACACGAAGTGACCAGGTATAAATGGGGTGTGTTATTTTGCTAATTTAGATCTATAACTAGATAAATCTGTCTTCCTTGGATTCATTAATGACAGGCCACGGTGCTTCTTAGACTACAAGAACTTTGTAGTCCTTTGATCATAATTTCAAAAATACATACAATTTTGGACAATTTCCTCTTTTTTTAAAATTAACAATAAAACCATAATTGAAAAGGTTTTCCATTTATCGAATAGGATTTTTTCCCATAGACTTATAGACCTTGTCCTATATCCAGACTTTTAAAATTCAACCATGAACATGCAAATTAAAAATATGAAAAATGTACCTGATTTATCTGAATAAAGTATTATTCAAATTATCAAAAAAAAGTATATAAGATATTTTATACACAACATACAGCTTGTGTCATACAACTGTTCAGGTGCATTCCCTGGTTATCTTACGAGGGACCCATAGCCTTCGGCCAAGAGCATGTCCCATCAGATGGTACCCAACCTTCACTGAGCGTTTCGACCCTTAATCGTGACACTTTCCAGTTGGTGGGCTGGCAGTGGTGGCTGAATCTCTGCCCATCTGCTCTTGGCTTCCAACTTCCCCCCTCTTGCCTACTTTATATCCAGCAAGAGGCTCGTTCTGCCTCCTCCCCCATCCTTCATGCCGCTTGTTTCTTGCTCCTTTTTTTTTTTTTTTTCCAGGCCCAGAACTGACAACAACCGCCATATTGATTTGACTGGAAAACCTCTGCAGCCAGTCTCCATGTGGAACAACCCTGCCTGCTGTCTGTTGTCCTTACACTGCTGAACTACAGGGTTCAAAGCCTTTTTCTCGTGTGCCTCTTCACATCCCTCCCCCCATGGCACTGTCAGCTCTATTTTTCAGTCTTGGGTTGACCACAGTACAATGTCTGGACGGAGCGTTGTGTGCACCACCTCAGGGAACTGCTGCCTCCTGTTCCCACACCAACCCTCATCTCCCAGAACCTGGCAGTTTGGAGCATCTTTGGTTTTTTAGTTAAGAAAGGCCTGGCTCCCCTCCTTGATGAAGGTCATAGAGCTCTTCAAGACTAATGTAATGTCCCAGGAAAACGTCTGCATGAGAGATGGTTTAGGTGGTTGGTATGGAAATGGACAGTGACAAAGGAACAGATGTCTCACATGGAGGAGGTGTACATTTTCAATGCATAGTTATTGAAGAAATATTGAGCCACTTTGGTTGAGCTAGTTAGCGCAAATAAAGCTCTCGCTACAATATACTCTTTTAACACAAGTGGCTGATGACGGCAGTGATACCGGAGGATAAATATTCTTTTACAGTCTTTACTTGTAAAACATTGTGTCATACAAAGCTGCTTTTTTCTTGAATTGAACAGAAAAATGTCCTGGGGGTCCCTGTGCTCAGTGTAGTCAATGTGCAGTCAATGTTTTACAAGAAAAGACTGTAAAGAATATTTATTCTCCGGTATCACTGCCGTCATCAGCCACATGTGTTAAAAGAGTATATTGTAGCGAGAGCTTTATTTGCGCTAACTAGTTCAACCAAAGTGGGATACGTAATTAAAATTAAACTCACGTGAGACAATGAACTGAAGAAGCGTTAAGTGCTGAAGGGTGGTCTCTTTCATTAGCAGAACTACAGGGGGAGGTGCTGTGACACTACTGGGAGGGGTTTTGGTTGTCATTTGCATCTTAGAGAGACAAATTAATTTGCACCGCTATAACATGCTCAAATGCTTCTCAGACCACCTCCTGAAGTGGTCAGAGCAACTGAATTTATATCCATTTTAAATGCGTCTTAGGTGTGTTTACAGTTACATTTTATGAGGGTTGGCCTCATGCAGACATAATCCTGATACTCAAGATGCATAAAGTGACCATGTGTAAACAGGGTCTATGTTTTAGTCTTACCATTTTCCAAGTGTAAGCCCCATCTACAAATTCCAGTCTTACACGTATTTATGTTTCATGTACAGATGCTGCAACCAGTCATTTGCACAGCTAAACAGATAAAGTGCCATAGAAACAGTGTTTTGTTTTCCATTATCACTACTGATATTTAATCAGGTCTTTTCACACCAAATCTATTTTTACTGGTAAACAGCAGATGTAATTGAAATCACTGAAACTTTCACATCAATGCATTTTTTTTAATTCACGTGAAGATGACAAAGAGTGAGGAAAACTGGATCCACTAAGGCGATAATGTCATAATGTTTCAAATGTGCAGACAGCTGCAAAAAAAAAAGTTAATCAACTGAAGCTCGGCAGACACTTCGTGTTTGTGTGAGGTTCAACTTTAGCTCGAAGCTCTGAGGATTAAACTGAGCAAGCAAACCATGAGCAACCATGCACTCTGATAAAAAAAAAAAAACGACTTTAGCTTTAATATGTACATTTTCAAAACTTTTTTCATTCTGACGTGTTGTTTTTGGTCTCTAGAATTTGAAGAATTTGGTCTCGAAAATTCAAAAAGCCTTGGGCTATGTTGCTCCCCTGTGGAGAAATTGAAAACTGCCATAGAGATACTGAAACTGCCATAGATATACTAAATGTTACTGTATATGTGGTTTTGATGATTAAAAAGAAAAAAACAGTATCAATTTTTCAAATTTGCACATTGTCTCAGCCTTAAGGTGGTTAGGGAAAATTGCTAATTGCCTGAAATGTTTCTGTTTTAGATAGTCCGAGATCCTCTGTGTGTAGAATTGAAATGGAAAAAAGTGTAAGGGCCTAGTTTACAAGTTTAAAACTTGGGTCAAACCAATTCTTCACTGCTTTAACTCTTAGCTAAGAGATGACTTAAAGTTGTGCCCAACATGAGTGCACAGCAATAAGATTTATGTGCATTAAAAAGAAAATAAGAACACTATTTTTTGCACTGCACTGAATATACCCTTTGACCCCCCCCCACAGAATAATTTGTGAGAACAAGACAGCAGTAACCCCTCTGTAACTTGCCCTTGTTGAACAAATGAAACGTTCACTGGCTCTGTTTGATATATAGCACACGATTTTATTAGCATATTTAGCTTTGTGACGTACAGCTTGGGAAGGAAAAAAAAGTCACAATGTCATGTTTGAAGACATTTTACCTCAGCGGTGACATCCCACCGGAGAAAGCGTCATTTCAAATCATTGGTCTTCATTAATCAAAGTGATATGTTAGGAGCCACCCATGCTGTTTCGCATCAAACAAACAAAAATGGAATTTTTTGTACTTTTTTTTTTATCTTTCGGCTTCTTCACATATATATTTGTCAACACTTTTCTAAAGAATTAAAATATTTAGCCACATGTACTGGGAAAAAAAGTATCCACTGTTATATAGAACACAATAAATATAAAAAAAAGAATAATTATTTAATATAATTTATGTGGAATTAAAGAGGGAAATGGGCTACCAGTAAGACTAACAATTACATAAATAGTCATTTACCTGAGGTTTAGTCTGTTTTTGTAATTTAATACTCAACATCAACCCAGCGAAGGGTGTGTAAATGGCTTTTAATCACAAAAGGAATAGACTGCGGTGTCCCGGTTAGTAGTCAGAACAGAAGATCATATTACAATGATGCTTCATTTTTTTCTTTCAGCGGTCAGCAGTTTGAGAGAGGGACTGGAGGTTTGTCTCGATTCAAGGACAGGACTCGCCTAAGCATTGCTGCAATCGACAGGACGTGGGCCCATTTCCCTTCAATAAACAAGGAATCAGATTAAATTAAGCAATGCACGGGAATGGGAGGGAGAAAAAATGAACTGCTTTCAGTCAAACAAAACAATGAGAAACAAGAATGAAAAAAAGAGAATCTCAAAAATCTGTACATGTAAACATCACACTTCCACTGAGTCCAAAATGAAGAGGAAATAGAGAGTGTTTCCCATTGGTCTATAAGGTACATATCCAAAGCAGAGCTCACATCAGTAGCTCCTAATACAGTAAAGCAGGAAAACAGGGGAAACGGTTTGAGAGAACTAAAGCACCACCAAATCATATAGACAGACTATGGAGGGAAACTGGTATGATTCAACTTTTGCTGTACACCACTGCAGTAGAAAAATAAAAAGTCATTTTTTTTCTCCTTACATTTTTGCTGAGCTATACAATTGGCCCAAAACAGACCTTGTTTTTTTGTTGTTTTTTTATTTAAGTGTGTGTAGTTTAAGTTTAGCAGCTACCGTAACCAGAGTCACACCTGAATGCACAGTCTGAACCAAAGGACAATCTGTATGTGTGCACACTGTACATGACATGCCATCACATGACTGGTAGACAGCCAACACGGATATAAAGGACTGGCTCTGTGTGGTGAATTTCCACCAATCAAATAAACAAAGCCCTGAAGGCTGACTACTCTGACATATTCATCACTACTGTAAATATGGACAGATTAGGGGCTTAAGCACTCATTACAGACATCTATAATCCAAACAATTTGGAGTGCTGATGACGGCCAGCTTAGCTCCTCAAAGGCAAAGTATGGTCGCAGCAGAAATGTGAAACCAAGCAGTATTTTTGTTTTTCTTTGAATGGCGCACTTAAGTAAATAATGGATACAATATAATATAAAGTTGAGGCTGTAGTACTATTTACAAGGAAACGAATCTGGGGGGGAAAAAAAGTTGTGTCTTCAACGTATTTTGCTTTAATTAAGAAAATGCACTTTGCCTTTGTAGGTTTATAAAGGTTGTTAAAGCCCCAACAAAATGCAGAGACAAGTTTAAACAGAGAGCATGGTACTTATCACATGTTTTAGATGGGGGCCATTTGTAGTAGTGTTGCTGTTTTAGGGGTTCAAGCACAAACACAGCAGGTGCTGGAATCCTATTGTGTTTCAGTCACAGGTCCAGTTTCCCAGACACAGATTAAACCTAAGCCTAGACTAAAAGAAATGTTCAATGGTGATTCGCCACTGGCATGCCAATTATTCCAAGCCAAGGCTAAGTCCGTGTCCAGGAAACTGCACCATAGAAAGCGTGTAAGTAGGCTGTCCTCAGTATATCTGTAGCGCCTGGTGACTTGGGTCTGGTCAACTGCTTCACATTTTGACATCCTTCGTTGGAATGTATAGGCATACAGAATAACTTCACTTGGGATGTTGGTGTTGTACAAAATAGTTCTGAAAAGACCACTTACTCGTAATACAAAAAGGAATTTAAAAAAGAATAACTGTAATCGTGTGAATTATAATAAAAAATAGAAATCAGATAAAAAGGTGTCGACAGTGGGCCGCTAGGAGTCCTCCACAGGTAGTGAGAAGGGTTGGATATCCGGGACGCCAGAGAGATGCTCCGATTATGGCTAAAACACCCCACACTCTTCCATACGCACTGTAAACAATAGCTGCACACGGAGAACACAGGTAGGGAAAACCAAACAGCGAACTAATTACACCTTCCAAGATTGTCGTTTGCCTTTTTTTTTCTTACAGTTTGTATTCGTAAAAAGTAGCTGTCCGTGAGCTGGAGAGAAGCAGTCTCCAGAGAAGCGCGTGAGTGGTTCAGGAGCTTTTAGCAAGAGCCTCTTTTCCTCAGTGGTCTCAAAACCTCTCCACAAATGACGATAGCAATCCCTTGTCTATGTTACAAATGCATAACTGTCACAATCTCAAATTTTTCCAAGAAACCGTTAGCAGAACTCAGTGGCATGTGAGGTTGGCAGAAGTACATGAGGTTAGTAAAAATTCAGCAGCGTTCGACACAAGTCGTTTTAATAAGCAGTGGAACCCATCCCTCGCTCTGACCCAGAGCAGACAGAGAAAGACAGGATGAGAGAGAAGAGTGAGGGGTCAGCCCTCATCCCTGGCCTTCATGTATCCATCAGCCCTCACACTCTTTTAAAAACAAAGATGCCAGAAACTGCAGCAAGGCCATAGCAGAACCACAGTAAGATGGAAGGTTCTTAAAGGAACTGTTTCAATAAATGAGATATAAGTGTGAAGTACCTTCTGAAAGTCCTAGAACCCTATGACCAAGCCAAGAATCGTTCAGGAACCTTTATTTTTAAGAGTGTACTGCTGACAGAGTAAGGACTGAGGGGGGAGGTGAGAGGGAGAGAAATAAATACAAACAAGATCTCAACAAAGAGAGGTCCACGACAAAGAGCCAGAGGGATGGATCCACTAAAATGAAAGGAATATTAAAAGGAAACCCAGCATAAGCACAGTGAGGAGAGGACTGGTCATTTTGCATATTTCTTCATCCTTGTCGCTAAACCAACCACATTTCTGGTCAATGATCAGTCAATAATTTCTCAGGGAGAGAGATCAAACGTGCGGGACCCACCAAGACTGCTCCAAAAGAACTGAACATTTCTTCTCTGCCTCTGGGTTTACAGTGGAGGCTTGAAAAAGCGTCAACACAACACAAGTTAGGCTGGAAAGATAATGTAAAACTGAACCATATAAAGTATGTACAATGACAATGACATTTCAGAAGATAAACTCTGTATAGACATGCAGGGCATGCTGTACATTTCCTGAAATGCCATCAGCACCATAGATGCTGTAAACAGTTCGGGTAACATCTGTTTTGCATTATAACGCCATTACGTCCATCTGTCTACTACTGGGGATGTTACTATTATTTATATAAGCCACACGCACTTGTATTTTCTACACTAGGAGTTTCCAATCCAAGGAGTTGACAGGACAAACATCACACCCGTATTCACAGAAAGGTGATATTCTCACAGTAGTAACGCAGGCCTAGTGAAATGCGACGATTACGGAACCCCTGTTTGGGTAGGTCTTGGTAGTCTCTCCACATCCCTCTCTCTCTCACTGTCTCTCTCCCTTAGGACGAGGAACGCTTTTGATTATCTTTTGCATTGCGATACTCTTCCTCTCGTTCCTCACCAGCAGTGCAACCTCAAGCTTTTTAAACACAGGAGCTCCACAGTAGCAGACCAGCACTGCCTCAGTGTGCAAAGAGGAGCAAAATTACAGTGACACTCCAGTCAGCCCACCCCCGAACACAAGCCCGCCTCACTAACTCAAAACAGCTTGCATGTTCTGTTCCCTCCCTCTGAAGATTCTGTTCCCCAGACACTGCACAGCTGAGACAGGAGAGCCCCTTTAGGGTGCGTGTGCGCGTGTGAGCGGTCCAAAGCTTATCCCTATTGATCTCTGGAGCTAAGCAAACACCGTAGCACTTGAACTCTAACAAAAAAACAAAAAAACAAAATTAAACCGCTTAGCAAATGCAGCCCTCAGAGATAAACAAATGTTACTGACAAATATGCAAAAACTGGGTGACGGCAGTATTCGTTTCTATCAATGATTCAAATTGATACAGTTTTCCGTTTTTATTTTTCTGTCCATTTCTGGTTCTTTTTTTTTTTTTTTGCGTTTTCGTTGGTTGTTTTTTTCATCTTTGAGGTGCTCTGGTTGTGTAGGAGGCTTGAGGTTTCAGGTCTGTGGCGTAAAGTCCAAGTCCTTTAGCAGCAGAGTGGATTAATGGCCTTCAAGAAAAGTCAACAGATATAAAGACTAAACAGATCCTCCCTCCATCCTTCTCTACCTCCCTCCCTCCCTCCCTCCCTCCACTGCTCCAAAGCTGAGCATGAAAGAGGGATGAATCAAAGAGGAGAGGCAGAAGGGCATTGAAGAAAAAAAAAAAGACGAAAAGGGGTGACCCGTAGGAAAGGAAGTGAAGTGGGCAGTTGGCATCCGGAGGTGAAAACACCTCGAGAGGGGCTACGGCAAGTGTGCAGGCCCAAAAAAAGACCTAACTGTTAAACAGGAGATAGTTACCTCATCAAAACACTTCGACAGGTTCTAATCCTTCGATTCAGTGTAATTCCAGTGTACTTCTGTAATCAATACTTTCAGATTTGAATATGTACATCGCGTTATAGAAGCAAAAAAAAGAACAACAAATCAATTAAATAACTACAGAAATGAACAAATCTCACTCCCTGTATGTACTGCCTCGTTCAAGTCTTGTTGAGGCACTGGACACATAAAGTGGTGGAGGAGAGGGAGCAATTTTACTCCCCCCGGGACAAAAAGAGCATGGGGCTGGGACACACAGGGACGGGGAGTTGGGGTTTCGGACAAGCTGAGGTATTTCCAGGTGGGCTCCCCACCTGTGTATTCGTATGCATAAGTTACACAATTTTCTCCCCACAGCAAAAAGAGTCGTTAGGGGAGGAGAGGTCAGAGCGAGTGGAAAAAAAGTGCTTCAGAACACAGAGCGCTTTTATTTACAGCAAATGCGAAAGTCTCTCTTTTTTTTTTTTGTTTCTTGCCATTCTGTTTTCTCTTTAATTGTTTTCTCTTTTTCTAGTCATCTTCCGTAGCCTCAAGAAAAGTGTCTTCACTTAGTTAGAGCTAAACCGGAGTATTGGCACTGCGTAATGCCTCTTTTTAAGTAGGTTAGGAACAAAAGAAAACAGAAATCAATGGCTCTCAAAAGCAGAAGGGGTGGGTTTGGGTGGGAGTTAAGAGACCCAAAAAAAAAAAAAAAAAAAAACACGTGATTAAAGAGTGTTTTAGTAAGTAAGCCTAGGGCCATTGAGGGTTGGAGGGATGTATGATTCACAGGATCAGAGCACACACATACAGCAAAAACAGCTGTACAGTGTTCTTTTCTTCTCCAGTGCAGCGCTGCAGCATCCCTCCAGCACCCCTCCACCCCCACTCAACCTCCTATAGTCATCTTCTCGCCATTCCTTCTCTTTTCTGTCTGATCATGAGCTCCATCTAGTCAATCTGAATGTGCTAGCATGATGATGGGGTGATCAGTGTCTCTCTCTCCCCATATCTTCAAGTCGACAGGCCTTTGAAGATGAAGAAAATGATTGGTGACGATTTCAGCGGTAAAGAGGGAAAGGCTGACAAATACAAGATGATAGAGCGATAGCAAGAGAGAATGAGAGAGAGTGAGAGAGAGAAAGAGAGAGAGAGAGAGAGAGAGAGAGGCGGAAATACAGGGAGCGAGCAAGACAGTTCGAGAAATGGTGGAACGAGAGCAGAGGAGAATGTGCAGTTCAGTTCTGTTGCAGTATGAGGTTCTCCAGCTCATCTGCTGAGCGCAGTAAGAAGGCTGCTGATTCGCGGTAGCCAGCAATCAGCTGACGCACTGCTGCCACTTCTGTATGGCTGAGCTGGGCAGAAGTCCCACCTCCTCCACCCCGGCTGAGACTACTGCTGCTTGACGTAGATGAGTTTGAAGCCAGGGACTTCATACTGAGATCAGTGGGCCCTACGGAAAGACAAAGAGAGTTCCGATAAATTCTCTCCTTAATAGATTCTTTTATTGTTACATAACTTCTGTGGTAATTGGTTTCCATTTTGAAGAAAGCAATACAACTCCGCAAAGCACAGGCCTCACGCACACAGAGTTAAGAGGAGCTGAGCAAGATGCCAAAAATATAACATAACATAAGACACATAAAAAGTATGATATTTAGGTGTTCTGAGGTTTGATAAGTTGGAACAGACAAAAAAAAGCCACAGCGCATTAAAAAAAAACAATAAAAAATTATGATTACAATGACTTTCATCCAACATTTCACTTGCTGGATACACATTTTATACACTTGTTCAGTTTTTTAAGCACTGAATGTCCATGATATGCTCAGAAAAAAAAATCATATTTTATTGTAATGTAACTATTTATCATGATAAAAACATCATGCTGACCACCACCACTCCACATTTGTTGAAAAGTGATCCTTTATGAGCACTGAAACTTTACAGTTAAAGCACAGCCTAGAATGAAATGACTTTTTCAGTATTTTAACATTTATATGTTTATTTGGAAAAGCTTTATATTTGTAGTGGTACAATATTATATTACACCAGCTTATATTTCACAAATTGTCATACACAACATCTTTGTATATCTCATATGTTTAATGTACTCAATCCATTTCTTCCAAATCTGACTAAATTTTTCTCTTTGTATGGCAAGAGAGAAGGACAGCCTTTCGGTCTTATATGTTTAATGTGTTATATTTAACCGTTCATTGATAGTGGGTGGTTCTATCTTTAACCATCTTCTTGTAATTGCTTTTTTACTAGTATAAACATCCTCAGACCCAACAGCTGAGATACTGCCCATGTACATAGTACCACAAAGTACCCCGAGTTCCGCACTATTTTGATCAAAATGTGCCTAAAACAACAGAAATTGGCAGGGAGGTGTTCTTTTCAGCTTACAAATTAGAGGCATGTAACAACATTATTTCTAGATTATATGGAATTTTTCTCCATGCTAAACCTGAAAATACACTAGACGTAATAAAGAAATAGGGAGGAAGGGAAAAAACGCTTATTACAGAAGACGAGTGGCATAAAATATGTCAGCTACAATGTCATTTAAAAGCCAAGCCAGAATTTTCTTGGGAAAAAAACTTTTTTTTATGCCCTTGCAAAAAAAAAAGACATCTGGGCTTCAATACTGGATGTTGGAGAAAATGTGGGCAAAGTGACAGAAACCATTAACAAATTCTTTGGGGATGTAGATCTTACTTCATGTTAGAAAGTGAATCATAGGAATTTGGAAGAGGTTTTTGATAGTGACATTCCTTTCAAATACTGTTATATTATGTACATGAGCAACAGCTCAGCTACTGGGTTTAATGATGCTTATACTTTTAATCGCAGTACAAAAGTAATTACGAGAAGATGGTTAAATATAGAACTACCCACCATTGATGAATGGTTGGATTTAACACAGGAAACATAACGGAAAGACTGTCCTACTCTCTTGGCATACAAAGAGAAAAATTTAGTCAGATTTGGAAGAAATGGATCGAGCACATTAAACATAGGAGATACACAAAGATGTTGTGCTTGACGTGTAATATAAATTTGTGTAATATAAGCTGCAGTAAAAATATATTGTATCACTGTGAAATATAAAGCTTTCCCAAATACACAAATAAATGTGAAAAAATACTGCCCACTGCTACATAAAATACAACAAATACAACAAAACAGTACACAATGCAATATGCAGTGTACGAGTAACAGATAAACAGTATATGAGTATTTGGAAGAATATGTAGTGTCATGCAAAAACTGTAATAAAAAGGGTTAACTCCATTACAAGAACCAGATAATTTAATAACCTAAACATAATAATGTACCATAATAAGTGGAGTTGACCTCATGACATTTTAAAAAATAACGAGCTTTCTTCCATTTTAATGAACCGTGGCACTTACCCCATGGAAGAAACCAAAAAAAGCTGAATGAGAGGAATCTGAAAAGATCCTCTTAGCACACTGAGTGTAATGATGAGAATAAACAGAATCGACTGAAGGAAAAGATGCTCCAATTATCCAAAGCTTTCAAAATCTACACCAGTGTTTCTCAACTGAGTCTGCGGGGGCCAACCAGATGGTGCACGTTTTGCTTCATCTCAGTTCATAACACACCAAAGCAAAGTCATTAAGAACAGTGAATACCTGTTACAGGCATATGGGGAGCTGGGATAAAGCAAAATATGACCATCTGCTGTACACAAGGACTAGACACTGAAATGCCAAATTACTGGACCCTCTTAATAAAAAACAAGAAACTGTGATGCTCCTAAAGACTTACAGTACATCTGAACAAACACTATTTTAGAGAAAAAAAAAGAGTGAACTGAACGAACAAAAGCTAATATACAGGACAGACACTCTCTGTCATCTGTCACTGTCTAGACACTGCTGCACTTTTCTCACCGTTGCTTTGGGCTGTAGGGGTCGACAGAGAGACAGGGTGCTGCATGCTGCCTCCCAGGCCTCCGTATGCACGATAAGTGTAGCCAAGGCCTCCGTTGATGTACAGCTGGTCTTGGGAGTAGGCTGAAGCTGCCAGAGAAAATGCAGAGTGGGTCAGGGGCATCGGCTCACGAGAGATAGCCTTATCCAGAGCTATCTGATCCTCCTGAGAGAGAATAGGGGGGAGGAGAGAGGGAGAGAGAGAGACTCATGTTTTCACAGGTTTTAAAAGCTGCAAATGAACTGATTAGCTCTTCACATGTGAGATGATTCATGTATATTACAATCCACTATGCAAATAAAAGCCCAGTAACTTATTTAATATCATGTTCAGCCCAGTCCTGAGGATCCCATTATCTACATTTTTTTTTAACCCTCCCACTTCCAAACACACATACACACACACACGTGCACACACATGCGCACACACACACACTGTGACTGACGTGTGTTTGGTAGACATCCATCCGCATCCTCTTGGCAGCATTTCGTGTTTCGCTCTCACAGGCAGCAGCCAGAATGTTCTCTGCCATGGCTGAGGTCAAGTGTGGTGGTGTTGGCCGAGTCTAAAACCATAAACAGAGATTTGCTAATAACATATACACACACACACACACACACACACACACACATACATATATATATATATATATATATA
>JBBPCZ010000142.1:22974541-22996983 GCA_037974445.1 Brycinus macrolepidotus | reverse complement strand
CACACACACACACACACACACACACACACACACACACACACACACACACACACACACACACACACACACACTTCATTGTGACCGTATGTGTGTCAGTTTTCTAGCTCAGCAATTTCCAAACATCTCTGTGAAGAAGCCCAGTATTTACAATAAACAGCCAATACCTGCTTCAGCTAATCAACCCTTTGTTAAATTAAATTGGATGATGCTGATGGAATTTCCCAAATCCATTTTTAATTATTATATATACTATAAAAATATAATAACATAATAATAATAATAGAATAATAATATTATATTAATTGAATTATATATATATATTATATATATATAGTTTTGTTTTTTTTTAACCACTGATTGATAAAGTAAATAACATTTATTTTCTTTTCGCAATATCACCTATCAAAGGGTGGGAAATATTACTCAGTTCTTAAAGCTGATGTGTTAGAAGCAGGAAAAAATAGCTAAGTGTAAGGATCTGTGCGACTTTGACAAGGGCCAAACTGTGCTGGCTAGACACCTGGGTAGGAGCATCTGGAGCAAAATGGCAGGTCTTGTGGGGTGTTCCCAGCATGCAGTGGTTAGTATCTACCAAAAGTGGTACAAGAAAAGACTGGTAACAGGGTCATGGACGCCCAAGGCTCATCATGCTGACCCCTGTCCACCGCCAAAACTGCCTACTATGGACATGTGAAAAAATGTCCAAGATGCAAACTCTGCTATTAATACAGTATATACATTCTGTATGTGGTTTAATTTGTAATTTACTGTGTATTAAAGTTATTACTCCGCTTCAACAGGCCATCTTGCTTCTAGGAACATTGCTGCTTAGAGGCAACATCTGACACCACTTCTCCTTCAAATATTGCTTTGCATATCAGACACTGAGTTTGTAAATTTGTCTATACAAATGCTTCTGCTGCAGTTTACTCAAAAGTGTGCGTGCAGGTGCTGATGAAATTGGTGCTATGGAAAAGAATTTAAAATCCAGTGAAAGCATAAAGTCATGTGGGCCGTCCTGCCTGTCTGAAAAACTATAATACAGGCAGCGGTTCTGTTGGAAATAGAATGTGAGTACACTGGCCAGACAGAGAGAGCAAGAGAGTGTGAGAGAGAGTGTGTGCGAAAGCGAGAGAGAGAGAGAGAGAAAGAGAGAGAGAGAGAGAAAGAGAAAGCTGCCTGACCTCCCTCCTCCCCTTTAACCTAATTCCCTTGGTGTGAGTGTTTGTGCAAGAGAGAGAGAGAGAGAAAGAGAGAGAGAGAGAGAGAGAGAGAGAGAGAGAGAGAGACAGAGAGAGAGAGAGACAGAGACAGAGAAAGAAAGAGAGGGAGAGCACACTAAACAGACAAAAAAAACCTACCTCTACTATCAAAACAGCTTTCTACAGCCTATCCACTCTATTCTCTAGAGTTCTCGGAAATGAGGTTTTAATAATATATTTATGATTAAAATCCTTTATCTCAGCCGGAATGTATCTAAAGTACACGAACAAATACACAAATAACACTCTGAGACTGTCTAAATCACATTTCCTCAGTACATCATGTTTCAGTCCCCCCATACTTCCAAATATATCTTATCTCTGCTACAAATTTCTATCCCGATTCAGATTCTTGATATCTTGATTCCACGAGGCTCTAATTACATTCCACATGGACGGATTTGGCCCTGACGGGTCTTTTACAAATGACGCCCCTTTTACACGTACACTTTCACCTGGGAACAAAACACTAACTAAACGGAAGGGGTTAAGCATGAACTGAAGCCACAGTCAAAATCTCAGTAAAGACAGAGCAATTTACCTGCACGAGATCTACTACAATACATGGGAAATTACCAGAAGCAGTCATGTGTTGTTACATTACCAGGAAATATGAAGATATCTAGATTACAGCTGGCAAAGCTGTACCATTCTGTGACACTTCTTACAGATACATTTTTTAGTTTAGTTTTGTGAGTAAAAACATCATGGCAGTATATGATTCTTAAGACAAACAGTAAAAATCTACCCTACGTGTCTGTAAAAGCAACACAGCATGGCCAGCAAAGCAAAGACTCTGTGTTTTAACTAAAGAAAAAAATTGTGAATGTATTTTTGAACAGGACTGAGAAATAAAGGATCTGTTGGTCGTTCACATCCGGGACTTTCATGGCATGAAAAGCAACATATGAGAATGAAGCAAAGCGAGAACATTAAAAGGAGCATGCCAATTATGTCTTGTGTTTTAGGTGTGAAAGGGGCTTAAGAGAGCTTAACCCACTTCCCCTCCACTTCACTCTGACAGGGCGCACCTACTGATGGTGGTTTCCCCAAAAGACAGCAAAAGAGAGACCTCAGAATGAGCCCAAGTTTTACACCAATTGTACCGATTATACATTTTTAAACTTCAGTGCACTGTACTGAGCATTCGTTTTGCTAATTTTTTGCAGACTTTTAACAACTGCGATTAAAAATACCAAAATAAAAGATAAAAACTTTTAAACTAGAATGCTAAAATGAAAAATACTCACTTTAAATGCATCTGAAATACTGCCCATCCCTGATTTGGTGAAGCAGCAAGAGAGTGGCAGGCAAGACGAAGAGTGTGTAGGAGTAATAAAGAGGCAAATGCAGACTGAGATGTGTATATATATGTGTGTGTGTGTGTGTGTGTGTGTGTGTGTGTGTGTGTGTATGTGTGTAGGAATAAGATAATGAGGAACAGAGCAGAAGAGGGGAGTGTGTGTAGGCACAGAGGAGCAGACAGGAGGAGGCAAACTCTCACTTCTGAATAGATATAATTGTATTTAGGGGAGACAAAAGACAAAAAGACTGTTTAACTGCGCGGATAGGGGACAGCTCAGCCTAGCCCAGAGCAGAGTAGAGGGGAGAAGGGAAGAGGGGAGGTGAGGAGAGAAAAGGAAAAGAAAAAAGAAGAGAAGAGTGAATGACAATCACATGCACTGCTGTACCATGTTTCTGCTTTTCAAGTGTTATTAAATGACTAGTGAACACTGAAAGCACACACACATGCGCGTGCGTGCACACACACACACACACACACACACACACACACACACACACACACAGAACCTAAAACATGAAATGGTTTTTGCTCAAAATGGTAAAGAAAGTGTTCCCCCTGTTTTAAAACGTAGAATTTAGAACATGTGGCAGAGCCCCGTCACTGCTGTACATTCAGAAATGCAAATCTCTCTGCCTCTCTCTCTCTCTCTCGCTCTCTCAGACATGCACACAAGGGAAACAAGCAAATGAGATAAAGTGTGTGGAGAAGTGCAGCATCTCATATAACACACACACACACACACACACACACACACACAGTTGCACACAGAGGCCTGTTTCGAGGCATAGGCGAACTAGATGGTTGCCTAGAGTATAATCAGCAAAGAGGTAGAGAGTGGTGTGGAAAAAAATATATTGATGAATATGACGCCTCATCTGATTTTAAAGCGGCTCTTAAAGCGTCGTCCGTTGAGGGTGGACGATACACAAAAAATACATCTCTACATTTTTTCCATTACACACAATCCAAATGATGACCCTTAGTTTTTCAGTTTGAGAGACGCCAAAATGCACCAGCGACTCAGTCGTGCCATTCAAAACAAGCTACGAAAATTAGAACAACGGGCTGATGACCAATCAGTTACTTATTTCTATTCTGTTTACTGGCTCTATATAAAAACATCTACGATTTACACAGTTATTCAGTATTCAAGAAGTATAGATGATGTACTAATAAAACCATAATATCTAGAATAAGAACAATCCTATTTTTTCCAACAACCACAGCTTATTATCCTCTTGGCTACCCCTGTTTCTTATTAGCCCATTTGCTTACAGATTAACCACTATAACTAAATATTTTCAATTATTGTGATAAATTACATGTACTTTTCTAAGTATATAGTGACTATCCTACTTAACGGTGACCAGCTGCATGCTTCATTAAAACACGAGCATATACGGTCATTTTAATTGGACTGAGTTTAGTGTAATAAGCTTGGAAAATAAGGTAAATTTAGACAAACAATTAGCACTTGCAATGTTACTGCGACAAATAATACTGCGATCCAAGTTCACTTATGAAGTACCACAAGAGAGCCTTACATAGTCTTTCTCCAATATATGGTAATATAATTACCACATAATTACCATCTGGGCTAGCTTTTAATATTGATTAAAAATGTATAATGCACCATTCTGGCAATATTTTGGTTTCCAACCAACTGAATGACTGGATGTTAAGAGCATTACATACTGTCTGTGCAGAAAACAGACTGTTAACAAGTAGTATTACCAATTGCATTCAGCTTCAGTTCAGCTGAGCTAAACTCTTGTTAGACCTGGAGAGGAGAGTGTCCATCAAATAAACCCACTGGCATAATCAACAAACTAGTACTGGTTCTCCATTTTACTCGGTACCAGAGAACAGATCTCATGGGTTTCATTTAATGTTCTCCAGCATTCTTTGTCAGACATCCATGTTAAAATCTTCCCAAGTTACATTAAAAGTGTATATATACGTCTCTGCTGTTGTCTGGGGGTGCGCGCAGCGCTCTACGTCTCGGATGTAGTCCGGGAGGGAAAAAGCGGGGGGGTGAAATAAATGATTTTGAAAAAAATATTGCAGAATTTTTAAATGGGGCACAATTAGCTATTTTTAATGTTCCGACTTAAACCTAAAAATGAAATGCTGTGATGGATATCGAGTATTGTGATCTTATGTTCTTGCCATATTGCCCACCCCTTTTACCACAATTTCATCCCATTCTCAGAGCCTGGCTGGCTGCCTGGGATTCTGTTCAGAGGGGGTTGGGGGTTAAGGAGATGGAGAGGGGGGGATGGGCTTTGTCAGGTGGGTCAAGCGCAGTTCAGCTCTGCCCTCATAAGACACGTGCTCCTTGTGACAGGAAACGATCTGCATTGTTGATTAGTGACTCTGAAGAAGATCACAGGAGTCACTGCAGGAAGCAGAGGAAAGAGGCGGAGGGGCAGGAATGTGAAATATAGAAGTGTGATATCTAATGTGCGTTTTTGCCATTAAGCTAGCTAATTTTACAGCCCACGCTAGCCAGCAATCGAAGCTGAGTCAGCAAAACGTTAATCATGCCGCTATAACTTTAACATCAACATCTCAAATAATGAGAAACAAATTATGCACTTTTCACACAAGACATCTATCCACGGCAATTAGATCGGAGAGAGTGGCCAGCCGTTGTAGAGCAGAAAATGAGATGAGAACAAAAAGCATAATTACCACCAAAGTGTACCAAAGCTCTGGCTATAATGTTATAGATTCCATTCCATTTACATTTATGCATCTGGCAAGTGCTCTTATCCAGAGTGACTTACAATTTTGAACACGCCACCAACTAGCCCACAGATAAACTGAAGGCAGCCTATTTGCATGCTCATCTGTAGTTTGTCTCACAATTAGACAGCTCTTCGGAATGCAGCTGCTATAAAATGTTTGAGGCTCAGTTTTGACACTGAATGTCTGACAAAAATGAACATTTATGGTAAAGATAAACAGCCAAACTGATTAGTGTTGCAAAAAGTATGGAAAATTCATTTCTTTCATAATTGGATAAACACTGTCTTTCTTTTTTTGCCATAATATTGTTTTGCATCACACTTCCACACTTGGTAATGAAGCAAAAAATGTTGGTATTGTGTCAACTCTAAATCTGACTTTAAGTTACAGTTTTCACTGCAACATCTGCATACAGCCGAATTTACAGTTAGAGCAATATTTGGAACAAATAAGATTAGTTTTTAATCCACAGTTTTCAATTTGTAACAAATCATTTTACACTTTTAGACATATTTTTTTAACAATAAATGCCCCAGTAAGACTGAGACTTCAAAACAGCATTCAAAACAGTATTCAGCATTCAGGATTTCTGCTTAGTTGAACATCAGCGATGATTTAGAAGTAAGTTCAAGGTGTAAATCTGTTAAGACCTTTACACATACATACATACAATAGCTATGTGTTTTATGGTATTTTAGTAGGTTTAATGAACACATTAACAGGTTTATGTTTCTTCAAGAGTGAAATAGCTTTGGTAGCCAACCCTTCTTCATTATCAATAATGTTATTTCAGAGTTTTTGCACAGAGGCAGCTCAGAGCTTTTACGAACCAGCTGAAGCTTTTAGCGAGTTCAGCAGTCAAAATAGGAAATGCTGTGCAGTTTGCTTTCAGTCCGAAGCTGATTGCTGTGTTGCTTTCTATTCTTTGGTTTCAGATTATATTAATGAGGGTGACTTACTTTTAACATTGGACACACCTGTAATTTTCAGTTTTTCTTGGTATAATAAAAAGTGATGAATAAGCCACACCCTTATCCAAATCAGCCAATCAGAACATAGCATTTTTTGCATATATCAGTCTTAAAGGTACTGTCTGCTTAACTGTAAGGGATGAAGAGAGATTGGAAAATAGTCATGTAGAACCAATTTGGTGCATGACACCACATACATTTAAGTAGCTGACCTCTCATTAGTGGAAAAAAAAAAAAAAAAAAAAATGTAGGATATGCGGCCTTTAATGGTGGCGCCAGATCATTTGGTAGCAGCGTTTTAACTGCAGCATGATGCCAATAGGGTTCCTTTGTGTCCACATACATGTGTGTGTGTGTGTGTGTGTGTGTGTGTGTGTGTGTGTGTGTGGGATAAGAGGTGACAGGTGGTGTCTGGCCTAGGGCACTAAAATGTCAGAAACGGCCCTGTGAGCGCATATATATGTACATACATAAACACAGACGCAGGCACACACGTTAAAGTAACATGCAGCAGCTATCAGTGACAATCTCATACCTTCATCATTCGAGTGTTCTGTAGAACACATCATGCTTTCTGTCACACAAACACACATTTGTCTAGTCATGGACTGAATGGAGATAAAAAAGCTAAAAAGCTTTTCAGAGGTCAGTCACCAACGATGTAACAAATTAGTCCAAGACTAGTAATCCAAGTTGACAGGCCTTTTCAAAATCTAGCCCTAGTCTTGACCTCAGCAACCAAAACACTTTCAGTTTTAAAGAAAGACACACGTAGCTTTATTCATAAAAGTACAAATAGTCAAAAGTCCTGAAAATGTACAAAAATAAACACACACAAAATGATACGCACTCAGCTGTTCCTGACAGGCTGCAGGCTGATATACAATGTGGTACAGCAAGAGTGAATGACAAGAGGAGCTCTCTCCCTCTGTGTGTGTAAAAGGCAGGCGTGCTGCCTGGCACTGGGCCAGAAAGACCGACCAACCCCCCAGGAGGGTGGGGGGTGGAGGGTGTGGGCTGGGGGGAGATAGGGATGTTGGGCGGCATACAAAGCAGGAGGAGAGAGAAACAAGAAGCCAAAGTAGAGGATGGAGGCTGGGGGTGGACCACAATGTGCTCCGGAACGGAGAGAGGGAGTGAGGGGATGAAGGAGGGCAGTTCTGGAGGTGTGGGGGAAGGGGAGGAGGAGAGGAACGGCATGTGTGCTATGTAAAAGGGACCAATTTTCCACCTACAGTGATGTGGAGAAAGGAAGGTACAAGGAGCGAGGGGGAGAAAAAGAGAGTGAGTGGTCAAAGACCAGCAGTGAAACACTGGTGGGGCCAGACAAGCAATGAAACCAGAGAGTGGGAGAAAGAGCGAGGGAGAGCAAGAGAGAGAGAGAGAGAGAGAGAGAGAGAGAGAGAGAGAGAGAGAGAGAGAGAGGAACTCCACCACTAAAAGTATTCCCCAGAGTGGAGGAAATTGGATAGCTTCATGTCACCTCTCTCCTCTCTATTCAGCCATATTCACACTGCTCTGATAACGGGCCAATACTAGCAATGGCACTGATTGGATACCGTGAATCAGTATCAGGCAGATATCAGCAGAAAATGCTGCATCGGATACTGGAGAGGAAAAAAGAAGGAATCTGATACAATCCTGTAAGAAATGTAGCCTGAAATAAGCACACATTAACATTGTGCCATCGAAAGGCGAGCAAGAAAAGAAGCAGGATTCATGTGCGTGGTGGTTTTATTATGACCTAACCAAGCTGAAGACTCGGAAGGTGAACACAAAGAGTCATTAATTAAAAACGGACCCCAAAACTCAAAACCTAACAAGATGTAGCTAATAAGGAACCAAAAACACAACATGAAGCTAACAGCATCAAAATATTTAATAAACAACTATGGGAACAGGACTACACAAACAAAAAATGCTCAGAAAAGGGCCAGACACAGACAAAGGGGTATAAACACAGAGGAACAAACAAGGAACACCTGAGAACAACCAGAGAGTGGGATTACAGACAAGACACAGGTGATGGACATGGAACAAGGGTGGAGCAAAGGTAGAACCGAGAAAACAAAGCAAAAACAGAAGCACATGGTCAGAGACAAGAGACCATGTGTAAAAACAAGGGAAAACAGACAGATGGGGCAAGGCAGGGCTAGATGTTACAGGCATATAGAGTTGAGCTATATGACGATATTTATCATTACTGTGACAAATTATGTCACAGGACATCATGGAAGATCTTTCCTGCTATTTTATTAGTTCACTTGCATCACTTTTGTTTAATCATATTTACTAAATATTATTGTTAGTGTTAATAGTTTAGCTTTGAGTGTGGGTTGTGAACAACGTAAGTCTAATGAGAGTATTCCAGCAGTATAGGTCCAGATAGAATCTAAGGGAGTGCTGGGTTCATACACCCAAGGTCACTTCTAACTGGGAAAAACATCTCTGGAGTTGAGCAAAGCAGTTAAATGGAAGGTTCAAACGCTTCCTGATATATTTGGAGATAACCATCTACATGCATATGGCAGTAAGACCATAAGTGAACTTTTCTGACCTTGGTGTCTTCAGGCATTTAATTGTCTGGCAAATGGTGTGGTTGGGCAACAACACTTTACTAAAAATGTCTTTAAGGGAACCTATTTTTGGTAACTGGAGATAAAACATGAGCATTGCCTTAATAATGTGACCAGCTGCACCAAAAATGTCCAGAAAGGTCTTTGCTAGTTTTAGCCAATGAAAAAATATCACCTTAGACTTAATGAATATATTACTTGTGTTTGAAAATTAGTGTGACAGGTTCAATAAAAATCAATAAAAATCACTGTACTCAGTTGTTGATAGTGTTTTTTAAATGTGGCACTACTTGCTTTTAGTTGGTTCCAACTCATCAGATGTTTGAAAAAAAAAAATGCATATTGTATCATAAAAAATGGATGGATTTTGATATATTTTTGCATGAGATTGCAACAGTTTCTGAGGAATTTTGCCAACGTTCTGCAAAGCTAGTCCAATCCTCCGACAGTTGCTGCGAAATTTGCATTTGCATTTGCAGACAGAGCGTGAACAGTACAACTCGTTTGTTTTTCGCACAGACCATTTTCGGTGCATAGTGCAACCAATCTATTGTGCTGTAGATGTACAGCCAAGCAGCAGATGAAGCTTCTGCCACCTATTACTGAGCACTGTGGATTTAATCTGCTCCTTGGGTTGGCTGTATTAAGTGAATCTGTTCAGTTACACAGAGCTACAGGGGCTGCATTACTGACAAACACATGCCTGAAGTTCTCCCCCACACGCAGACACAGACAGACTCAGCGGTAGGCTGACGAAGGTTGATTGTGAGGGGGAGAGAGGCTAAGGCTACCTGCAGTCCAGGCTTTTTAAGAGAGTGACTCATCAAGAATCTATTCCGAGATGCCACCCCCTCTCCTCTCTCTCTCTCTCTCTCTCTCTCTCATTCTCTATCTCTCTCACCATCTCTCCCCCTCCACCGAGAGCCATGAACAGAAAGCTCCACAGGGCTGAGACACAATCACTCAAGGGACGGGCATTTGACATATTCCTCTCCACTCCCTGAGTCTACCGCACACCTACTCATCTCTCTTCCTAACACACTGTAAAGCAGAGGTCAGCAGCTATACCGCAGTCCTGACCGGATCCAGTGAAAGATTTACTGTAAGTGGCCCGAATTCGCCAAAACAGACTGCAGCTGATCAACAATATTGTCACCATCAAGTCGGCTCTCCTTTTCATTACATAGAATGAATTCCTGTTTCTTGAACACATATTTAAAGTTAAGAATGTTTTTTCATCTATTAAGTTCCTTGCAGGGTTTGTCAGGTTCAGAAGTCATTTTCCAAACGTGTTGGGCTAGTGGGTTCAAAGATAGCCCGTCAATGACTGTTAAAGACAAAGAAAAGATCAAACCAAACGTAACCAATTTAAGTAAAATAAATAAAAAGCAGTCTACATTGAGATATTAACAGGAGGTTGGTGATTTTATGATTTTTTAAATGGTGTGACCAGATGCACCACTCTGTACATTAAGAACAAAGGCCTACATTACGCCACATCACTATGCTCATCACTCGTTAATCATCTGCTTATTTTAACTAAATAGCAACCACAGGCAAATGTCTGAAACAGCCAGCGTCAGACCACAGCATTTCATGTAGAGCACGAGGAGACTGCCGGTAAATCAATGACTTCTATATAGAATTTGGTCTTATTTAGAACAATGACAGTAGACCAAAATTTTTATCTGCCTTAAGGTGCTACCAAACGAGGCCTTTACAAAGCATCCCAGTTAAATACTCTAACCTAAACAAAAAATTCTCAAACATAACAATGAAGAATACAACCATCAGCAAGAAAAACTAATGGTGAGATGGGCCACCTCAAAGACAGCACTTGGTATCTCATTCAGTAGCTCTGCAGAAGCTGAAAGGCACACATGACTGAAGAGCTCTTGTTCCCAAGTACATATTTGTCTGATGAGTCTAATATTTGAACAGCTGGACTGGGGGTCCACAGATTTTCTTTCTCACAAATGCTGGAGGGGGGTCACTAGCTGCAAAAATTTTGAGAGCTGAAAAAAACTGACATACACTACCAGGGTGCTCAACCCTCCGCCGTCAGTCTATTAACAAATGTATGAGAATGGTCTAAGATTTGTCAAAATGTAAAATGCCACTCACTAAATCATAAATGGTGAAGTAATGTACAGGAGAAATTGTAGATACACTGCATTGCTGAATGATTAACAGAAGGAAATAAAAGAGAAAAGGTCATGTTTTCTTGCTTACTCAAACATTTATAAGAAATAATAATTTATGTGACAGGACAACTTTTAGTTCAATATTCTACAATATTCAGGAAAATTGAAGGAGGACACTCACCACAGAATCTTGTAACAAATCAAACCAACTCAAGCACCAGAAACACGTACCTTTTCACTGGGCGTTAGCAGGCTGCAGAGTGTGACAGCGGTGATTCTTCAACTGGCTCATGATCTGTCCTGTGTGTGCGCGCGAGTGTGTGTGGTGAGTGTGTGTGTGTGTGTGTGTGTGTGGGTGTGTGTGTGTGCCTAGAGAGCACGCTGGCACTCAGCACCAGAATGTGATGTGAGTGCCAATCAATCCCTACGTCTGAAAGCTGCTTAACCCCGACTTAACCCATATGTCTACCACATGCATCCTCTTCTCTCCAGCTCTTTTTCTCCTTTTGAAAAGGAGGCAGGAGAGTCTTGGATGAGAGCGGCACAATGAGCGGCTCTCCCACAATCCATTTCAGGCTTTTGAACGTTTCGCCCTTTATTTTAGATGGATAGTTGTAGTCGCTAATAGAATTCTGACCTGGTGATGTAGGAACCTCAACTGCTCAGAACAGACCAGTCTAGCATTTGCCCTCATAATGCTTACAATATAATCACAGTAAAACTTGGATTGGCGAACTTTTAGCAGGACTGTTCCATCAGACAGAGGTGTAGGTGTAAGTATCATAATTAGAGCTAAGCTGAGTGACTGCCTGAGCTGCTCACAGCAGGACTCGACACCCAGCTGACCTACATTTTGAATGGCGTGAAGGGGTGGGGGCTGAGGGGGCAGGCCTGAGGGAGCCAGACTCTGAAGGACTGAACGAAGAAGGAGCACTCAAGATGCCCAAAGACAGGACATGAACTGAAATGATGAGAATTCATACTTCCTTGTCACTATGATAATAATAATAATAATAATAATAACTTCACAAAGCAAATATTAGTGTCTGTATAATGAACAAACAATTGGTGGTTGCTTAAAGGAGTGCACTGTACAAAGTGATTCTGCACTGAGCAGAGTCAGAGAAGAGTATGTATGTATTAGAATTGTACTTTACACCAGTGGTCAGCCTAAAGAAATAAGTACTCCACCATGATACCTCACTTTACTACTTAATCCTCGGATTACTAGGCAGCTCAATCCATGAACATTAAGTTCATGTATCTAAATCCACATGCTTAACCATACGGTCATCCAAAACTCATTTCCACCCACACGCGCGCACACACACGAGCACACACACACACACACAATGCCAAAGGACAGAAAAAACATCATTTGAACTTAAAAAAAACTATTTTACCAATAACAAACTTACAATGGCCCCCAAACATCTAAAACACCCCATTCTCTAGTCTTTGTGCTCCACTCCTCTTCATTCTGCGCCATTCCCTTTCCATTGCTAAATTAAATTTTCTCCAATTTTTGTTCCCCATAAAAGATTCAGCGGAAAGGTGATCTCAATCTGGGTCACTGACATTCTGCCTCTGCTCCCCTCGAAGGGATGTCATTAGGATTTTCATTATGTTTAATATTCACCCTCATTCTATCTCATTATACTCCGCCACAATCACACACTCCCACAGACACGGACACAAACCCGCAACAGTATGAATTAGGATTAATTTTCTTTATTAAACATCTCTTCATGCTCCTGCTCTCCCTGTGCACTGTCCTCCTTCTCTCTTCCAATTGCTTTCCCACTCCGTTAACGTTCAAACTGCACACAGAACCGCTCATCCATTCGCTCATCTTTTACCAATTTAACACATCCCATCCTGCGCTGTTTTCCCCCCTCGCTTTTCCTCTCTGCGGCTTGGTATAGTCGAGCCTCTGTGGTGCATTCTGTTCCATACTCCCCCTCCAAATGGCCTTGAGAGGGGCTCTACGCTGCCCCTCCTTCTTGCTCCGTCTCTTATATGGCTGCAGTCAATGCTGAAAGAGCGACAAAGAAACACACCTCTGCTCTCCGTTTCACTCCTCCTCTCTACTAAGGAGAATTTTGTAGCATTTCCAAAATATTGTAATCTTCCAGTAAATGAACATTTATATTTGTAATTTGGTTCCTATGGTTCTGAAAAAGGCAGAAAACTGTATGCTGCTGCATCTCAGCTCTCGCTCAGAGTTCACACTATAATTACCCTCATATGGGTAAAAGACATTTAATTATGCAGATTTAATGAAACACATTTAGTGACAGTAACTGCAATAATATCCACCAAACTTTGTGAACCATGCTCTCTTCTGGGCTTGTTGGTTTTATTCCTACCTTGGTTTATCTTCCTTGTGATATTCTCAAGCAATAAGGCACAGGAGGTTCTGCTCTACTGTAGTTTTGCATGACATGAAATGGGGTGAAATGCCTGTAACACACAGCCTTTACAAAATAGAGAAAACTCAGCAAATTAACTTATAACATGTAGAGTTAAATGTACTTTGAGTATTTTATGAAAGTTCTGAACGTGCCTAAGCCTTGTTTAAAAAATGAAACTATCCATTCTATAATTAGCAACGCAGAGCTCATGAAGAGATAATAAACACGTCAAAACAGCTCAGAAATGAGCTTTTTGCACGTACTAACGCAGGTCTGCCAAGAGGAAACAGTAGTTGATTCTGTATTTGGTCTATTAAGAACATTTAGTCTATATTGTGTCCATACTTCAAGTAAACCATCAGATTATGTTCAGAAGTGAATTGGGACTGATCTGCTCTCAGTCTGCTAGTTTGGTTCAGAACAAGGTTCACATGGCAGCGTTCTGCACAAATAGATCAGCTCGCACCACGGCTCACTTCAAAACCAAACCTTTCAAGTCTAAAAGTATCAATAAAATGTTTATCCGGCAATCTCAGCTTCAGATGTAGATGGACATCTGATGTTTATTGCATGATTAGCTGGCTGTTATCATGGTTTTGTCAGTTGCATCCTGATAATTTACAAGTAACCTGTCCAACAAGAAACAATTTCAGAGCAAAATAGTATCTGGATATAAAAAAAAGCATTCCATTTTTACGTTTTTGACACAAACCATTTTGTTGCCCATGGGTGTGTTGTTGCTATAACTCCATATGTCAAGTCAAGCTCTACATGTCAAGTCAAGTAGGTGTTAATTGTCATTTCAACCATGTACACAGTATACAGTGAAATGAAACAAGGTTCCTCTATGACCATGGTGCAACAAAAAGAACAAAAAAAAAAAAAAACAGAAGACCACAAAGAACAGAAACAGAACACCACAAGACTACTCAAGTGCGGGCAGGACAGGACTAAAGAGAAAGTACAAAAAAGACAAGAGCAACAGTACATTAATATACAGAACAATGCAACATACAGTGCAGTCAACAAATTCTGCCCACCACGAGATTTGAACCAAGGACTCCCTGACTCCTCAGCCCAGCATGTTACCACTAAGCCCCCCGTATCTACCTCACGGGCATTCCCAATGGAGCATATAAGCAAAAGTTTTTGGTTTAGTCAAAGAGATGTCACACTTGAGAAAGAAAGAAAACGGTAAAATAACATAACTATTTTTGCTTATTTTAATTAGCCAGCCATCTAATTGTTAACTCAGATTTGAAACTGAGTCGTGAAATACAGCTATAGGAATATCTGGATGGGAAAGATGTTTAGTGCTTTAATAAAAAAAAGCCATTATACAGCTCAACTACAAGGGTTACAGGGGTCACCTAGACAGAAGCAGACAGTTAGCATTCTCCTCCCAGCACAACAACATGTCTAACAATGCTGCGTGGGAAGCAGGTCAAAAATATATGGTTCCTGGATTTACAACCTCTGGAGGAAGGCCTGCGATTCCACCCCTACACTGGCAGATCAACAGGAGAAGAAAACTGGTGAATGACACTGGGATTATAATATATTCTGAATATTCTAATATACTCTGCTCAAAGCTGCAGCCACGCCAGAAAATCCCAGCTGATCTTGCGAAATAGGTGTGAACAGTGAAAAGAATCTTTATTTCTAGCTCAGTTAGGAAGCTAGTTAACACACCAACAAGTTAACCTCGTCACAATCGTGACATTTCATGCAACAATTAACCGCCACTGGAATAATGATGATTACGGTACAAGTCTAAAGTGGCCAAAGTAGCTGATCAGCTGTCTTGCTTGCTAGCTGTCAATACCCAATACACATAGCTGGATCTCAAACAAACATTACATGTTACTCTGTACCTGTTATAGCACAAAGTGAGGAGTTAGAACTTCTGCTGTTTTCCTAGAACCTATTAAGTTTTTTGGTAAAAGTGTTTTCTGCTGCATTTTATTTACATTGACTTTATTAATATTCTGTTTGTTGCAATGTAAATCTATTATTCTGGAAAGCTACCAACTGTGGAAAATAACTGTAACCAGGTAATCGTGCAATAATTGTGACAGGCCCCATAGAAGTTGTGAAATTTCACACATCAAATTTATTCACTCAGGGGCTCGAGTGGCGCGACTGTCTAAGAGTTGGCCCTATCAATGAGAGATCTTGAGTTTAATCTTCAGTTGGCCCTATCAATGAGAGATCTGGAGTTCCATCTCCAGTGGTGCTACAGTCATCTGTGGCTCCACGAGAGCACAACTGGACTCTCTCTTTCTCTCTCTCTCTCTCTCTGTCTCCCTCTCTCTCTCTCTCTCTCTCTCAATCTGAGGAAGCACATGCCAGCCTTCACCCTCCCAGTGTTGGTGGTATCGCATGATGGGGAGTCCTAGCTAATAAATGGAACTGGACATGACTAAACTGGGCAGAAAATCAGGACCCCCACACCTCCCAAAAAAAATCAAGAAAAGAAGTTTATGATGTAAAATCATTTACTGCAGCAAACTCCAGTGAACGTATTACAATTTTGCCTACAAAATCCTTTTGACAAAATGCTAGTATACCTGAGCCTTTAGTCAGAGCTAGAGATTTTAACAGTTATCTCTTGTTTGTTGAAGTTCTATAGCTCCCTCTATGACCTCTCTGTACTTTACCTAATGCAATTCACCTAGTCAGCAGCCTAGCTTTCTCTGTACAGCTTTCTTTTTCTCTCGGTCACACACACAGACACACACACACACAGATCAGCCCGGCCCTCTAGCAAATCTGGCTGAGCTGTCCCTCATAGCAGCTGTGTGTGTGTGTGTGTGTGTTTGTGTGTGTGTGTGTGTGTGTGTGTGTGTGTGTGTGTGTGTGTGTGCGTGTGCTGAGACTGAGCAGCGTACAGTATGTGCGGCCCACGTAGTGGTGGGTTCACGAGCGAGGGCAGACGCAGCCGGCGGCTCTCGGCTCTCTCTGGGTGGATGAGGGTGTAAAGAGGGAAAGCTGGAGGAGGGAGAGTGAGAGGCCTGAGCCGCCTCAGTCATCAGACCAGTCTCGCCCACAACATCAGCCTCGCAAACGCCACACTCCTGCAGGCTCCAAAACACACGCTGCACACGTTAGGCGACATCAGTGACCCAGGCTCTCTGGGGAGGCCTTGCTTCTTTTTTTTTTTTTATTAGTTTAGCTGACAAAATTCACCCTACACAATTATGCACAAATATGCAAAAATACACCTAGCTGTGGCCGATATGACAAAAGCTCTAAAATATTTACTTTAATCCAAGTTAATCTAATGAGATATTTTTTCCATCTGATTTTGGACTATTTCCAATGGCCCTTTCATGATGAAATGTTCACACAGCGTAAAAGACAGCTGCCATTTTCAAATGGGGTTTAAAAAAAAAAAAAGTACTTCCGAAATAAAGGCAAAAATATCAAACAAATTTGCCATTAATGACCCCCGCAATCAAAGACCACCATATTCAAACACAAACACACACACAAGCACATATACAGTATCTTCTGAATCATCAGAGATGGGCTGTCCACAATCAGTTTCATGGATCTATACAGTGTGTGTATGTGTGTGGCATCACACTCCAGTGTGGAGGGCTGTGGTGGTGAGGCAAGGCTGCACTACCAGAGATGGAGGGATGGGGGAGGATAACAGGGGAGGAGGAGGGGTTGTGGACACAGTTCTGTAGAGGAGGAGCCCAAAGGGGAGGGGGGAAGTGAGAGAAAGAAACCAAAGACTCATCTTTAGAGAGAAAGAGAGAGAGAGAGAGAGAAAAAGAGATAGAGAGAGAGAGAGAGAGAGACCCTGCAGCTCTTTATTTGGTCCAGACTACACAAAGCCTTCTCTCTTCTCTCCTGATGGCTAACAGGCTCTCCCTTTAATGGATTGTAACAGTGGAAGGTGTGTGTGTGTGTGTATACATATATGAGGGCAGACTGCAATGACACTTTTGTTATTCTGGGGTAAAAAGACTACACCCCAAAATTCCCATAGCCTAAATCCTTATACAATTACTATTTTTACTGAGGGGCTTTCATAACTGGCTTAAACAAGCCCATTCACTCTGAGAGAGGAAGAGCCGGGGGAAGAAAACACATCCGCACAAAGGCCCCATACTTGCAGCGTGACCATCCAACTGAGAATGGGTATTAAAGCCGGTTGAGCATTGTGGGTGTGCCTGTATTGGTGTAAGTCTGTGGAGAGTGTAGGGAGGCGAGAGAACACAGTGGAGAAGGTGTGGTAGGTGAAGTGGACAGTCTTTATTTTGGGTCTGTATGCTTCATTACCTTCAGAACACTCACAGCGGCTTTACTGCAGCTATCCTCCATCTATCACTCATTATAAACCCTTTATGACCTGCAATAAAACTGCACAGCCAGTCAAGGCCTCAGATTTCTATTAGGTCGAGAACAGATGGGCTCCATTCAAATGGCATCATACACAGGTGAACTGAGTCAAAAACAGACTGAGAGTCCAAACCAGTAGGAGATGATGTAGACTTATCATTACTGACTGTGAGAGAAGACGGTGTGTGTGTGTGTGTGTGTGTGTGTGTGTGTGTGTGTGTGTGTGTGTGTGTGTGTGTATGCGCATGTGTGTGAGAGAGAGAGAAAGAGAGAGAGAGACAGAGAGAGAGAGAGACAGAGAGAGAGAGAGAGAGAGAGAGAGAGAGACAGAGAGAGAAAGAGAGAGAGGACTTTCTTTTCTTTAATTTTAATTCTCTTTTGCAAATTTTACATTAGAGCACATTTTGTTGATTCTAAAGTGAAAAGTAAGTACTCACCCTCTACATATGATACATGTCTGCTCAATTACTATTCATTTGCTGAATTTTGTTTTCTTTTATTGTCTTTCAATATGTTAAACTCCCACACTCAGTGAAACCTGGCACAGTAATAAATATTAACCACCTAAACTAATTTTCAGGGTTTGGCCTGACATGAATATTTTGTAATGGACACAAATAACAATTTTAAGATGCAGATTCCGACAAATATACATTGGCCAATATACTTGCCAGGTGATATGTTACCTAGTCCTTGCTATTTATTTTGTTTTGTTGAAGTTTGAACCTAAAAAAATTAAGCCTCCAGCAAAAGTCACATGTCACAGTTAACCCCTTCACATCCAGGTTTATTACAGTTGCTACCTGGCCTTATTATACAGTTATTATCGTGTTGTGCAAATGTCAGACACTGCCTTTTCATTTCTTTCATTTTTAGCCAAAACAGCCACTAAGTAGAAGTTGTTTGTTTTTAAGCGTCAGGAAAAGGGCAGAAAACATTTTCTTATTTCTTAGGAATCTTATGCAGAAGCTTCAACTACTTAATATAATTTCAAATATGTTGGTATTAAATGTGTCCACCATTTGCCTCACAGCTTGCTTTTTTTTCCCAAGGAAAATCTGCAAGTAAAATCTGCAATACTTTTCATGCATCTTGTAAAGCATCTTGTAAACAAGTTCTTTTCATGATCCAAGTAATCCACATTCTGCAGCCTATAAACCTCACTCTCAGATTTCAAGTTCCTGTTTATCACCCAATAGTAATTTTTTTTTTTTTTTTTTTTTTAAATCAGTATTGCAAAGATGATGCATCGTGTAGATGATTTATCATCGGATGATTTGAATAGATGATAAATCACCCACTTTACTTACACCTGACAGAGACAGCACCAGACTCTGAGTTGTATTATACTGAGTATATTCACTGTGTTCTTCCTGCACATACCTAACCAATACCTCAGCCACACATACACACATACACGACCAAAGGCCCAAGGTTACAGTCTGTCAGCGCTGCCTATCTGCTAAGATGAAGAATTCCATTTCATGAGCCACTTGAACACACACATGCACTCTCACACACTTCGGTCATCACGCTCCCCCAACCCCTCACCTTGCTCATCTTTGTTTCGCTGTCAACCGCTAACCACCATCCTGATCTGCAGTTTCTCTGGGCTTTGTTTAGGGAAGAAATATCCCTTCTAACCATTCTAAATTCAGCAGCATCGCCCCACTCCAGCCACAGCCTAAAATCTAAACGCAGGGCTGGTCAGAGCCTGAGCTTAAACTCAGGTTAAAGCTTAAACCACAGCCACTAAGAGCGATCTGAACAGCACAGTAGAGAAGTTCCAGCCTTTGCTACAGCCCTGAACCCCTCTCCATACACTAGGGGTGTAACAACGCACACATTTCATAATATAATATGTGTTGTGGTTTTTCACCACAATGCAATGCAATTTGGATACATAATAAGATTGCAATTTCATGCATTTTCTTATTTGATTTTTGATTCTGAGGTTTGGATTTTCTAGATTTTGAATATGTCTAAATAAATAAAAATATTCCAACAGAACCTGCTGCCCTGTAACAAAACAAATAAGCACCAAAATTACAACCCTGAATCGATAGGCATTTGAGCATGAGCATATTTGTAAAATAAGCTTTTTTTCCATGGACCATCAGAAAATTCTGAATTTTTATACACTGTTTCAAACATGACTAAAAATTAATTAATTAATTAATTTGCATTCTTTTGACCAAAATAATTGACTTTTTTCTGGAATCAACAGCAGTTAATACCATGACATATCCTTAAGCACACTCAGAAAACTATGATCATTCAAGATGCTCATAATACACAGTTGAAAAACAAAACAAAACAAAAACAAAACACCGATTTAAGGGCTCATTTGAATATTGCTGTCTTCTATTGCAAGGCCAATATCACAATAACAATTCGCTCGCGACATATTGTGCAGCCTTAACACAAATATGCATGCGCACCTCCACCCCCTACCACCCCGACCACACACTCAGGCCAATATCCTCAAGGCTACCAAGAACATAAACCAGGAGGAAGAAAGAGAAGAGAGACAAGCAGTTAAAAAAGCAAATAACAGCCTTGAGGCCAGACAACTCCACCAGGTTATAAATACTGAAGGGTTGCAAGAGACCTTGGGTTTTCACCTGAACTTCAGTGCTCATAAAAAAGAAAAGAAAAGAAAACAAGGTGTACTTAATTTAAGCTTAAAAGCAGCTATATGCAGCTTTCATAAACCATTCACAGTACGATAGTACCAGGAATACTTCGCCTGAATAGAGAAGCAGTGCTTGAAATTCACTTTTTATGCACAACGTCTGCAGCTTTTCCATGTTTATCCAGGGTAGCTGCTGTCAGGGGTCATTTCAGCCTTGAGCTCTAGTGACCTTGTGATAGAGGCTAAATGATGTGGTGCATCAAGAAATATGGCAGCATCATAGTATGACCATGCTTCACTACAGATCACTAAAGCTTAAACTATCCATTAGTCCATATGCGTTTGTGTGCATGTGTGTGCATGCAATTGCGTGTGTGTATAAAGAGCCATTGGTAAAGCTTTATCTGATCTTATTTCTCTGCAGTACAAAACTCCCCAGTCTACACAGAGGATAAAGGCTGGGAGGTGGGGCCACAATTGTGTGTGTGTGTGTGTGTGTGTGTGTGGGTGTGTGGGTGTGTGTGGGTGTGTGGAATCAAGACCAAGTGATCCTAAACCCCAGTGCTTCTCCACTTAAAAAACAGGAGTTGACCACTAAATATCTGCAAATCTAATATTTTTACCTTCTTAGTTCATGTCTCTGATCATATTAAGAATTGTTCATCATATCACACTTTTTAAAAACTTTTCCCGTCATCTTTGATGGAAGTGACTTTTGCTTACATCACCGTGCACCAGCATGAAGGGAAAATAAATGTGAGCAATCATATAACGTTTCACCTCCTTCAACTCATCTTGCTCAGAAACCCTCGCTGACTTTGTGTTGACTTTAAGTCTTCAAATGACAATTGTCACTACACTGCATTACAATAAGTGTAGGCATTTAAATTGTTTTTGCTATCCAGGTATAGACATTTTTAAACAAATAATAACCAAATACCCCAATAAAATAGTTTACATTGCTGTGGTTAAAATTAGAACGTTTAATATTTGTTTATTCTGTGCTGTGCATAAGATGTGACCTAAACTTTATCTTTCAACATGATACAACATGTTTTGGCTTGAAAAATATCTGTACAAAGCTATGCTTATATTACATTCTTTAACGGACCCATATCCCAGAATTTTCATGGATTTTAATTTATCCCTGGGATCCAGTTATGATATGTATGCAGCTTAATGTACCAAAAGTAGTCATAAATTATTTTAACACGGTTTTCTAACCTTTTAGCCCTTTGAATCAAACTTACTGTTGTCATAAGTAAACGTAAACGTAAACGTTCACCAACAGCACGGTCACTGGGTGATCTCAGATTATCTACATGCTAAGGCTTTCTCTCAAACACGCACACACACACACACACTTGCATTCTCTCGACCAGACCTAATGGAGCCACCACATTCAGAAACTTTTGACAATAGGATATGTGCTAAAGGTCAGCCGCTGGTTTTTGCTTTATAAGCTGATCCTGCTCTTAACCCAGGCTGCTAATTTACCAGTGCCCTGACTGCTGGCGTGCTCCCATGAAGAGGTTGTTCAAGCCTGTTACATCTCTGTTGAGGAAGGATGTCAAGGACTATGAGACAATGGCATGGGTCACTGGGTGTGAGGCAGCAGCCTTCTTTAATTTCGAAGAGCAAACAGCCCCTCTTTTACAGTAGTTTATCTTATCTCAACTCTCTGACTGTGCCTCTTGATTCCCCCTCTGTAAAACCCGAGGAGCAGATAGCAACGGGTCCAAATTTCAGGGGCGTTTTGGAGATTTATGGATCAACCTTTACACCGTTTTCCAGAAACACACCCTACCAACTCCCCATAAAACAATCAGAGAACAGAGGAGGCATCTGCTGCATGTGCTAAAACGCTTGCATGCACGCTTTAGAAAAACCTTAGCTAGTCTGATAGAATGCAGGTTTTTGTGTTTTAGATATGAAACCCAGACCCTTTTTGTCCATGCCTACACACACACACACACACACACACACACACACACACACACACACACACACACACACACACACACACACAC
>JBBPCZ010000142.1:22919108-22930634 GCA_037974445.1 Brycinus macrolepidotus | reverse complement strand
TGTGTGTGTGTGTGTGTGTGTGTGTGTGTGTGTGTGTGTGTGTGTGTGTGTGTGTGTGTGTATATGTGTGTGTGTGTTAGAGACTCATACTGCTGTAGCAGGATGCTGCCCTGCCCCCTCTCCTCCTGACGGTTGCGGGGCACATCAGCGGCCCGGGACGTTAGTGTGTGTGACAGCAGCAGGCCCTCCACACACGCTGATGTGGGACATTAGAGGGAGGGGGGCAGAGCAGGACCTCCAGGCTCAGTGGACCGGACACACACATGCGAACACACACACACACACACACACACACACACACACACACACACTTAAGGGCTTGACCTCAAGGCAGAGCAAATCGGACAGACACACACACACACACACACACACACACACACACAACCAAACACACACATCCATAACCTCTCCCCCAAAATGCCAACATGGGGTCAAAGTCACTGCACCCTGAGAGGGCAAAGCCAGGCTGTCCTGCCATGTGCCAGACACACAGACACACACAATTAGCATTTCTACTGTGGCACAGAATCATGGTATGCGAATACCGCTCTGGCAAGGTTATGGCACTTGGGTGTGCTTTATACACACATGAATAAAATATGGGGGATGATGGCACTTTTCTTAGTTGACCTTGCTGTTGTATGCACATACACACAAACACATCCTTGGAATTGCAGGTAACATACAAATAACTCGGACCCAAACACAAAGAGAAGAGTATGACATTCAGAAATGTAAATGATGGAAAGAATGAGACAGACAGATAGTGATGAGCACAGTAGTGCCAGAGGTGCTGCTTTATAGCTGCCCGAAAGAGTCACAGGCCATCAGTTTCAGCTGAACTCAGTCTCTCCAAACCCATCTTCATGTTTCATCTATAACTAATAGGGGTCTATCAATACACTCATTATTTGGTTGAATGATACTGGGTTAGCGAGTCAATATTCTCATGGTATTTTGAACAAAAAAAAATGAAGAAAAATTATGTGCTAATTTGTAGCATAATCTACTAGAGCAAGGATTCAGGAGGAGTAGGGCTGGACTGGGTTGTTGAATGGTGCCACTCATAAACTTTGGCATTCAAACTATGCAGATGCATCAGATACCATGATTAGCGGAATGCTCATTCTCCACAATTCAAATTTTCCTATTTTGGGACTGTGATATCACAATTTTTCGATGCACAGTGACAGCCCTACTCTTTGCCTGCCTCTCTCTCTCCCCTTCTCCCCCTCATTCTCTCCCTCTTTTCTCTCTCTCTCTCTCTCTCTCTCTCTCTCTCTCTCTCTCTTCCCCTTTCCCTTCCAGTTCTGCTCTCCACCTCCAGGCCTCTGCTCTCTCTCCAATGGCACAGAATAATTGCAGCCTTCCCTCTCCTCCCCATCTCTCTCTCCCTCTCAGCTTCCACTCCCCCGTCCCGGACCAAACAGCCCTGTTGCTAGGAGACTGGCCGGATTGGTGCAGCAGCACCCCCACCTCTCCGCCTTTCTGAAAGAAGAAGGGATGGAAGGATGGCAGAGAAGTGCAACAGAGGAAAGAAGCCCTTCAGACATGAGGCCAGCCTCAAGGAAGAGATTTGCACACACACTTACAAACATGGACTTATGTACACACTCTCTCTCTCTCTCTCTCTCTCTCTCTCTCTCTCTGTCTCTCTCACACACACACACACTCACACACCTAAACAGTGATGAACTCACACAATGAGTGAAACGCAGTGAAAATTTTCACATTTACTTTAGGAAGACAGACAGCAGTTGTTAAAGCAATCAGAATCTCGGAGAAACCAGGACACTGGCGGGTTTTAGGGGGGCTACAGCATGTGAGCACATCCTGTCTGCAAACCATGCTTGGTTTACCTTTTTACACATGACAGCTTTTTTTCTACTTGACATATTTACAGAGACGAGACAGAATACAGAGTCAAGTAGGAGGTGAGGACCAAACACTGTCAACAGACTCTTGCTCCACCAGAGAGAAAGTCTACCAGTGAGAAGTGAATGAATGTGTGAGGGACTGAGAGAAAACACTCTCACTGTGACTTATATTTCATGAAAAGATAGACTAATATAAATGGTCCAAAATTAAATAGGAAAAACATCGATAATAAACACACATTAAACTGAAGAATAATTTTAAATCACCAATAAAGTTTGCATTTCAGACATATAAGATTTGGTTAAAATCCAGCGACAGTATGTGCAGGGGATCAGAATTTATGGCCAAGTACATGGTTTAACAAACGACTTTCAATATGATACCCCTCTCCTAGAACACAGAGACTGCATTAATGGTATAGTTTGTGCATTTTGTTTGTGTGTGTGTGTGTGTGTGTGTGTGTGTGTGTGTACAGACAGAGCGAGGCTCTAAGATGTTAGCCAACCACTCAAACTCAAGGACAAGAAAAGTAGCAGACATGTTTAATGTTTCTCACATTTATAGCACCTTCCAGCTTTTTCACAACACACATACACGCCACACGCGCCACAGTGTGTATGCAGAGAACAAGGAGTTGCTGCAGTGTACAGCAGGCAGATAAGGCACACTGTGAGCCCCAAGCCAATTAAAGCACTGTTAATTTCTTCTGCAAAGGAGCAGCCATGGCACAGACCCTCCTCACCATGGCAACCACAGGAATGCAGGGAAGACACACCAGCATCCGCTCTGAACGCAGCCTGTCCTACATGGCCACACAGAGAAGTACATCCTCACACTGTACACTATGTATTCCATATAAAGTCCCTGGATTTCTGCAGCGCAGTCCCATCTCAAATGGAGCGTTAAATGGTAAAAGACAAATTACCACATCATTTAACTGCACTCCACTTCAATAACCATCATAAAAATGTTCAGACTAAACTTTCTGCTCCCAGTTTACATCATTGGTGTTTTAGGTGCATTGGCAACTCTGAAAGTTTAAAACCGGAACAGCTCCTGTTGCTTCCTGATCTTCTGCTCTGTATGGCCATCTGCTTCTGCCAGGTTCAAACTGTAGCTTCGTTCCTCAAGCAAGGCTGCAGGCCACCGGCTGCAGTGTCCTATGCGGGATCCTTGTTTGCGTTAACTAAGGTTAAGGTTCTCATGTCATCAAAAAGGAGGAGAAAATACAGCATATGCGAATGAAAGTAAGCTGGCAAGCTCAACACTGATGTGAAGGAGTTAATGTAACTGGCTGAGCATTCATTCATTTGTTGGTTAAGCTCTATCCTGCAAGATAAAAACTGTAACACATTGAAAGCAGATTCATTTCACACACTGCTAACAGGATACCCTGAACTATCTGTATACAGAAGTAAAGAAACAGCATACATGTGAAAAGAAATATGGGTGAAAGAAGATCACGAAGGACACACCGGTAGTGGCCTTGAAAACTGTCAGAATATAGGAATGAGCAGAATATAGTGTTTTTTTGGTTCTATTTGAAGGATCTCTTTGAATGCTGAATAGAACTGCCTTGGATGATGCACTGGTGTAGAAATGCAGCCCACCCGGACCGCAATCTTTGGACTTTCTATATTTTGTTTTTCAGCCGTTTCAGTAACAGAACACATTACTTGTACTAAGGGCCCTCATATATCAAGCCAGCTGTCAGACGTTGGCCCCACTGAGCCACTGCGGAGGGTATGTGGCCGTCCGCTGCATGTAGTTTTTAGCACGTTTAGCACTAGTCAGGCCTTGGCAGTACCAGTTTGGCTGACTGAGTACAAAAAAATCACCAACACTGTTGTGACAGTTGAGACATTGAGGTGGAGAGTTCTCCGAGTGGCTGCTTAGCGTTGAATGAGGACAGAAACAAAGCCAGCAAAGCAAGTCTCTGCATGTGCTTAGATTAGGTTGCAAGAAGATGGGTAACAAACCCACCAGGACTCATAGGGAATTTGGGAGAATGTACAACCCCAGATCTGAAAAAGTTGGGACTGTATGGAAAACACACACACAAAAAAATGCAGTTATTCTTTAATTTACTTTGTCTTTTATTTAATTGCAGACAGTACGGTCAAACTCATTTCCTTTGTTAATCTACATTCTTTCCTGCCTTTCAGGCCTGCAACACATTTCAAAAAAAGTTGGAAGAGGGGCAGTTTAGTACTAGCAATAAAGTAAAAGAAAAAAATAAATAATGATGTCAACAGGTGATTGTAATCAGGATTTGGTACAAAAGCAGTATCCACAAAACACTGAGTCTCTGAGAAGCAAAGGTGGGCGGTAGATCTTTAGTTTGTCAACAAATATGGGAGAAAAGATGAAAAGGACCATCCAGACTGCTATCAGGCCAAAAGCCAGAGTCTGTTATAGTATGGGGTTGTGTCAGTGCCCTTGGCAAAGGTAGTTTATATTTCTGTGATAGCAGCATGAATACAGAAAAGGACATTGAGATTTTAGAGCAACATATGCTGATTTCAAGACATCTTTTCCAGGGACGTCCATCCATTTTCTGACAAGACAGTGCAAAACCACATTCTGCACACATAGCAAAGGCATAGCTGCAGAAGAAGAGGGTACTGAACTGGCCTCCCTGCAGTCCTGACCTGTCTCCAATAGAGAATGTGTGGAGAATTTTGAAACAAAAAAAATGCAACAAGGACAACCTTTTACTATTGCGCACCTTAAGACGTGTTTACAGAAAGAATGGGATAAAATGACACCTGAAACAATTCATCGTTTGGTATCCTCAGTGCTAAAACATCTTTCAGTTGCTGTAAGAGGGAATGGCAACAGGTGGTAAAACTGTCCTAACTTTTTTTGGAATGTGTTGCAGGCCTGAAATGGATGCATATTAACAAACATAAAAAAAAACATAAAAAATCTTGAGTTCATACTGTCTGCAATGAAATAAAAGTTAAAGTAAATTTAAGAATAACAGTGAGTATGTGTGCATTATTTGCTTTATTTACTGCATCACTTTTCTGCATTGCTGGTTACTCATGAATGAAACTCTCTGGAGAGTTTTACTGCTCTAATGAATCTCAAGCGAGACTAATGAAGCTCATCTGGTGCCAGGTAGGGGAAAACACACAGTCACTTCCTATCTCTCCTCACCACTGAATAATGAAACTAATCTATTCTGGTCTGTCAGTCTGCGTGTGTGTGTGTGTGTGTCTGTGTGTGTGTGTGTGTGTGTGTGTGTGTGCCCATTAGACATCTAGGACAGTAGAACTAAGCACCTCTATTCAGTATGACATTAGCAGGACGTACAAACGCAGCCTCATTAATCTAGCATGTGCTCTAACACTTTTCTGCAAAAATATTTACACATAACAGTCGAAAATAAATACTTGTGTCCCAGGTACCCCAATGAGCAGGTGGGAGCAGTGGTGCTGTGGGGGCTGCAACACCCCCAGATTTTAAGATCGTTTAACTGTAACTGTCAAAAATCACAATAAATTGAGCATAGTAAACACACGTGTGCTTGTTTAAGGGTGGATTTTGTATTTTATTTCAGAATTTACAGTAGCTGTGCCCTGTTTAAGATGCATTTTCATTACGTAGAGCCGCAACGCTTTCCTCGCCGTTGGCTTCTTTGGGGGCATATTGCGAGAGCATAAGCAGCTTGAGAAGCCCAGAGGAAATGGGCATGTAGGCTAGTTTTGTGCCCCAGATGTGACAATCTTTTAAACTTAATTAATTTGAATGTAATAATGACCCCATTTTAGATACATGTTTTTAATCAAGAATGTTGCATTTCAGAGTTTAACAATAAACATGGCATAATCAGTTACCATGTCACATATCAGCAATCTGTTTGGCTGCTGCTTAGCTCATTTGCATAATATTCGTCCAATACAGCAAAGTGAGCCAGGTGTGCATCAGTGTTTTGATGTGGAAGTTAAATGTGTGTATTGTTGTCAACACATCATTTCACATTACAACATTCTGTTTGGTGTAAATTATTTTTAAAAAAAAACAACAACAACATCCAGTGCATCCTTCATGAATATTCACAATCTCTGAATTTGGTAATTTGGTTATGCCAGGACCCGTATTACCCTTTCTCTTAAAATCACTTCAGTTCCACTATGATAAATCTTGGGCATTTTCTTCCCCTTCTAACCCTATGATATATAGTCAGAGTAAATCCTCTGCTTCATTATCTTCAGAATTTCTACCATTTAAGCAGCAATATTTTGAGGCTTATTTTACATTGCAACAAACAGTTAGCTCGTGCACAGAAAACCGTTTGCTCAGTAACCAACTGTTCACTTTTATTACAAAAGTACTGTTAAACACACGAAAAGTCTCCAAGCCCAACATTTAGCATTAGAGCAACATGCTGATGCAAAAAAATAGCCAAAACTAAAAGCTAATTTACAGAAAACACCTAATCTGCTTATATAGTTTTGATTATAAAACGAGAGCTGAGTACTTTTTTGCAGGCTAGGCCCACTCTTCCATCAAAGTCACACAATCAAGTGAATTTAGACGGAATTGTGTACATGCAGGATACTAAATACTCCTGTGTATAAAGTGTACTGCAGCAGAGTAATATACTTCACACACTAGTTTCCCTTGTCTCTCTATCTCTTTCTCTTGCTTTCTCTCTCACTTTCTCTTTCTCTCTCTCTCTCTCTCTCTCTTTCTCTTTCTCTCTATACCCCTGAAACCCAGAAGTCCTAGTAACACAATTACTGCCAGACCATGTACAGCTGCTCAACCAGCAGAGGGACGCCAAGACGTGTGTTTGTGTGTGTGTGTGTGTGTGTGTGTGTGTGTATGAGAGAGTCTGTGCGAGGTGAGGAGTTCAGCATCTTTTAATCTGAATGAGGGAAAGTAGGAATTGTGTAAGGGCACTGTTTTACACTGCAGTTCTACTTAGTCTTGCCCTTGACTGTGGATATCTGACTGCTCCCTCTTGCTGCTTGTATAAAATACCATTAACTCTGATGACACTGTTTCAGAACTGGCACAGTACTATGTTAAGGTTGGTCCTTCTCTAAAAGGAAACTTAAACTCCGCCACAAATGCGCACAGACACAGAATCTCCCCAACTGCTCTGTAAATGTGAAAGTGCATGTGTCTGTGTGTGTGCCCCTGTGAGTGTATTACAAGTCTGGTAAAAGCTCAGTGATAAGGAGGCGGGGGGTCTACATACAGGAAGAAAAACAGAGAGAGAGAGAGAGAGAGAGAGAGAGAGAGAGAGAGAGAGAGAGAGAGAGAGAGAGAGAGAGAGAGAGAGAGACAGAAACACAATATAAAAATAGAGAGATACATTGTGGCTAGATTTTTCATTTATAAAATAACTTTAACTTCACACTATTGATATTGAAAGGATAAATAAAATGCTCCAAAATGATTTGGAATGAAATCTTGTTATATGTATATTGCTATTAAAATGTATGTTTCGTATATCAAAGGCAAGTTCAAACCGTAAACAATTTAGAATATCTGTAGGGGACTATCCAAATAATGTGTGGCCAATTAATACTTTTAAAGATACACGGCTTTGTTACAGCAGTGACACTAGGACCGCGATACTGATCATGAGAGAAACCGCCAGCTGACACAACATGCTTGAGCTGGTAAAATAAATATAACTACATTTGCATGGTGAGGGAGGGTATTGTCAATGGGACCCATGCCAGTTTAACCAATTTACAGTATTTATTTGCATGCAAGGAGGTCTTCTCGAGGTTACTGAGATACACTGGCTGATTAGGTGGGGTGTCCCAGTTACACTCTCCCTTAGGCAAGACGCTCTCTCCTCTAGCCAGCCAAACATACACACACACACACACACGCACACATGTACACACACACACACGCACACACATGCACACACACACTCACAAAAGCAGGGCAAGGATTTCAGAACGCTGCACCAAAACAAAAAAGAAACAAGTGTTTAGTGTTCAGAAAAAATCACAAAAAACACACTCATCACTGTGACGATTGACCAGTCCACACCATGCCCCCAAACATGTTCTTTTGCAGGAACTGTTGAGAGGCTGAACAAGCAGAATACTGGAAAAAAGTTCTTAGAATTCAACCTAATGAGAAACTAGTGTAGAACTCGGTTTTGTTAAAATTCTTATGATTGTGTATTCACAGAGGATGCTGCATGTAAAAGTGAATAACTCTTAAAGTAATGGCTTCCTGCTGTTTCTGCCCTCTACAAGCCTCTAATCGCTTCTTCTCCCTCCGTTGCCCCCCTTTCAGCTTTCAACACACAGAATATTAATGCCATCACTGTACAGCAACAGTTGCTCAGTGCACTTCATGTGAGAGAGAGACATTGTGGATGACAGAGCAAGAGCAAGAGAGAAAGAAACGAAGAGAGAGACAGACAGAAGAACAGAGAAAAGAGAGAAAGTATTGAAGAGATAGGGAGAGAGAGAGAGAAAGACAAAGAAAGAGAGAGAGCGAGAGACTGTGAGTGAGAGGAAGACAGAGGAAAGAGAGGTACATTATAGTTCTATTATTAGTGTCCACAGAGACGAGGGTGTCAACTGCATGTGATGGCTGTGTGACTGTTTCCTCTCGTCCCCCCCAAATAGCACTCTCTATCTTACAAAATCCCCCTCCCTCCCACTTCAAAATCTCTCCACTCATTTCTCTGTTCCTCTCATGCTCCCTCACTGAACCCATGCTTTAAGTGGCCATCCCTAAAAAACGCTCTAAAAAACCCTCCCAACACCTCACACTCTTCTCACTCTGCACATATACGGTCACTTAAGGAATGTATACTTCCTTAACCATTATCTGCCTTATACTGATATTGCAGTGTGCAATTTAATAACGCATAAAGCATAAAATATATTTTTAATTATTGTGATCATAATTTTTTTTGTATTGCCCATGCCTAGTTTTAGGCCTAGACACATGTATTTTTTGGACCTGAGGCTTAAATACTGAACTGTAGTGAGTGAGACTACAAGTTCACAAGCGCTGCATTATTAGATCAAAATTTTCTAATTAAAATTTAAGACAATGTCGGATAATGTAGGTTATAATGAAAAGCACTTGCAATTTGATAACTGTGTTATTTCAAACTGCAATTTCGATAACAGTACAATTACTTGTTCAATGTCATATGATATCCTTGCCAAACCGAGGTATTCACCTGATCCCACAAACTAATAAATTTGGTTAAAAAAATGCAGACCCTAATTCAATTTTGAATCATGTGGCAAAATTATTGCTATATGGCTTCTTGTGTCATCCTAACCAGAGCACTGAACTACTGACTTAATTCCCCTCTAAACACACCCTTTCAGTTGCTAGAGTGATGATTAGAGTGATAATTTGGGAAACGTTTATATGGGTACATTTCTGACCTTTTATTTTTCAAATATCGTAATATTTGGGGGGGGGGGGGTGGTTGGGGGGGAGATCACAAAGTAACATTTTCCCGCAGTACCGTTCAGCTCCAATCATACACTCTCTTCCATGTCTTTGCCACCTCTCACTTTGTCTCACACACACATACACACGTAGAGCCCTCTCCTATGCAGTCATCATCTGTGTTATGTTCTACTGGTAAAGGTCACTAAAGGTCAGATAGGTCTCTCTGACCCACCTGTGCACACGGCTCTAATTTCATACACAGCACTGCACTCACAGATAATAGAGCTGATTTGACACACAAACTTTTGCCTTAGTAGCGAATGTGCAAATCACACTCATTTTCAGTTAACTAAATCAAAATATGTCATTATTTGAAGAAGAAATGAGTAAACCAAGCATCTACACACGCATACACACCTCAAAGGCGGCTTCAGAGTGTAAACCATAATGACAGTGTGCTGAGACTGATTATTATCTCTTTACTCATGATCAGCACGCTCTCACACATACATGCCCACACAAATAGGGTCAATACATGTTATTAACTCAAAACTCTGGAAAGCCCAAAAGTATGAGTGTGCCTACACGCTTAAACGAGAAGGAGGTTCCTTAAAGCTGCAGGAGGTAACCCGTACAAAAACAACTTAAAATAACTTTTTGTCAAATTTACTAAAACTGTCAGTAGTACATGAGACAATCTGTGAACAGAAATTAGTCTCCACTGGCTCTACCTATTGCGCCACGACTGAATCAAGGCAACCAATCAGAGCCAGGAGGAGTGTCTGACGGAGTGCCAGTCCCACACTGTGGGCAGCCCCCGTCCGCCCCACGCCTGAAAGGATTCAAAACCGATGCCGAATCAGCCTCGTTTCAGCTTGACCAAGTTTCTAGATAAAGTATAGCCAGACGAAAGTCACTGTAAAGCATGTTATATCTAGCAGTGTGGAGTTTACCTCATGTTTCATTCATGGATAATAAAAACACGGATACCAAACTCTGTATAACTGCACGGCAGCCTCCTCTGTGGGGAGGGGCTTTGCAAGCAGGACTGGTTTGCGCTCGAGAGGAAGGAAAGACCCTGAGAGTTCACTTATTCAAATCTTCAAGCTAATTACACTCTCAGTTCTTCTCAGTTCTAACAACTGCAGCTTGTAAAGCTCAAGGCTTTAATGAACAGGTACAGTACAGCACATTACGTCGAGATTCTTTAAACTTTAAAAAGGTTTACACTAGTGAACCTCGTTTACACAAAAAGGTTTTTTTGGTAAAAGTGTTTGTCAGTGCTATCGCCGACAAGAACCCTTTTGGTTCTTTTACTTTTAAGAGTCCAGGACACAAATCAGACAAAAATAAAACGTATTTCAAAACCAAACTAGCAGACTTTTGTGCTAGAGGACACAAGATTAGGCTAAACCTCTAAGGTCACCTGTCATGCCGGTGAGGGTGTTTAGACAAAAAACAAGCAGTGTATCTACTCTATATATACTACAGCACAACCCAAAGGACACTGTGATGTCCATCAAGCACCTGCCCCGTGTGTGTGTGTGTGTGTGTGTGTGTGTGTGTGTGTGGTAGCAGTAACAGGCAGGCAATGACAAGCCTGTCCCTTTATCTCCTCCCATTCAGCTCACTCAGAGGGCCTAATTGAAGTCAATTGGAGAGTGGAGAAAGGGGGATGAAGAGGGACAAAGGAAAAGACAAGAGCAGGGGAGTGTGTGTGTGTGTGTGTGTGTGTGTGTGTTTGTGTGTGTGTGTGTGTGCGTGTGTAAGTGTGTCACAAAGAAGAAGAAAGAGAAAAAAGAAATAAAGAGAGAGAGAAAAAGGAGACAGAGAGAGGAAAAGAGAAGGGAGGAGAAAAATGAGGAAGAGAAAGAGACGGGAGAGAGAGAGAGAGATATGAGAGAGAGGGGGAGATGGAAGCGAGGGAGAAATAGATGAGAGAGAGAGAGAGAAAGAGATGAGAGAGGGAGATGGGAGAGAAGGAGAGAGAGAGTGAGAGAGAGAGAGAGTAAACAAAGAGAGAGAGTGTGTGAGTGGCTGGGTGAATCTGGGGCAGCCACTTAATCACTGTAGGTGCGGGGAGAGCAAAAAAAAATCCATCTTGGCTGAATCTCTGTTTGGACTGTTCAGTTTTTTGTCTATTACGGTGGTCTGCCCCTGCTGCCTAGCACACACGCACACACACACACACACACACACACACACACACACACACACACACACACACACACACACACACACACA
>JBBPCZ010000142.1:22835778-22888197 GCA_037974445.1 Brycinus macrolepidotus | reverse complement strand
AGAGCATTTATGAGGTCAGGCACTGATGTTGGACGAGAAGGCCTGACTCGCAGTCTCCGTTCCAGTTCATCCCAAAGATGTTGGATGGGTTTGAGGTCAGAGCTCTGTGTGGACCAGTCAAGTTCTTCCACACCGAACTCATCCAACCATGTCTTTATGGGCCTTGCTTTGTGCACTGGGGCACAGTCATGCTGGAATAGAAAAGGACCTTCCTCAAACTGTGTTCACAAAGTTGGAAGCATGGCGTTGTCCAGAATATCTTGGTATCTATGTCATTTCCACCTTTTATTTGTGGATTTAGTTGTTGTAGGTCATCGGCCTACATAGATGAGTATATTAATATGGTAGGATGGGACATTGTGTTGTACAGTGATATTGACAGTGTTATATGATGATATTGGACGTTGAGTTGTATAGTTATATGGCATTGTGTGTTATGATGATATGGGACATTGTGTTGTACAGTAATATGGTACAGTGTGTTATATGATGATATGGGACATTATGTTTACAGTAAATAAGGTACAGTGTGTTATTTGATCATATGGGACATTGTGTTTACAGTAAATATAGTAAAGTGTGTTATATGATTATATGGGACATTGTGTTTACAGTAATATGGTACAATGTGTTATATGATCATATGGGACATTGTGTTTACAGTAATATGGTACAATGTGTTATATGATCATATGGGACATTGTATTTACAGTAATATGGTACAATGTGTTATATGATCATATGGGACATTTCATTGTACAGTAATATGGTACAGTGTGTTATTTCATGATATGGGACATTGTGTTGTACAGTAATATGGTACAGTTTGTGCTGTACAGTAATATGGTACAGTGTGTTATATGATGATATAGGACATTGTGTTGTACAGTAATATGGTACAGTGTGTTGTATGATGATATAGGACATTGTGTTGTACAGTAATATGGTACAGTGTGTTGTATGATGATATAGGACATTGTGTTGTACAGTAATATGGTACAGTGTGTTGTATGATGATATGGGACATTGCGTTGTACAGTAATATGTCACAGTGTGTTATTTCATGATATGGGACATTATGTTGTACAGTAATATGGTACAGTTTGTGCTTTACAGTAATACGGTACAGTGTGTTATATGATGATATGGGACATTGTGTTGTACAGAAATAAGGTACAGTACTATACTATCTTATGGGACATTGTGGTTTACAGTAATATGGCACAGTGTGTTATATGATCATGGACATTGTGTACATGAATATTGACAGTGTTTTTTATGGTACAATGGGGCACTGTAATATAGGACTACACAGGACTATAATATAGTAATACAGTAATATGGTACAATGTGTTATGTAGTATAAGGTACAGTGTGGTATATGGCAATAGCATAGTGTTTTATATGGTTTTATGGGACAGCACCTTATGTGGTAATAAAGATCAGTGTGTTATACAGTAATTCTGATGCCGTGTGTTATATAGTAATTATGATACCATGTGTTATATAGTAATTATGAAACTGTGTTATATAGCATTTATAAAACTGTGTGTTATATAGTAATATGATACAGTGCATTATATTTTAATTATGGTACCGTGTGTTATATTGTAATTATGATACAGTGTGTTATATACTAATTATAATACAGTGTTATATAGTAATTCTGATGGTGTGTTATACAGAAATTATGATACAGTGTGTTATATAATAATGTGTTACACAGTAATTACGATGCACTGTGTGATATTTTAATTATGAGAGTGTGTTATATGACTTAAGTCTTAACGTTAACACTTTAATGAGAGTGTGTTATATGACTTAAGTCTTAAAGTTAACACTTTAAGACTGTATTTTTTTTTTAATAAAATTCCTTTTTTATAAATAGTTTAAATATGCAATTTAAAGCGTTACATTTGTCTAATTTGGACAGAAAATCAGCATGAAACTGGAAGAGACCTTCCTCGAGCTTCTTTTTATTTTACTTTTACTTTTTGTGGGTTTAGTGGTCCCCTTTCTGTACACTGGACCTGTGTTCCTCCAGGTGTTTCCTCTGGAGAGCAGCGCGGGCGTGCAGAAGGGGTTAAAAGAGAGGGAAGGTAAATGTGGCGCTCATTCACAGAGGGCGCGATTCGAGACCCGGGAAAAGTCACGCCTGAACCACTGAGGCGCCGGAGTGCGCGGAGAGGGTCTGAGAGCCACGAGAACCCAGTTCCAGATTCTCCACGCGGGGGTTTACACGCGTGTCCGCGAGCCAAGCGGACCACCTCGACCACCTTCGGACTAACGAGAAAGAACTCGTCCCTCTCTGCCTGTCTCGTGTTTTTATTTTTCCACCCAAACTCTCTCCACAAACAGGTAAGTTCCTCTCCAGCTCCTCCTCCTGCTGCTCCTCTGCAGCTGTGGCTGCATGGCGCGCGCTCCTGGGCTCGTGGTTTTGAAAACACAGGTCTTCTCACTTGCTTATTTTTATTTTTTTCTTGCAAAAAAAAGTTGCAATTCTTCAGATTTAAGTAAAAAAAAAAAAACTTTTCTGGCGCTATTAAGTTTGCGCAGAGAGATTATGTAAGTGACATGCATGGAAGGGAGAGAAGGTGCACTTTTATCCAAACTTTCAGCTGAAGGTAATAGTCTGAGTGGTTTGTATGGAGTGCAGAGAAAGTTCCGAGTTCTGCCTCTGCAGAGATCAGGTTCAGCCAGATGTTTCAGGGGCGTCTGAAGGTGCGTCTCAGACCGCATGCTGCTCCACTGTGCGTGCCAATCTGATGCACTGCACCTCTGACATAGTGCTTCCACTGTTGTTACACTGTGTACTGTGGTGGGACGTGGTTTGAGAAGTGTGTCTCGGTGTGTTTTTCACGCGTGGCGCCGCTCCACGTGCTTCACGTCCCTCTTTCTCCCCTCTCCAGCCGCCCACGCGGATATGTCGTGATTTACAGTAAGAACGCGGGTCCTCAAGAGGGCAAAGTGTAGAGAAGTTCTGGGAGTTTGTCCTCGACTTTGGACGAGCGTGCGCGAGCACAGGGTCCATAAGCACGCGCCTCATGCGTTCCTGAATGGGACGCAAAAAGGAAGCGCGTGCTGTGGCCTCCCCTTACCGTCCTGCTAAAGATCAGGGACCTGTCCAGTTACAGAGCAGTTCAGTAGTGGGTAGGCGTTAGTGTACATACTTACATAATAATTATGTATGTAAGTATATACACTGCACAAAAAGTATTGGGACACACCTGTTTTTCAGGGTTTGGGCTAGGCCCCTTACTTCCAGTGAAGGACAATCTTAATGCTTCAGCACACCAAGACATTCTGATTCCAACTTTGTGGACCCAGTTTGGGGAAGAACCTTTTCTATTCCAGTATGGCTGTGCCCCAGTGCACAAAGCAAGCTCCATAAAGACATGGTTGGATGAGTTTCGGAGTAGAAGAACTTGGCTGGCCCGCACAGAACCCTGACCTCAACCCCATCCAACACCTTTGGGATGAACTGGAACGCTGGCCTTCTTTGGTGTTAGCTATAGTGTATGTATGCATGTATGTATGGAGCCATGCATTCCTTCCATGTAATCGTTAAAACACCCATTCCAACCAAGCTAGTAAAACAACTTGGTTTTTGAAGCCTAGTTAAATCAGTGACCTGCTCGGCTGCTCGCACAAATCGTTTAGAATTGTAAATGACTCGCTGATTTGAATCGATTCCTCTTCATCATCGGCTTAAACAGAAATGTAAATTGTCATGTTTATCTCCGCTGTGTTTACGTTCACAGGCTGAAGTAACAGTTACAGATCAAGAAAAGTCCATTTGAATGGTCTTACGTTTTATTCCAGTACATACCCTGTAATCTTAGCGACTCGCCCGGACACACTAAACCGAGTCTCAGAGGTGAGGATAAAGCTCAGCCTAACTTGTGGATCGATTAATCAAGCGACCATTCTAAAGTAAACCGAACTGAGGCAGAACGTACTGGCGGTGTAGCCTCGTGCCTCACCCACAGCTCACTGACTCTCTGACTCACTTGAGTGAAAGTTCACTGTTGCTTTCTACTGTCTAACTTTTGAATTGTTCAGATTCTTTAAAATTTCTAAAATGTAAACTAGTCTGATCTAGTCTGATGTGAAACAAGCCTTTCTAGAGTAAGAGTTATTTATAATGGGGGTGAAAGGAACCAGACGTCCAAGCGTTTAATGGCTCGAAAAGCTGCCTTACAGAAAGTTATCAGAAGACATGGATATCAATATGTGGCCTGAGATTTTGTTTTACATGTCTTTTTGAGATAAGGTTTTAGCCTAAGGATAACCATCTGTTATTGGTGGAGAATTGTTTGCATTTTTTTGGACAGCAAATAAAATGGTTGCATTTGAGTTGAAAATATTAAGAGTTTTGGTTCCTATCACTTTAAAGAACTTTGAGTTGGTGTCTGTATAACGCACCATTTTACATTTCATTATGCTGGAATTGTGCAGAAATTGTGAATAATCTGTGGAATTACGCTTTAATTAACAAAAAAGTAAACACCTCATGTAGGCAAGAAATGGGTGTATTGCTAGATATGAATGTACACATAAGGGACAACAGCTCTTTGCCAGGTGTTGAGGGCACTTCTTAAGAAACTTCACCCAGGGATTTTACCTTTAAGCACATGTTTGGTATCCTCCTGTTTTCTTCTCCAGAGACTGCTCATGTTCAGGTGTAATGGGGCATGGCAGATTGCACCTCTCTGTGACTGATAAGGCTGAAGCTGAGCTCATTTAGTTATTCTGCCCCAGATTATTTCTGAAGATTCCTTGAAGCCAAGAGAAGTGACTTGAAGTGTAAGATTCATTTAGTGAGATTTAAAGTTAACATTAGAAGTCCTCTCCTTTTTTTACATGCAGACAAAGTAGTATACCAATCTCAGCTCTGTGCAATGAAGCTTGACCTTCCTGCTCAGTTTCCTTGAATGAGCTGTAATTTCTTAACGATTCCTGGTTATTCTAGGAGACGCTGACCGTGTTCTAAATGTCTCAGTCATTTTCGCTCTCTTTCACACCTTTTCTTTTACACCCACACACACACGTACACATGATTAGATGCTCGTGCGCACATGCACACGCACACACACACACACACACACACACACACACACACTCACACACTGCATTCACAGAAACCCCCCCTATATGGTTCAGTCCCTAATCTCTGTCACTCAGGCTTCCACCTTTGATGTGGCCTCTCTTTGTATTCTCACATTCACTCTCATTCACTCATTCACCTTCACAGATGCTCCCTCACTGTGTGTTAAAAAGTTTGTGTGTGTGTGCGTGCGCTGTGGTGCACGTGTGTTTATACTCCTACATCAAGAATTTTGAATCATAACTCAGGAAATGGATGGATATACTGAGATTTAGCTGCTCAGTCTACACACTTTGTGTGTACAGTTGTATGCAAAAGTTTGAGCACTTGCGGTCAAATTACATGTTTTTTTGATTTGTGAAAATTAGTATTATGAACTTTTATAGTTATTTTTAAACTCTTAAATAGTAACTATTGCGCAAACCACAATATATGTTTATTTTTGCCCTCAGTGTGTTAAATAAGCATTAAATGTGAAGAAGTGTAGAGGATGTGAGCTTATTTTCACTTAAAAATAAACCCAAACTTTTGCACATGGCTTTGTGTGTGTAAGCATACACAAATTATCAGAGTGTACATTGCATTTATTCACAGAATGCACCTGGTTGCCTTGTGTCCTTTGTTTTAGGGGCTTCTTTGTAGCTAGTGTGTAACTTTCCTTCTGACTTTAACTTTATATTACAGGATCTGCATATTTGGTTCCACCCCATTTAATTGAGGGAAAATATGTAACTTAATGAAATAAGCTCATAAGCGTCTTGCTTTAGTGTGTCATGGGCTGAGGCGTGAGAAGAGTTGTGAAGTTTAAAGCGTGAAGTCACCAATCATACATGCTTTCGGCCCACCCGGACCCCCGACCAGTTTGCCCTGACGCACAAAGAGAAACGCTGCTCCTTTCAGTTCTGTTCAGCCACTTCTTCATCTCGACAAGTCCCAGTTGCACGTCCGGCTTCCAGTTTTTAAAACTTTTAGCTCCTCAGCCACTCGTGGTCAGATATGTTCCTCTTGAAATAACGAAAGACCCTGTTTCATCAAAAAATTTACTAAACATGAAATTTATTAGCAATATGCTGTTGTTTACAGTAGTTTTGAGATCTGTTTTTGGCCTTTAACTTGATTAAATCACGTTCATAGCAGAGTGCAAAGAGTTGTCAGGAAAAATAGTTCCTAAGGAAAACTTACCAACATTATGATTACATATCAAAACATAACATTACATTTAAAACCCCAGAAAACACATGTAGGTTCACTGGTGGTGTTGGATGGTAGATAAAATGACTATGTTTGAGTTGTAGACATCACCACTCCTAGTTCCTATCACTCTCATTGTAAATAAGAGTCGATAAGCAGTCTGAGACTTCTTTCTCGATGTTTCTTACGTACTTAGTCCCATCTTATCTTAGCCATCGTTAGCAGTCCATACCATGTTGTAGTGTTAAGGCAATGCAATTGTTATTCTGTTATTGTGGTAAAGCAGCTCCACCCAAGTTAACTTAGAGACTTAAGTCACTCATTCTGTCAATTGTTATTCATGTCTGAAGTTAGATAGCCAGGGCAAGGCCTGTCTGCCAGCCGAAAACATGAATAATGCACATTTTAAGTAGGTGTCTTTATGTGCACTGTTTACTTAGTTGAAATAACATGGTCTCCAGGTAGAGGTCACATATAGGGATGGCCGGCTGTAGGCAAATCATTACCATTAACATTCCTGAGGAAAGAACGCGTCTTCTCCGGTCAGTGGGTTTGGTGACCTCCACATACCTGTGAATCCAAGCCATTGCTGAATTATGGCTCAGGTGTTACTTCAGGACTAGCTGTCGGTTCTGTGGTTAAAGTAGCAGGTTGCAGATTGAAATGTCTGGTTTGCATTTCTTTGTGTGATTTTCCTCTTTACTTGTCTCTGAAAGACTTTGTGACCTTGAGGGTTCCTATAGGAACTAATCACATAGCCTAGACATATAAACATAAACACACAAAAAAAACAAAGCACTTTTGCCTCCCCTTTTTCCACATATTCTGCGGAAAAGTGGCTTTAATCCTAGATTAGTTGCTGTAATCCCCAACCGTAACGATAGCGTGTTGTAAACTTGTAGTTCAAAGAAACAAGAGAAATTCTGTTGAAAATGTTGATTCCAAAATTTCAGTCGATGTCATGTTTGTATTTGTGAGTGGGGTTATTTTATGATTGATGTTGTGTGTACAGTCTTGTTTTGCGGAAATAAACAGCATCATTTGCCAGTTTTGCTAGTTTACATAAAAAGGTCAAAAGACTTGAAGCAGACCCAAAAGTGCAGATACAGAATGTTAATGGAATTATTATTATTAATGTATGTTTATTTTGTAACAGGCTGAAAATCAAGAAAAGAGAAGGAAGTCCAACTGAAAGCGTGATGCCATCCAACAAGTACTCATCCGCTATCATGGCGGAAAGTGACAAGATGACAGCCACGGTAAGAGAACATCATATTTCACAAGACGGGTGGAGAACGTTAGCCTAAACATCAGCCTTAGTCTAAACTACTTAGTACCTTCATGTTGCACTTTCTCTCAAGCACTCACACAGAAACACACACACAAACAGGAACGGGGCCGCTGCGGATTCCAGTTTCACTCGCATGTCTCTGCAGCGTTGAGAGTGTAGGGTTCAGTAAGAGGGTAATGGTGCAGTGGAATTCATCCATCACACAGACGTCAGATAGGGTTGAGAGGAGAGAGAGAAAGAGAGAGAGAGAGACCTAACGATAATGTGTTGTGTTAGATTGTAGGAAGAGGTGGATAATCAGGTTTGTGGGATGAGGACAGAAGTATGTATTACAGGAAGATTCCCTGGTACACAAGCACACACTCCCACTCAGATCTGCTTTCTGACATCATCCACACCCTGTACTCCACTCAGTGGTTACTGGGGCTGCCCCTAATGAAAGATTTTCTTGTCTGACTTAAAATGGTGAGTAGGAAAAAGTAGATAAAATCATATTAATAAGTTTTAGTAATGTATTACTGATATAAGATTGTCAACTTTGAATTGTGAATTAAGACTTCCAGTTGTAAGTGACTGTGTTGCTGTGATATACTGAAATTGGAGGTGGGCTCCCGAGCGGCACATATGTGTAAGGTTTTGTGCTATTGTCTGAAGATCACAGGCCCCAATCCAGGTGATGCTACAAATCAGAAATGATACTAGTTATACAAACCATATCAACATCATTTGGGTCGTCATTATCAGCCAGTGTCTTTGCCAGCCCATGTATCAGTTTCGCTCTAAATTAAATGTGGTGTGCTTAAGACGAAAAGTGGCTACATGCATTCTAATAAACTTAATGCATCATATTCAGCATTCAGTTTGTAAGCATAATGCAGATAATTTTGACATATTGCGGGTCACTTAGCTTATTTCAAGAAATATTACGGGAAACATGCAAAGCTGTCCACAAACAATATAAGACCATATTTGTATAATATCACTTAAATCAGTAACAACAAACATCTAGAAATAAGTTAAATAAGATTATAAAAATAAATAAGAAAATAAATAATAAAAACTCAGGATGAAAAATTTTAGATACATCAGCAAGTCTTAAGATTATTCCACTTACCAAGATCTTATTTTTTGTCATCAATGAATCAATAAAAGAAATAGATGAATACTGTTGGTTATCTGACAGCATCTAATAGTGTGTTAATTTTCCACCCCTGAACATTCCGTCTCATCTCTAATGTAGAAACCTGAGTTTACAACTTTGCAGGATGGGAATTTGGTGCTTCCCAGTTTCTGACTCCACTCGAACGCAGCACTTGTTTACCATGAACACTACAACTGATATGTCTTATTGATGCAAAGGGGAATTACAAAAGCAACGACTAAAGCCCTTTCCTCCTTTCCCGTCACCCAGTCCCACTCTCGCCAGCATGCAGAGAGAGAGCGCAGCACCTGGCTCAGCGAGGCTTGGCAGCCTGTAGGCCAGCTGCTAGGAAAGAGTGGGAGATAGACAGAGAGTGTGTGTTTTGGCTTCCGCTGTCTTGGTCCAAGAGAAAATGACTAGACGTACTGTGTGTACGTGTGTGATTTAGTCTTTGCAGCTCAGATAGCCCTGTTGAACAGCGTTCATTGTTGACCTCTCTTTCATTTTCACACCGAACCTTCTGAACTGTCTGTGGCTCCCTTGTGTCGGGTATTATTATATGAATCCACTCTCTGTAAGCTACCAGCTTATGCTGGACATGGTAAATCACTGTTGTGTGGAGTCTCCTGATGGCTAATTGAAATGCTCAACTCATATCTTTCAGTTTGTTATCTAACCTCTTATTTTCTTTTTTCTTCTCCACTGGATTGTACAACCGTATCATTATCATATTTAACTCAAGTGCTCATTTTCCTAAAGACATGTTAGTCTCACAAGCCAGACTTTTTACTAGTGCCAGAGAGTTTGGTAGGTTTTGTTGCTCATCATGACCAAGGACCAGCTACTGTTACGGAATGGGCCATTTCACTGACATCAAAATACGTAGGCTATAGAGGCAGGTAACATCAGTGCTACAACAAAATCAGACCTGCATGAAACAAGTGGTATACACCAGAAAATCACGCAAGAATATCTTCTTTACTTTCTACTGATTGATAGTAAATAACTTTTATAGATAATACACTGTGAACCCAGTGACTACACCTTGCTTATGAGGATCATTACCATTGCTGTGTGCAATTTGTCTGCTACTGGCTAGCTAGTATAGTTTGATAAGGTTTGTTTCACATTGAACTGATAAAAAAAAAATACATAGGATTGTGCACACAGAACTGCAGATAGTGAATGAATTTTTTTAAGGAACAACATATTGTAACCTTACATTTCTTTTTTTTAAGTTTAAAAAAGGTGAGAACTGACAATAATATGATCATTCGCAGTGGACAACTGACCATCATATCAGTCATAAAAGATCGTTTTTTATCTAAAACTACTATAGTCTCTTTAACTTTTTGACCGTATCGCATTTTATCACCATACTTTTGACCCTAACAGGTCTTGAGGTCGCAATTTAGTGGTCTTTGTCTACAACATAAGAGCACAGCCATGTAAACTGAAGCACAGTGTAAACCAGTACCAGTGCACTTCTGTGTAAATCATAATGGCTCTGTCTGCGAAATCAGGAACGTGCGCACAATTGTCATTCAGGTTTAAATGCAATTTATGCCGCTTGCCTGTAGAAGCATGTGTAAAATACACACCCACAATATTTCTCTCATGAGCTACTGTTGTAAAAACACGAAGCAGAAACCACTTCCACTTCCATTTTGGCTTCTGTTATATGTAAGCGATAAACATCCTGTAGTTTTTAGCTAAAGACTAAATCAAGCCTAATATACAGATGTGTGCATATTCATTTTTAAAATTCTTTTTAATATTGGGGTGGTACACAAACGCGACGTTGCCATTGCAAACCCGGCCTAATTTCAATATTACATCAAATACTAACATGTCACTGCCGTCCTCACCTGGTACCTTAATTAACACATTTTATTTTGTACAGAGTCCTGACTAGTCAGTTCTGAAATTTCGCTTAGCTCCTGGACAAACGGTGCTGCCATCAGTATTTATGCTACATAAATGCATTCTAACTTAGATGCAGTTTTTAAATGGTTAATGGTAGATTGGATGAGTGGGAGGAGTGGGAGCGACGTCTGCACCAGACATTTGCAGCTATTGTTCCTCCCTCGTTGTATACATATACAACTCAGGAAAGAATTTACCTTTTTATTTCTCAAAAAAAGTAATAACAAAATAACTGTTACATCTTTTCACATCTTTTCATGTGACATCTTTATTTTTGGCACCAAATTATGGAGAGTAGTATCAATAAGAGTATTGACAAGTATCTGCATCAATAAGCAGTATTACTACTGATATCAGTATCAGTAAAATCTAAACAATACCCATCCCTACTAGCATAAGAGCTGAAAGGGCAGCTAACTCATAAGTTGGTTTATTTTTTATTTCTTTATTCATCATTATGGTATCTATCTAATATATATACAAGTCTCTGTCTGTGTCTTGGCTTGAACATATTGTGTCGAGGTCACTTTGGAATTTTTGATTACTTTAATTTGGTCACAGAACTGTTAATCTGACGGGCCCTAGCAAGACTCAGCATCAGGCTGTCTAAAGAGGATGTGAGAGCTCTTAAAACAGTCTTCTTCCTCTTCTCTTCCTTGTACCAGTAGAAGAGGAGGAATGCTCCACTTTCTTCTCATTAATATTAATGTTCCTCAGCCCACAGCAATTCAGCCTGGCCTACTCAGAGTCCATTCTCATGACTGTAGTTTAGCATGAACCTGGGTTCACCCAGCATGGGCGCTGCTCTGTATGGCCGTGAACGAGAGGGTCTTTCACACTCGCGGCTTTCAGCAGAAGTTGACAGGTGGCCCCTATGAGGCTTCGTTCTTGCCACGTCTTCAGAATGCGGATTCTGTTCTGCATCTCCCTGCTGTGCCTTTTGAAGGGTCACTCGGCTCTTTGGGTTGTGCTGGCATTGATGAATGGCCGTTACATGTACGCTCCGTTGACAGTAGCTTTGAGGGTGTGCCGTCAACTGCTTAGGGGCAACAGACACACTTCCAATGAATTACTGGAATGTGTACGTAACACAGGTTGAATCTCAAGGATGCTTGTCTAGAACAGTGAACTCATTGAACTCATAGTATTCTTCCGTACTGTGAAATAAGCCCTAAAGAATTAGCTTGTGTCTTGCAGCATTTGGAATTCGGCAATGGCCTTGTATGTGCAAATTGTTCCTATTTCTAGTCTCAACCTTTGACAGTTATATTGTTTACAACTAGTCACGAAGGCTTATTATTTACAAGATTAAATATAAAACCATGATTATGGTGATTTTGTCATAAATAATGTTGAGGCAGATAAGAGCACTGTATGTGAAAGCTGCTGCTACACCAGCACTAAAACGTGATAATTAAATTATGCATGACTTATTGTGCTAAACAGCCAGTCGCCTCTTATTTTTATCTCGCACTTTATTTCATTTATGTTATTTAAATAGGAAGCTGATGCCAGTTTGGCCCATTAAAGAGCAAATTATGTTTTTTTATTGCAACTTTGACAAATATAAAGTACTGGAAGCGTGCTAGCGTGTTTCATGTGTTCATTTAGCTCATAGACCTTCAGGTTAAAAAAAAAAGAGGCGGATAAACATCAGTTTGGGTGCAGAAGAAATCGGAATCAATCAAAAATTCAGAAGTGGTGCATCACTATATACAGATACACTATAAGGTTAGGGTTAGACACCAGAAATCAAACTCGCGACCTCCTGATGATAGAGGAGGTTAGAGAGTTGGGCCACTTAGGAGCCCCGGACAGATGTTAACATTATAATAAAGTTGCATTCATAACCCTACATTTCTCTGTTATAATATTATAAATGTATAATGTTTCTCTGTTGTACTAGTCCAGCTGGATATCAGATATCGCCATTGGTCCAGAATTTAAAAGGAGTGGAGTAACTGTGTGTTATCAGTGTGTCAGTCCTTCTGGTCAGGTGGAAAAGGTCAGATAACTTCAAGGTTTCCTTCTTCTAGTCTGTGTTGCTTCTTGTTTGTTGCTGTTGTGTTCTTAACAAATGACCCCTGTGCAATTTGCTTCTACGAAGTGCCCCTGGGCTTGCAGTATCATTGTGAGTGTGTGTGTGTGTGTGTGTGTGTGTCTGTATGAGTGTGTGTGTGTGTTCGGGGGGGAGTGTTCTTGAAGTTGAAAGACATTGCTACAGACATGCAAGGAATGCTGGGAGCTCTAAGGAAGTGTCACTGGGTCTCTAGTTTGTTCCTTGTAGCTCTCTATATCTCTCTCTCTCTCTCTCTCTCTCTCTCTCCTCCTTCTTTTTTTTTTTTTTGAGTCCGAGGGGCCCTTCCAGTCCCTTAGGAAAAACAAACGAAGGAAACGAGAACCCCCTAAACCCTTTAACCCCACCTCCGCCTCTTTCCCTCTCAAACTCATACAGTTTGCTGGAAGAAGTGAACCCTTAATCATTAGCCATGAACAACACACTCATGGCAGTTCGTTCTTGCATGGTTTACTTATCTGCTAGTTTCTTCCTTGACTTCACGTCTGGTGAACTGACCCCCAGTACACTAACGCCTGCACTTTCACTCATGGTGTGCAGGTTTGTGTTTAGTTTGTAGTTTAGAAGTGTTTAGGTTTACAGTTTTGCAACCGGGGAGCTCTCCATTGGAATTACATGAGGAATTTATTTTTAGTCTGCGGGATACAGAACATTACAAGTATTTTTCAGACATAATGTGCTGTCTTTCTATACCCCAAATGAAATAATTAATTCACCCCTTCTTTGAAGCAGTGCACTATTGATCTGTCAGTATTGATTATATTAATAAAGTAATCATAAATTGAATAATTATATACATACTGTTTGTAAAAGCAAACATTTAATTTTCCTTCATATACATGTAACTGCAAACATATGCGCACAAGAAAGATCCTTTGCATGTTTCCTTTTCATTTATTTAATGAGTTTATTTAATCATTCTGTTTTGATTTAGGCTCTAATAGCTCCCCCATTAGGTACATACATATAAATGTATATAAATATAAAACAGAGTTTATATTGATTCACACAGGCCATTTTTTATCATTCAAATTGCAAAGTGATCACAAAGCTGATTAAGCAGTTATTTTTTTCTACACTGAGTAATCAGTTTTGATCGAGTAATTGTGGCAGCACTATAATAGTGCACTATAACCCCTGACAGCTACTGACACCATGAAAGAAACACGGACAAACCTGTTACTGTATGAATCAGATTTCATGCTAAACTTTTTAATAAATGTATTTTATATCGTAATTTTTTCTAAATCTGAGGTGGGCTGGCGCCCCGCCCAGACCCCAGGATAGGCTCCGTGTACCCACGACCCTAGTAAGGATTAAGCAGTTACAGAAAATGAATGAATGAATGAATTTTTTCTAAACTAACTATAAATTGAACTGTAATTAATTCATGTACAAAGTTACAAAAATCCATCCAGAAAGTGAAGATAAATGCTAATAATCAAGTTTAAAACAAATTGAAACTAGCGTAAAACAGAGTGTAATTAGTTGTTATTGTTTCATGCAAAGGCCAGCTCTATTGATCGCTGCCTTTGATATTTAGCCTTATGAACTGAATCTGTGTGACTCAGAGTACACAGGAGTCATCCGTCTGACATGACTCTGTGTGTGTGTGTGTGTGTGAGTGTGTGTGTGAGTGTGTGTGTGTGTGTGTGTGTGTGTGTGTGTGTGAAACACCACATTGACTCCTGTGGCCTCGGATTTCAGATGTGTAGCTGGTCACTGGGTGTGTGTGTGTTTATGTGTGTGGTTACAGGGTTAACGGGTGCATACTGGAAAGGGGGGTGTTTTCCCCCACAGCAAAGCACTCGTGTAAAGCGAGGGAGAGCAGGGAGGGTAATAGAAGGAGGAGCCTTCTTTTTACAGTCTCTTTTCTCTTAATTGCTCTAATGGGGAATATCCAACTGTACCCTCGCTCTCTCTGTCTCTTTCTCTTCCTCTGTCTCAAACACACACACACACACACACACACACACACAACACTTCCCCGACCAACACACACCCTTTCCATCTGTTGCTTGCTCTCTGTCTCTCTGTCTCTCCGTCTTTCTGGACTGTGGCACAGAATGTTAAAACTCTATTCATGTGGCACCACTGGGTGCCAGTTTGTGAAATCCTAGGAAGAATTTGTACATTTTTACTTAAGGTTTAATATAATCTAAAATCTATTATACAACAAACAACAATGGCAAAAATGCAAAGCTTTGTATCTCCACCTCTAGGCAGGGCTGTTTCAGAACATTTGTGGGCTCTAAGTGATATCGTGTTTGGGGGCCCCCCCCCCCCACCCACAAATGGGACTTTCTTATGTAAGGGTAGAAAATGAATCAGGAAAAAAGAAGAATGGTCCTAAGATGCGCCTTATAGCAAAAAATGGCCCTTCCTCTAGGGTAGTAAAGTACTGTTGAGCAAGTTAAGCATGATAGCTCACTTTTAAAAATGGACATGAGTAACACAGATTAGCAGCAAGGCTGTGTCTTAAATGGTTCTCTTCTCCCTACATATTGTACTATGTATGTAGAAATTAAAATCGAGGCCCCTGCACCCATATATTGTATAATATGTCAAAAGAGCCACTGGCAATTCAGCCATGTTAACAGAATTCCATGACGGACAATTTTGTGCAATATATGGGTGTACTAGAATTTATGTAGCACACGATAAAGGAAGTGTGGAGTCATGTTGGATTCAAAGTTCATCCAGACTAATGTATTATTAACAACCGGTAGTTGTTGAAGAGGGGGAAAAGTCAGTATTGGATTGGTATTAGTATTGGCAGATACTCAAGGTTGCAGTATCAGTGTTCACTCGCTTGATCCATTCTAACAGTGTCCTTTCTTGTGCATATATAATAAATATAATTTCAATTAATAAAACACTCTGGACGTCCATATTTTGACCACAACTGGGTTGTATGTTGGGTTGTACAGTTTCTTATTAGATTAGATTAGATTAGATTAGATTGACTTTATTAATCCCACAATGGGGAAATTCCTTAGAAACAGCAGCAGTAAGAAGAAGAGGTTAAATGGTTATTAGGTTATTAGGTTAAATGGGAATGTAAAACTGTGAAACTGTATGTTACAGTCCCTCATTAGGTTGAATGGGTATTGGTAAAAAAAAAAAAGGTATTTTAACTAAAAAAAAAGTTGCTATCTATGCTACCTCATTATTTTGAGTTAACTGAGCTTTCAATAATGAATTTTCAGAAGAAAATCTGTGTTTTACACTCTGTTAACTTGGATGTCTAAATATTTAAATATGTCTGTGAATAGTTAGATTCAGTTGGTGATCCAGATTAAAGAAATTCATTTCCATAGAGGCCTATTGTTCAGACTGTAAATGAGTGATGACTACATGCCAACATGCTGCTCTTTGAACAAGTTTCAAAACAAATAGCAAACTATGCTATTACAAGTTGATATATGTGTAGAATACCAATGTGTGGTATAAATCAATTCACAGAGGTCACTTAGATGGTGCAGACAGAGCCATGACAATGGAATTACTAAACCAGGGAATGTTAGTAACTAGATAGGCATGTTGGGTTCAATTTCAAATAAGCAGGAGATGCAGAATAAAAGATATACACTGATTAGCTACAACATTAAGCCACCTACAGGAAAATGTGCCAACAAAGGCTAGAAAACGTTTAAGGGTTAAGGTGTAGACATGGCCTCCAAGTTCCAATCAATCAGATCTCAGTCCAATCAAGCATCTATGGGATGTACTAGACAAACTAAACTGTTCTGCATTAACAAAGAAAACTGTATTTATTATATGCTGTACATTTTTTCTAATCCTGTTGCTGCTATTTGCTATTTTTCCAAAACTGTTTATTGCTGCCCACCTCAATCTTTGCATTACATTGCATTTTTTGCACACTTAACGACTCTGCTGCTAGAATACAGTGTGTCATAATATTGTATTCACTCACACTAGTGCTGTTACTTCTCCTGTTGACTGCACTGTATGTTGTCTTTTCCTGTAAATTATTGTAGAGTTGCTCTTGTGTTTTTTGCACTCTCTCTTTTGTCCTGTCCTGCCTGCACTTGTGTAGTCTTGTATAGTCTTGTGGTGTCCTATTTTATTGTTCTTTGTGTTTCATCATGATCCTGAAGGAACATTGTGTCATTTCACTGTGTGCTGCGTATATGGCTGAAATGACAATAAACACCTACTTGACTTGACATGGAGGCCCCTTACAGGACTTAAAGGATCTGCTGGTAATGTCTTGGTGCCAGTTATCACAGCACACACTGGGGAGTCCATGCCTCGATGGGTCAGAGCTGTTGTGGCGGCATGAGGGGGAGCTGCACAATATTAGGCAGGTAGTTATAATGGCATGCCTGATCGATGTATGCATATTCAGGCATGTTCAAATACTAATATATTTGAGTATAATTTTGCGTCAAGCGTAGGATACAGGTGTTTGGTCAGTTTGGTTAGAATTGACTTGATTAACATGAGTTGAATTAATGCACACATTTGAATAAAGTAAATTTGGTGAATTGGAATGATTGTAATGTGTGCACGGTGCAGGAAATTCCTGTTTGATTCCTGTATAAAATCCTGTTCATACTCAACTGATTAAATGAGTTTTGTTTTTGAAACTTTAGGTTAGCATTAGGGTTGAATGAACATTGACAGTCTTGGCACAGTTAAACATGAGTACTCACACTGTGAGTGTGAGCGTGTGTGTGTGTGTGTGTGTGGCGTGTGTGTGTGTGTGTGTGTGTGTGTGTGTATACGCAAGTTGGCAGACTCTGTGGCCCTCTGCAGCACAGCTGTGGCGTGAAAGATGTCTGGCATTCCAGCGGAAGATTCCAGAAACACGACAGCGGCCCACATTGTTCTCACACACACACACACACACACACACACACACACACACACACACACACATACACACACATTCTAGTGACTGAACTAAATCCATCTCTCCTAATCACCGTCCACTGATGTGAAGGTCTTACGATGAAATTATGCTGCCATAAGCATAAAAAATAGCAGAGGCTGCTTCATTCTTCTAGCTGAATGACTTTTAATCCGTCTGTCTGTTTGTAGCTGTGTTTTGTCTTTTTGATCACTGACTGTCAATTCTGTTATACCGTTTGTGATCACACGTTCAGTTAGCCCATAGCACTGCACAGTTTCACTTGTCCCTGTCTCAACACCCCTGATCCAGCTCATAAATGGTTAAAATGTGCCGAAGTGTAAGTGTTTTGTTGCCTTTTTTTAAAGCAACAAGTCCCTCAAGTCTCTGTTGCAGTGATTTATAGCAGGGGTGTCAAACATTTGGCCCGCGGACTGGATCCGGACTATGTTCAAAATATAAAAAATTAATTAGCTTTTTATTATCTTGTCTAACACTGTAACTTTCTTTTTTATTGTCGAAATAGTGAGAAAATATTCAGACTTTGGAAAAATATGACATCTCAGCTGTTTTCCCGGGGGATGGGGGGCCGGGGTGTGTTGCTGTTGCGTACGCTGAAAAAATGTCTTTTTTGGGTCTGGACCACGAGACCTTAAATTTAGACACATTCAGCCCAAAAAAATGAGTTTGACACCCCTGATTTAGAGGGTTAAACACTGCGCTGTGTGTGATTAGCATCACCTTTTAACCACAGAAGAAACACGTGGCTTATTGCCTTAATATGCTTGCACTGTGGTCTCTTCACACGAACACACGGGCAGCTTTTATGCTGAGTGGTTGCTTTTACTAACTAGGCTCTGGAAGTCAGCCTCAAGGTTCTTTAACTATAAAACAAAACAAGAAACAGACCAGGCTGTTTTTCATTTTCTTTTCTTTTTTTTTTTTTTTTACAATGCATGCATCAAGTGGACCACAAACCTTAGAGGTGGTCTGAGTCTGGTTCATTTTTAGGTCATTTTTTACCACCAATGGGGTAAAGGTGAGCATGTGCTTGCTCAAAGCACATGAAGCGCCACTGCATCAACACAACTAGATAGATACCTCAACACATTTGAAGGAGAGTGCTAACCCCCCATTCTGTTACATCAGCTTACAGATGCCCATGCTGGCCAACATCACTCTGAGTCAGTGATGGGGGGGAAAGGGAGGGCTGTCCTATCCACCCAGAGAGAGCAAAGTTAATTGCAATGTACAGTCAGTCTCCTGTAGCATGGCTGTAGCATCACCAGGAATTAGTCTACTGGTGATAGATACAGAACTTAAATTAGAGCCACTCAGGAGCTATAAACATCCCTGTTTTTGCCCCTTTGAGGCACAAATACGCTGAATTTGAAGATGACAAGCAGTTGTTATTACATTCAGTTAGATTTAGACTCCATGCAGTATAAGAAACGCTGCAGTATTGACCCCAAGTTCACATTTACACTGCCTGTGTTCCAGTTACTGTTTCATTTTGCATCTTTTCTTTTTACTGTTATTGTTATAAAGTAGACTAATACCTAACTAACATCACAGTTTGCTAATGCTGTGCATATATTCTACAGTGCTCCATGTTTGCTGAGGTGTCCTCATTGCTCTAAAGAGCAGGTTTTGATCAACAGTAATGATCTGACAGTTGTCTTTTGCCAGCTGCTGATAAAAGCACCTACTGAAATTCTTTTGGCCTGAAGGTGCTTTAAACAGCTGAAAGGTCTGAGTGCTGATGAGTGCTGACATCATATCAAGGAGATAAAATATGCAAGGTATGAGCCATTATTGCTAAGCTAGCACTGAGTTCTAGCCAAGTTAAACCAACAGACCAAACGTACTCTTTTGTATTAAAAGGTAAGCGAGCACAGCGGCATGAGGCATGCCTGCACACAAGCTTCTTAATGTCTCTTAAGCGCAAAGAATAAAACATTTAATCTCTTCACACCTATATGTGCGTGAGTGTGTGTGTGTGTGTGTGTGTGTGTGTGTGTACAGCTTGAAATCAGGAAGCAGATTACAGCCTGATCTTCAAGTCGTAACAGGGCCGACGCCGGCAGCTTTGTTAAGCTTGCGGTCTCTGCAGCCATAGTTTCAGAGAGAGAGAGAAAAGCGAACAGCGAAGGCTGCTAGCATCTTCCGTGCTTTTGCACAATGTCATGTTTCGCAACACTGTTTAGGCTAATCGTATTTTGCCTTTATCTTTTGTTTCCATAAGATCAGACACTGATTTTGACACGGATAGGAAATCTCATGTGTATATGCTTGTGTTTCTGTGTGTATACATGCTGTACATGCCCTTAGGCCTGTTTTTTGTTTGATTTTATTTATGTATTTTTAATGCTTTTTTGGCATCTTTCATCTCAGTTGTGCAGAATAGGCCAAGTAAAATAATACTTAGCAACAATCTGTCTTGACAGTAAGTTCATATTGCTAGGTGCAGTAACATAAGACTGGATCAGAATAGAGGAGGGGGAAATAATAATCATAAAAAACATAAATAATAAAAAAAAATAAAAAATAATAATAGTAATAACAATAATAATACTAATAATAATAATAACACTTCTAAAAGTAGGGGTGCCAGAACGGATTCTTTGTGTGATTCTATATAGGGATTCTACTTGTTAGTCTGATTCTCTTATCAATTCCTGATTCATTTTCTGTGTAGGGAAAAGGCCTATGCAGTTTTTCAGCATCAGTGCAGCTGTTTTATTATCTCAGAGTCTGAGCACAGTAAAGAATGTCTGTTTGATAACATTTGACCATGTTAAACTGCAAAGATCTTTTTCTTAAATAGGTATAGCTTGGAAAACCAATGAAGTGTTCATTTGTTAATTTAATAAATCATTTTTGTGCATTCCAGGTAGTGTCAAACAAACTGCAGTTGATTAATTAAAAATAACTCAATATAATGCAGGTACCATACAAAATTAAACGGGTTTTTTTTCCAAATTTAAAGTTTTTGGGTTTTTTTAGCAAAAACTGATACCTACAACCATTATTCTGACAAATCAGATAACTTCTCATTTCTTGTAAAAATGATCCATCTTTAAAGATGACTTTCTGATTCCCTCTAAGACAGAACATGTCCAACTGAAGAGTCGCAGCCATGTAGGCCACCTGACCTGAATACTGCACTCTGATTTTATCGGGTTGTGTTCAAGAACAGCGCTGGTGTTTGTTGTTTTCAGTCATAAAACATGAACCTGCAGTGCCTTGACGGCTGCTGTGCTGTTTGATAAGGTTAACTCACGACAGTCAGGTCGTTTTTTAAAAGACAGTCTTTTAGCGTTGTTTTAAATAAATTCTTTAAATATAAAACTGATAAACAGTTTTGAGCTGATGGGCGAGTCGAGCCGCTGCTGTAGTCTCAAAGCTGTCTGCGGCAACAGTCTGTCTGTCATCATCTAAAATGAAGTGAGAGAACATTTGTACAGCTTTTGTTTTCATTTAGGTTTCCTTAGGCAAAGAAAAATGTTATTATAACAGAATATTTACCCTCGGTAACATTTCAGCTCATGTTGTGTCAAAAGATGTTTCAACAGATACCTGGTTTTTCCTTCAGTGCAGAGGTAGAGTTTGAGTTCATGACACACAGTTTTGCAACACGCAACTGTCAGGAAAACATGCTGGCGTCAATGAAAAGAATCTATAACCTCGATGGATTGGACAATTTGGAACTGGTTCTCAACTGCAACCAGTTCTTCGTTCCTATCCCTAATTCTATGGAGCCATTTTTGGTTCTCTGAAAACCTTTCAGTGGTTTTTATAACCTTTCTTATTTTGGCAAATGATAAGATAAGATAAGCTTTATTGTCATTGTATCAAAAAACAACGACATTTGTTTGGTACCTCTCTGAGACATAAAATACAATATGTATAAATATAAAAATGCGATGTGCATAGAATACAATAAAGACAAATTTAAATATAAAGAGAAATTTGGGTAATAGGTTAAAATGACCCAGTGCATTTCAGCAGCTCACAGAGGGTGTGTGAGTGTGAAGAACCTTTTTAAAGTCTAAAGAACCTCTGCGTTATGGAAAGATCCTCAAAAAGGACTCTTTAGGGAACTAATCAGGTTCTTCTACGGCATCACTTAAATAACCCTTTGTGGCACCTTTTTAGTTGTAGATTAAAAAATGTAATATATATTAAGCAAAAAAGGTAAAGTGTCTAATATATCCACCGTGCTCTTCACAAAGGGGTTCTTTAAACCATAAAAAGGTTCCTCTCGTTTTACAAAAACAGTTCTTTTCGAAAAGTGTTTAGGCAACAGAAGGCAGTATAGCACTTCACTTTCCTTCAGTCTGCAGGTCAGCTGTTGTTTCTGAGCATTCCTGTCTCCCAGTCTGCCGAAGCAGTCAGCTTTCCTGGCTTTTTCCTCACACAACAAAGCCGGGCCCTGGGTTTCATATCATGCTGTGGAGGCTGAGGTGGAGCAGGTGGTGTTCAGGCCTGCCCTGCCTTTTGTCTCATTTATGAATGAGACTGAAACTGTCGAAATGTTACGCACCCACTGGAATTTTATATACATATTCATATTAATAAGGGATATGTACATTTGAATGAAAACTCCTGCTTACATTCTAATAATCATAATTACTATTAAAAATATTCCTGTTAAGCACACAAGTATACAAAATGAAGTCCTTATTATTCTTGTTGTTTTTTCTGTCCTGTTTATATGTAATTATATCATTAATTACATATTTACATACATTTCGTTTACATTCTGTATGTACAGGTTCAGGTCTGCACTGACTATTTTTCTGAAACTTGGCAAAAAAGTGAAAAACAGTTCTTCTTTTTGAAAGACAAGGCACATATCTCATCAAATTCCATTCAATGAACTCATTTACAGCTTACATAAATACAAACATAAACGTGGTATTGACTGAGTGTTTATATGCACTTTATGCAGAAAGTTACTGCTTGCTTGAGTTTTCACTGCTCTGTATTAGTGAGCTCTGATGGTGTGTATTCTATTTGTGCGAACACCTGTTATTTGCTACTGTTTTGTGTAATTCTTATGATCCTCATTTGTCAGACCCCCAGTGTGCCAGAATTATCCGCTGTTTCCTCTGATTAACTGTGCTGAGTGTTGGGATTTAATGCATTTTTGAAGACGTTACAATTACACTACATTTTAGCAGTTATCTGCATTTGAAACATGAAAAGCATGAGAAATGAATTCCAGTGTTTTTGGGTTAGTAACATGAAACTCCTGTGAAATTATTTATAGATGAGTAGAAAAGTTCATTAACAGACCCTTAACAAAAAATGCTGGGAAGCCCTGCCCCCAGTTCTACAATATCGAGAGTCAGGCTGTGGTCACACACCCAATGGGCTCTCTTAACAACAGCTAATTTCTGGGAATTTGACCAAAGCATGTACCATTTTATAGCAATTTGTTGTGTTTAAGGTATACAGTGATTTTGTTATAGTCTGGGGCCCTATTGTGCTTCGCTCGTCTGATGGTTTATCTGTGTTTCTCGTTTTGTCTTTCTCAGGCTGCTGTAAATGGTGACGCGTCTGCAGTAGAGGGTTTGTCTGAGAATAACAGTGGCCTGGAAATTACCAATGAGAACAGCCCCCTGACCGGAGCAGAGCCTCCCTCACCTTTCAGCCCCAAACAGAACGGGGGTGCGGCATCACCTGCAGGTGAATACACACACTCTTCACGTTCACTCATACAGACACACAGACATTTATGCATATTAAAAAACATCACAAATACATATGCAGATATACACTGACCAAGCAAACCATTAAACCCACCAGCCTAGTATTATTTAGGACCCATCAAGGCATGAACAAGACCTCTTAAGGTGTACTGTGGTATCTGCACAAAGACAGCAGATTATTTATTTATTTATTTTATTTTACATATTATATTGATCCCGGTGGAAATTCCTTGAGTCCTTTGCGTTTAACCCATTCACTTGAGTGAAGCAGTGGGCTGCCGACCATGCAACCGGGGAGCTGTGTGTGGGGATGGTATCTTGCTCAAGAGCACCTCAGTGGTGCAAATGGCAGTCCTGGGATTCAAACCCAATGATCTTCCGTTTGCAGGGGCAACTCCCTAAGTCCTATAAGTTGCGAAGTGGGGCCTCCATGGATCAGGCTGGTTTGTCCAGCACATCCCGCAGATGTTCAGTTGGATTAAGATCTGGGGAATTTGGAGGGCAAGTCAACAACTTTGACTCTTGTCATGTTCCTCAAAGCATCCCTGAACAATTGTTGCAGTGTGTCAGGGTACATTATTCATCAGACCAGGCCACCTTCTTCCATTGTTCCATAGGCCAGTTCTGACGCACACATGCCCATTGTGGGCACCGTCAGTGGTGGACAGGGGTCAGCATGCCCACTCTGACTGGTGTGTGGCAGTCCTATATTCCGCAAGCTGTGAGGCACTGTGTGTTCTGACACCTTTCTATCATAGCCAGCATTAACCAGCATTAACATCAGCAAGCCTTGGGTACCCTTTACCCTGTTGCAGTTCACCGGTTCTCCTTCCTTGGACCATTTTTGCTAGGTACTAACAATTGCATACAAGGAACACTCCACAAGATTTGCCATTTTTCTTGCTTGCAGCACACCAACTTCAAGAACTGGCCATTCACTTGCTGCCTAATATAATGAGAGGTGCCATTATAATGAGATTTTCAATGTAATTCACTTCACCTGTCAGTAGTTTTAATGCTGTGGCTGATCAGTGCACACACAGCGCACTTAAGCTCTATTCGAGCTCGGTGCGTTTGCGGGTGTTGTATGGAATTTCGTTTAGCACATACTGTGAGCTTGATTTGAACAGGACTTGTATTACTAAGGGAGCTTTTGATTCACTTATTATCACTATTGAACTGAAAACAGGCGTACGTTTGCATCAGAGTCTCAAAACACATGGGTTGTGCAAGCAGTGATTTTTCTCGTTTCACACACTCTGTTTTCTTAGCCTGAGTAGAATTACGCCTCTGAAGAATGTGTTGGTGTTAAAGAACATTTATTTACATACTCTCTCTTCGTAAATGAACTTTTATTTTATGTTTTGTATCAAACTTGTTAACGACTTATTTTGGTGAGACTTTTAATTCCTGTGCCTCATGAGAGAAGCTGAGCTGGAGTTTTAGTAAATCAGACGTTAATTTCATTTGCATTTCGAGTGCAGATCGTGGTTGCATCAACCTGTGACCCTGTGAATCTATTACACACTATGTATCTCTGTCTGTATGTGTGCCTCCTAAACCTACCATAAAAAACATACTGGAATATGCCTTAGCACTTTGAGGACTAATTCACTACACTCTCCCTCACTCTCTCTTTCTCTCTCTCTCTCTCTCTTTCTCTCTCTCTCTCTCTCTCACTCTCACTCAGATGAGAGCGTGAACAGGAGGAAGAGGTCTCGGAAGCGTTCTGAATCAGACTATGACAGCGTGTGGGACTCCTGCAGCGAGGTCTGGATTTAAACATCATGCTGAAACCTACACCACTGATACTCGCCCAAACATATGTACTGGAGAGAATTCACTTTGCACAGAATGCCTTTCTGTCAGTGCAGGGACAGTTTCCTCTCCAGACATTTTACATTTTTCCCCCTAAACTAAAGAGATATTTTAGACATAAAGTGATATTTTAGATATGCAATTTTATAGATATGAACAAACATGCATATACTACACATATATATATGTACATGCACAATAAACCTAAATATAGTAAAAAGTAACAGTTTCTTGCATTATATTTGATGCATTTTTAGCTAGTTAGAAAGGTTTATTTCCAGATTTCTTCTCAATGTCCCAAGCATGTGCATTTAAATTAAATAGAATAAGATACCGCATATATTTATATGTTGGTATCATATTTTGTGGCTATTCCTTTTGATTGTGGCTAAAATGTTACATTGAGACACTATAAAGCTCGGGTTCTGTTTTAAATGTTGTAACTTTATAATGTTAAATGCACCAACAAACTAAAATGGAAACATTAACATATTAACATAATGCACACTGACAGCCCTTACTCCCCTGTGTGAATACGTGTGTGTGTGTGTGTGTCTATGTGTGTGTGTGTGTGTGTGTGTGTGTGTGTGTGTAATGGGAAATTCCTTTTGCCCTCATGAACCTCTTATGTCATAATAACATCCTATCTGCTAAATCATAGAGCTTTCTGAGTCCTGATAGCGGGAAGGTTTATGAAAGTCCACCATGGGAACGTTATCTGTTTTGTAATGACCCATATAGGTTTTTAGTGTTCATTTCCCTTTGTTCACCGAAAGTGTATATATGTGTGTGTGTGCGTGCGTGTGTGAGAGAGAGAGAGTGAGACGGCTAGACAGGCTGAACAGGTTCCCCCAGCAAGACAGTCATGGGTATAGAATCCTTTAATCTGATAAGTAAGCAATGAGAAATTAAATGACACACGTGTGCGTGTATCCGTTCTAGAAACGACCAAACGTGTTGAGATAATGTGTTGCAGGAGAAGGCCGATCTGGGTTCAGGCTGTGGCTCCGGGCTTAGAGAGAGACCCCGTCCCAGGACCATCTTCCAGGCGGGCCTAACAGCTCACGCCAAACCTCGCAACAGAGAGAGGGGCCGCGGCAAACAGGAGCCCAGCAGCCTGGTAATCTGCAAACACATCTGTACAAACACACACTCACACACACACGCACACACACACACACACACACACGCACACGCACTCACACACACACACACAGACAAACCTGTACGCACTCGCCCAGACTCATGCACATGGACTTTGCCCGGCACATCAGATTTCACTCCAGTGCACTCAGCTGGTGAGGAACAGCAACTGTGAATAAGAGAGAATTCAGGGGTGACATGCAGAAAGAGTACACACTCTGTAAAGAAAACAAAATCAAACAACACTAAACCCTTCACAGCTCTCTACAAAGCATCTGTCCAAGCACTGCTACAGACTGATTACTAAAGTCAAGTGTCAGCTCTGATGCAGTGTGTTTGATGTCCTGACAAAAAGCTTTGGCCCACTCCTGATTGTCACGCTTAAGTGTTTCATGTCTTCAGACTAAATTTAATATAAGACAGCCTGTGTAAAGACAAAATGCAATTTGTAAATGATTGTTATTTACCACTATGTGAACTGTTTTGTGTTTTATGAAAACATTTTGTAAAAAGTTACTAAATAATATTTCTAGGGTACTACGCTAAAGGGGGTCTTAAGCCCAGTGTCCGGTGTGGGCAGGGGGGTTGAGTGGGCTTCTTACCCCACATTTTCACTTCCGAAGGACTAAATGTACTGCTCTCTCTACAATCCTCCTTCTAATTGTATATTTTTAACAACTTTTCTTGTACAACTTAATATAAATGCATAGACTACTATTATCCAATGATAATTAGATGAGCTAATCCCCAAAACGTTCTGATAAATGAAAGCAATACAGTGATCCAGATGAAAATCAGTCAGACCTTTAATTAGACCAAACCGATTCAGTAAATGTGTTCAGATTAGATCGGACCACATCTTTAGATCAGGAGAAAAAAAGTGGTGGGGGGCATTTTTGGATTTATTAAAAAGATTAACAGATTATTAAAAGTGTATGTTAGAGGATGTGCATATTAATGACTGCAATTTTAGAACTGCGAGAGCCAAATTGCGACATGATTGACATTATATGTTGTGCTGCTTGGGTTTCTAGGTTTAAGACTGTAAAGTTCAGTTTTGAGGACAATTGTCCAGTTGGCCCTGTCAGTTTGGTGCAGATTACCAAAGATATTATATTTTAGTGTCCCGTCAAGACTCACTCTAAATACATTCCATTTCCAAGTGCAAAGTATCATTTTAACCCAGTTAAATTTAAGGAATTGATTAATTTAGTGAATTAATGCATTACGTTCTGTTTTTTTTTATATGACTTGACTTGTCATTATCTGCTGAAAAGCAAAAGTTGGGCTCAAGCAACTTGAGTCAAGGTGCTGCATTCAAAAAACACGGCGTGGCAAAAAGGGACGATTCTCACTCCGCTTAAAAGCTCTTTATTTCTTTTTTTACATCGTCATGAAGTTTAACCTGTTGTCATTGTCTGCTTCCATTGTGTTGAAAATAAAATATGTGACTTTTAATTCAGGTTTTAAATTTGATGCAATTTGAATGCTTCATAGTGGTGACATATTGGTTTGCCACAACTGAAATCTGGCAACCCTATGTGCTGCCCTAGTCTCTAGTATACCTGGCCCCAGGCTGTTACTATTATATTGAATTGTCTTCCTTTGTGTGTGTGTGTGTGTGTGTGTATTTAGGTCTCTACTTTACCTGAAGGCCCCAGGCTAGAGCTGATGGAGCAGGACTCTAAAGACTCAGCTCAAAGCAGTGCTACATCCACCTCCACTACTGACATGGCCAGCCAGCCTGAGTACAATGTATGTGCACATACACACACTTGCACATACTCACAAGCACTGCACATCCATTTGGTTATCTCGTCTTGTCTGGTCTTGCCACTCTTTCTCCCTTCACACAATCAGCATAACCCATGTTTGTCCACCTGTCTTTGAAAAGTAAGAGGAGACTCTGTTCCACTACAACTCTCTTTTTAATGCACAGACAGTCGGCTTTGTGTCCATGGTCTATTATCTGGGTTAAATGTTACAAAGCCTGTCAGCTATATGTTTGCAGAGAGCATTGACAACTCGCACAAAGAGACCATTAGTTATTGAACGATGCTATTGTGAGCTGGAGTGTTTAAAGGAATCTCTTTTGACCTTAGATAGATGTGTATACGTGTTTAGATACACACGCACAACCACATGTGCAAACGAAGAAACAATAGCACTATAGACACAGTAACCGATTGATAATGAAAATCAAGCTCAGACAAGTGCTTCAGATGCAGACTTCTTCTTTCATCCCATGATCTCCGCTAACCAGGATGACCACTTTCCATGCTTTTATTTGAGTATTGGATACATACCATGTTCCAGGTTTAGTGCTAGTATAGTACTAGAGCATGGTAGAGCTGGGTATCATGGTGTTTTTCATTTTTTACATCATTTGAGAATGCAGTGCCAGCTGCCGTTTACACAGTGTCAAAATTTCTCAATAAACGGACCAATAGAGATGGTCCGAGCTCCAGTGTGGCAGAATTGTCCAAGTGCTGGCCCTGTCATTGAGGGATTGCGAGTTTATTCTCTACTGGTGCTACACTGGACGTCTGAGACGTGGGGATAGGTTTTACTGACTTTACTGACTAATGAGTGTAAATCTCCTGAATTTAACTTTGGAGATGTTTACAAGAAGCATGGAAAACTGAAAGCAAGAACAGAAGCTGTAATAAAAGCAGATAAAAGAGTGGACACACTAAATACTGAAAAATATGGTATTATTTTGTTGTTGTTTCTGTGTAATTTTCTCTTAAATGTTTCCTCCTTTTTTGACACTGAAAAATTAATAATAATCATTTTAACTGGAATAAACGAAAGGGTGATCTCTGACTTTGCAAATGTATTATATATATAATATATATAATAAATAATTATATATAGTAGTCATCTACAGAATGTGCAAAAGAATTACCCCCTTCAAACTATTCATATTTTGTTGCTTTACAGCCTGAAATGAAGACACACACACACACACAAAAAAAAACATTTTTTCCAGCTGTTCTTATAACTTGTAACATTATAACACAAGTGAAATATATGATTGCAATAGTTAAAAAAATATATATATAATCCCTGAGTTGGATAAAGGATCACCCCTTGTGTCAGGAACCAGCTTTTGCTTTAATTACTGCCCTCAGTCTGTTGGGATTCTTCTCTGCCAAATTTGCACATCTAGACTGTGAAATATTTGCTCACTTTTCTGTACAGAACTGTTCGAGCTCAGTCAAATTGGATGGTGACTGTTGGTGGACTGCAATCTTCAAGTCATTCCATAGATTGTCAACAGGATTTAAGTCTGGGCTCTGACATCAAGTTTTTCTCCTTTAGCCACTGTATAGTCAATTTTCCTGTGGGTTACTGTCATGTTAGAAGATGAATCTTCTTCCCATTGACAACTTTCTGGCAGAGGGCAGCAGATTTTCCTCAAGAATTTCATGGTATTTTGCCCCATCTATTTTTTCTTTTATCCTGACATGTTTCCCAGTCCCTGCTGCAGAGAAACACCCTACATTATGCTATTACCTCCATGCTTTACTGTAGGTTTGGTGTTCTTTGCATAGTGAGCTGAATTGGCTTTCCACCAGATGTACAATTTGGTGTTGAGGCCAAATTATTTAATTTTGACCATCACACCTGTTTCCAGTTGACCTGTGCGTTTTGGCAAAGCTCAATCAAGACTTAATGTGGCCTTTCTTGAGGAGTGTCATTTTTTCTTACAACCCTCCCATACAAGCCACATTTGTGGAGCACTTGGGATGTTGTCACACGCACCCAGTGACCACACTTTGCCGTGAATTCCTGTAACTGCTTCAACTACCTCTCTGATCAGTTTCCTCCTCACTCTTCCATCCAGTTTGTAGGGACAGCCTGATCTGGGGAAGCTCCTAGTAGTACCAAGCACTTTCCACTTCTTAATGATACACTTTACTGTGCTCCCAGGGATTGATAAAGCCTTTTTTTGTATCCATTTCCTGACTTGTGCCTATCCACAACATTATCCCTGACATCTTTTGACAGTGCCTTGCCTCCTATTGGCGATTGATTGCTTTCAGTTGCACAACCAAGCACAGGAATACCTGAACTAATTAAAATGATTACAGCTGATTGCAGGTGGAAGAAAGTTAGCTTGGTATCTAATGGAGAAGGTGATTAGTTACACCTGATTAAGTTTACAGTCATTTTTAGGAGGGTGTGATCCCTTATCCATCCCAGTGAATGTTTTTTTGTTTTGGTTTGGTTTTTTTTTCTAAGCTGTTGCTATCATATCTTTCACATGGATGTCATCAGTTGCATTGAGTAAAAACAGCTGGGAAACAGATTTTTTGACTGTGTCTTCATTTCAGGCCACAAAGCAACAAAATATGAATATCTTGAAGGGGATGATTCTTTTCTATACCCACTGTAGTGTTAGCATTGATTGAACTCTAGTCTTCTGCGTGGATGACAAGACTGTTACCCACTACACTGCAAATAGAGCATTTTATACCAGACTATTTTTTTTATTATTTAATTGTTATCAAAAAAATTGCCTGTTTGTATCACTAGAATTCTGTTTCTTCTTACGTACCAATTTGTCTCCTGTGTAGGACAATAAGGGTTTTGGAATAGGGGAGCTGGTGTGGGGTAAAATAAAAGGCTTCTGCTGGTGGCCTGGGATGGTGGTGACCTGGAGAGCCACAGGGAAGAGGCAGGCATCCCACGGCATGCGCTGGCTTCAGTGGTTTGGAGATGGCAAGTTTTCTGAGGTGAGTCGGATTCTGGGGAAGACATCTAGAGAACATTTAAGACATTTAATTTCTGCTGACTGTCTTTTTATGGAGTCAATAATCTGTATGTCGCTGATAGGTTTCTGCAGACAAGCTGGATTCCATCACCGCCTTCTCCAAGTTCTTTAACCAGTCCTCCTACACCAAGCTGGCCTCGTACCGCAGAGCCATATTTCACGCCCTGGAGGTGAGATTGTATTTGTTGTGGAGTGAAAAGGAGTGGAGAATTGTTGGACTCAAAATTGAGGATTAAGAAAGAAAGGTTGTCTGTATTGTAACCTTAACAGAAGACACTTATGTGGAAATGCACCTGGTCTATGAAGTCCAGGGATCATAGCAGATATTATATGTGTTTTATTTCTCCAGCAGTTTGTGACTGTGTGTGTGTGTGTGTGTGTGTGTGTGTGTGTGTGTGTGTGTGTGTGTATGTGTGTGCCTTGTGCATATGTGTTAAACAGACAGAAACATAAGAGCCCAGGTAAACACTTATCTGAAAGGTGTGTGGAATTCCCCCCCACCGTTCCTCTAATTATCTACCAGTAGAGAATCAGAAATTCTGCCAAACTGCACAGAAGTGGCCAAGTCCAGACATGCTCAGGAACCGTGTCTGCTCTGCCCCTTTTTCTTTCGGTGAAACTCACTGCCTCTTATCTTTTTTTTTTTCACTCTCTCTTTTCACAGTAATGTATGATGCATAATTTGTCTCCATTTAGTCACCCAAGTATTTGAACTGATTCTGTGTGTCCTACAACAAGTCACTCCTTGATACTTTATGTCAGTTTAGTCATTCATCTTGCTCCTGAAGGACCATTAATCCCTTTCTTTGGTCTTCCTATCTGTTTCTTGTTTTTATTAGCTCCAGCTGCAGGCTTATCACTAAACACATCACTTATCACTTATCACTTATTCATCTAAACTTTGCTTTGGGGTTTAAGTGGTTAAACAGCAAGAGGGAACATTTTAATATATTTAAATTCAACCGATTTGCTGAATAAATAGAATGAAAGCAGGAATTCTGAATGCTGAACAACTGAGGAGGTCACATCAATAATACCACAGTCGACTGGTAATCTGGTCACTAAAAAGACCTCACCCTTTAGTTGCTGTCAATCTATCTGAATCACAGTGGCGTCACCAACTGTCAAACACGAAAGCCACAGCTTTCTGAAGCTACTGTATGAGGTTGTGACTAAGAGACGGCTTTGTTTCCTTGGTTTGTGTCGATGCTTGAGGTGTCAGACATCATGCTGAGCTTTGTTTGGTGTGCCTACGTAACATAGAACCAAAGTTGTTGTGATTTAAAAAACATTTAATAATAATAACCGCTACTGGGGTTTTAAAAATGGTGTCACACAGAAATGAACCATAAGGAACAAAAATGAACAAATTTCTTTTATTTTTGGTCGTAGAAACAAACGGAAAAAACTCAAGATCTTTGATCAATGGAGAATTTTCTGGAAAGTGGCCGAGTGGCGGCGCACCGAAAGAAAGAGCAGCAAACAACAAGCCTGTAGGAGAGCAAACACCGGTTTTAGACTGATTTACAGCGTTTATATTTGTTAAAATCAGATTGTTATGAATACACTCTGTGTTCTTATCACGTCTAATAGCCTGTAAAAAGTCAGTGTAATCAAAAGCAATATTTGCACAGCACTCAGATAGACAGCACTCTGTCTCCAAAAAATCTTCAACAATGACAGAAGACTGAAAACAGAAATGATTACTTTGGCCCACTGAGAATGGGCGTGTATCAATATCAATAGCTTTTTTAATCAGTAAAATGACTTGCTGCCATAAATCACTAATCAGTGACAGCTAGTCAAGGACAGAGAAGTATGGACACTGCCTGATTTCAGGACTGCTTTACTGCAACTTCTAAAAATGTAAAAAAGTAAAAGAACTTTGTAGTACTTAAACTGCAGTAAAAAAAAAAAAAAAAGTGTTCTGGCTTTATATATTCTTCATCAGCATTTGTAGGCTAGTCCCCAGAGTGTTCTTTTTTTAATTACAAAATTAATCTAACATGTCCTGTAACTAGTTATGTGGACTGATCCCTTTCGATAATGTTGAGTTTCTCTAACATTTGACACCCCCCCATGGAAGTATTCTTTTGACGATCATTTACTTCTCACCGTTTATGGACAGAAAGTTATGAGTCATGTCACATGTGACACGCAGGCTGCTTTTGCAGTCCTGCAGAACTAGACATGTCTAGATCTTGTCCTATCAAAATATGTCCTATCAAGTCATCTTCAAGTCACCGCATTCCTTTGAGTTTGCGACACCAGACATCACAACGTACTTCATCGCCACGCAGAAACCAGTAAATTTCGTTCATTTTGTTCATGGCACTCTTTGTTCATGGGGCAGCTGGTGGCCTAGTGGTTAGGGAGTTCGCCCTGCGATCAGGAAGTCGTGGGTTCAATTCCCAAGACTGCTAGTGGCACCTCTGAGGTTCCTTTGAGCAAGGTACCGTCCCCACACACTGCTCCCCGGGCGCTGTGTTCCTGGCTGCCCGCTGCTACACTTGGTGAATGGGTTAAATGCAGAGGAAGAATTTTGTGCTGTTCAAACTGTGTGCTGTGGTGTGTTCACATATGACCGAATGATCACTATCACTATCTTGAGCAAGACATGAAACAAGTTGTGTGTACTTGTGCCTAAAGCATTGCTAGAAGGACCCCAGGCGGGCTAAACTGCATATGGGACGAATTGCCTTACAGCAGCACCGGCAAGAAAATAACTCTGTTTGGTTTCTTTAAAAATGGAGATATTTTTATGGGAACAGGAATGGAATTTTGTTTTTAAGGAATCGTGCTCATGTGTTGTGCAGGGGAAGACTGGTTGAATGTTAAAATAATGGGTGTCTGGACTTTACTGCGTTGTGGATATTGTTTTGGATCCACCTTTCAGAATGTAGACAGCTCTAAATAGGAATCATGCTCCAAAGAACAGCTTTATTGGATGTAATTGCTTTGAGAGTAGTTAAGGGGTGCCAAAACATGCTGTGTTCGGGTGGTTTGGCACAGAGTGAGCATTGTTCCACTGAACATATAGTAGTTCCTTCCTTTTTTTCTCGCTGGCAAATGAGGCAGCTCATGGTCTATTTTACTGCAAACCAAGCTAGGAGTGGAAAATATTTAAAGTAATTAAAGTAGTTCCCTAAGATTTGTACTTTACCCGATTATTATTATTATTATTATTAATTTGGGAAAGCAAACATACTTTTTACTCTGTTCATTTTCATTTAGGTTATAAAAGTGCAAGGTAAAATGTCATTGAGAAAAAAAAAGGCATGAGATTTTTCTCCTGTCAATCAGTCAAGTTCTCATACATATTTTTGTATTTACATGATACACCCAAACACATCTAATTGAAGAAGGAAACTGCCCACAGCTATGCTTGTTTGTCTTTTTGCAAAGACTAGAAACACCTGTTAGGAACCGCATCACACACCACCAAACAAGGGAAACTATTTTGCAGTTTGACCTTTTCCCCTTACTTTTATATGCTATAGTATGCATAGATGTCAGTACTTTTTTTTTTATTTTTGCTCCATACTTCCACTTTTGCTTAAATATGATTCAGAACACAGTAGCCATACTTTCACTTGAGCACACATACTTTTTCATCCTTGGCTACAGTACATCTCTAAAACTCTCTCTCTCTCTCTCTCTCTCTCTCTCTCTCTCTCATTGGCTGTTTCTGTAGATGGCCAGTATACGTGCAGAGAAGACATTCCCTCCCTGTGAATCAGATAATTTGGAGGACCAGGTGAAGCCCATGCTGGACTGGGCTCACGGGGGCTTCCTACCAAAGGGAAAAGAGGGCCTGAAACCCAGAGAGAACTCGGGTGAGTGTGAGCCCTATAAAGGCACCAATCACAGTCAGATCTAGCTGCAGTTCTTCTTCTTTAACCCTTAGAAGTCAAGAGTTTGTTGTCATTAAGCTATACATTCAGTGTACATTTCATAATTATTTACATGTAATTACCTCATTAATCACAGTTATGTAATGAATTACATTTACTTTCTGCACTGACAGTCTGCACCTCTGACAATTTTTTTGGTTTGTGCCAATGACAACAAATGAGAAGAATGTGGAAAAATGTAAAAGATCTTTTTCAGTCCCACAAAACAAGACACTAAACGCAATCTGAAATCATCTTCTCACAAACAACAGTATTTAATGGATTAAATGTTTAGAATCTTTACTTTCAGAATTAATCTTAGTGTAAGAGGCTTCAAAATTTACATTTACACTTTTTCTTTTTTCACTTTTTCACACAGATGTAGTTAATTAGGCAAGAAATGTCTGGAGTCGATTTTTTGCTTCTTTAGTTAAGAATTAGAGCTGTAAAACAAACACTAGAAGTCAATAGTCACCCAACTCTTTAGTGGGTTTGGCTCATTGGTCTAGGGGTATAATTCTTGCTTCAGGTGTGAGAGGTCCTGGGTTCAAATCCCAGATGAGCACTAGCTTTCTCATGCAAATCAAAATGTGACTGGTTAAGCATGCTTCCTTACCTTATCGCTATGTCTGAGATATGCTTCTGAGCGTTAGTGGTATAGTGGTGAGCATAGCTGCCTTCCAAGCAATTGACCTGGGTTTGATTCCCAACCGACGCATGGTCATTTGGTTTTGGGAAAGTTGGTGGCCTGTTGGTTAGGGAGTTGCCCCTGCGATCAGAAGGTCGTGGGTTCGAATCTCCGAACTGCTATGGCACCACTGAGGTACCCTTGAGAAAAGTACCGTCCCCTGACTGTTCCCTGGGCGCTGTGTTCCTGGCTGCCCGCTGCTTCACTTGGTGAATGGGTTAAATACAGAGGAAGAATTTCACACTGTTTATACTGTGTGCTGTGCTGTGTTCACACATGACTATAAGGGGCCACTTTACTTTATCTTTTCCATGAATATATCTATTGTCTTTTTAATAAATACATCTATAAAACAGCTCAAACCACATTCAGATTGTTGTTAAGGTGGTGAAGACTTGTGGAAGTCTACACAGCTACAGGCAGTCATTTCAGACAACACCAGGGTTGGTGTTCATAAAGCAGTAATGAATAGGACTGATCTTGAATCAGAGTCCTCAGTATTTGTGATGGTCGTGTCACAAAAGCTGATTCTAGATTAGACTCTCCACTCATGCGTTGGTGAAAACAGACCCTTTTGTCTGAAACAGCTGCCCCAGCATTTAGCTGCGTTGTGAAGTTTTGTTCATTTTTGTAGCCCCTAAAACCACATCCACCATCCACAAATTTGTGCCACCTTAATGAAGAGAACTAAGAGAAATTTAGAGTATTTACAAAATTGGTTTTGGGTGACTTTGGATATCTAGTGTTTAATAGCAATGTTAGCCTCGTAGCTGGAGTTCAAAATGTAGGAAGCAAAATACGCTTCAAACAATGACTAAATCTAGGATAATTGGATAATAATTGGAAACTGTTTCACCAAACAGTTTCTTTAACCAGAGAGTGTAGAGGTATCTACTAATTCATCCACCTTTTCCTCTGAAACCACATAATTTGCTCCTTCCATATCCATGCCCCACACACACACACACACACACACACGCACACATATACTGGAGCCGCTCTTTTGCTCTAACAGCTGCGCAAATTGCGACTACTATAGATGAGGAAAGACAAACAGCAGAAAACCCCTGTGTTTGTTTAGTGCGCTCAGCACACATGATTCACTGCTGAAGTATGAGATTACACTCATTCAGAGACTGCTGGCTTTTCTCTAAGCTTTGACTCATATTCTCTTTTAAGTTCTCGGTAATTAAAAAGATTGTATTTTGGTTGGGGAGTCATTTTCTCGTACTTCACACACTAACACGGCTTTGGTTTCAAGCCGGGGTGCTATCACTGTGGGAGAAAGCCAACACTTTCTGACCTTGGGCAGGAAGACATATCAGCAAACTAGTGGAGACAAGTAAGACTGCCGACTGTGATGCAACTATCCCCTGCCCTAGAACGCACACTTTAATTTATGCTGATGTACGGTTACCTGATGCTTGATTTGAGCTTTTCCTTTCGAGATGTGGCCTGATTGAGTGAGATTAGATAGTGTTGAGATTGGCTGTTGGTGTTCAGGTGCCATCTTCACGATAAGTGCCTCAAGGGGTTCTTGTCCTCAAACAGTTTGTCCTTAAACTGTAAAGAGGCGTTGGGCCGGTGCATCGAAAAATAGTGACAAGATGACAGCGTCAAAAAAGAAGACTACTGTGCAATTCTAATTAAGCCTCTAAAGCTCATACTTCTACATTTCCAACGTCAGAATCCAAATACTAATGCCTCCTCAACGTGGAATTCCTACTTAGCAGTTCCGCATGTGACGTTATATCAATATTCTCACACCATAAACAAGCTTGATTCCATGAGAGTCTCTCTCTCTCTCTCTCTCTCTCTCTCTCTCTCTCTCTCTCTCTCTCTCTCTCTCTCTCTCTCTCTGGATTTGTAGAATAGCCCTCCCTCTACCCCAGATACTCCAATATGGGTGACATAAAGGAATTGGCAGTTAGCATTCTCTTCCAAGTGTGTTGAGCCTTCCAGTGATGCTAGCCTCCCAGATTGGCAGCAGCACTGGGCAGGCGCTTTGATCTCCTTTCACTCCTTCCCTCTGTTCTCCTTTTCTTTTTTTATAAATCATTTTATTAGTTTCTCACACATGCTACATGCTAATGTGATTTTGATATAAGTTATGACAAGTTATTATGGGGTCCTCATTAAATGGACCTTTTAATAATATCATTGGTTCATTACTTTCAGTTAAACTATATGACAGGTGCTAACTAATGCCTTTTCATTTAGCACTCAGCATGTGTTTTGGTGTTTTAACTCTTCCAAATCACAATGTTTGTAGTTTAGCCCAGCATTCAAGGTTACAACAGGAAACTTTAAAGATTACGTATTCACTTTTACCTGCCGCAATTATAGTAGAGCACAGCAATGTTTCACTTGGGCACATGCCCTACTAATTTGAGTCTGACGCCCTTGAGTTGAATGCAGATTAATCATCAAGAGTAAGGAGCAAATAGGGCACCACTGGTGTGGAGCTTAAACACTGAAAAGAGTAGCAGATACATAGACACTGAACAGAATGGCTAGAAAGTAAAATAGATATGTTAGAGTCCTATGTCTGTTTAAACAGTGGAAGGTTAAGGTAAATTTTTAGCCCTAGCTGGATCAGAACCTCTTTTTCTCTAGTCATCTCACACTTCATCAGTAGTGTCCAGCTTCGTGCATTGCATTTTAAGCACTAGAGAGGCTAATCAGGATCCATGTGTGTTTTCTCTCGTGTATGCATTGTTATGAAATTGTATGTGTGTTTGTCTTTTGCAGCTGAGTGCTGTTTGTTCCCGGCAGCTCCAGAGAGCGGGACGCTGCAGGCCCAGCTGCTGGAGTCCAACCCACCAGAGTTTGCACCGTCCGCCAAGAGGGCCCGCCTCAGCCTCTGCAAGGCCAAGACCGCCAACGAGGACATTTACAGCAGAGGTCAGATTTTAGAGTTCACAGAGAGTGAAGACTATGCATATTGGGTGTTTCTTAATATGCTTTCTTCTATGCACCATTCAGAGTAGAAACACTGTCACTGAGGTAGATCCCTCAAGGGTACATCTTCAGTACTTTTAGTTTAGTTCTGTTAATAAGCTGCATTGGCTCCAGACATGATGTCTTCACTCTTTTTATTTTATTTTTCTATTTAAAAATTAAGCAATGAAATGGTACAAACATGCATCTGGAAAAGTAAATGGAGTGTACCTCACTTAACATACAAGGATGGACCTTAAGGAAGATGATGCACCTTTGAGGGTACATTTGCATTGTACCTTGGGGAATTAAAATTGCCCTGGATGGTATATTTCTTTCTTTGGTCAGTTCTATATGTTTTTTTTTACCTGGTGTTCATTTGCTCTATTTCAGAACAAATGGTTCATGAAGTCTCAAAGAATCACAGAAGTATAGAAGGTATGACATTACCAGAAGACACATGTTAATCACCACGCCTTGCATGCATGGTTCTAATGGTCTCTCGCACTTCCTCTCAGAGTTCTGCCTCTCTTGTGGGAAGACGAGAGCAGCAACCTTCCACCCGCTGTTTGAAGGTGGTCTTTGTCAAGCATGCAAGGTAACAGCTTCTTGACATCAAGTCAGCTTTTGATTCCCTTAGAGTTTGTGCACTCATGCAAGCAAAAACAAGAGCTAACAACAAAACTGCAACTAGCAGACATGCAATATAATGTCTGAATAAACTGAGCAGCGAAGTCAAGCATGCAATCATTTTACGTCGTTATATATTCTTGTTTTGTTTTAACAAAGTGGATCGTGTAACTGATCTGAGCAGTGAAAAAGTATGAATAGCCTGGAGCTCCTTTCTCATCCAGTTTATGGCTGGCTGTAATTCAAATGCACTGGCTGTCACTTTAAGACTTGTATATGTGCTTTAATAAATCCTTGGCTGGGAATATGATTAACTAGGTGTGTGTGTGTGTGTTAGGACATATATCTAGAGATCTCCTACATGTATGATGATGACGGTTACCAGTCGTATTGCACAGTATGCTGTGGAGGGCGAGAGTTGTTGCTGTGTGGGAACGCCAACTGCTGCAGGTTAAATACTTCACACACACACACACACACACACACACATGCACACACACACACGCACACAAATACACACACACACACACACGCATGCACACACAAACACTTGCCACTCATTCTTTGTTTTCTTCTCTTGTGGTTGTACTGCCTCATGCATTCCTTTCTGTCTGTGCTCCCTCATTAACTTTGATTTCCATCTCATGACATATTACACTACCAAAGACTAAACCAAAAGCAAAAAAAAAAAACATTTTTTTACCCATTAGTAGCCTAGTGGGTAAAACACTTGCCTGTGAACCTGATGACCACAAAGTCACAGGTTCAAGCCCCCCACTTTCTACTATTGTATCCTTGAGCAAGACACTTAACCCTCAGCTGCTCCAGGGGGACTGTCCCTGTAACTAATGACTGTAAGTCGCTCTGGATAAGAGCGTCAGCCAAATGCCCCCTTTACCCTTTACATTTCTGCTCTAATCCAATGAAAGTCATTTTGCTTTCATTGGATTTGGACATATGAGCAGGACCCTTAGGTGAATACACTTCAATTATTAATCATTGATTTTATTTTCAATATCATACACTTTTGTAAAAGGTACATAGTCTACATCTCATATAGGGAAGGGACCACCCATTGAACTGGCTGTTGCAGTTCAGTTTAGACTATCCTGCTTTCGCTGGTCTGTGCACCTTCATTTTTTTTAGTTCAGTTGCAAATTCATCTCCCTCATTTTCCCCATTTTGGCTAAGAAAATGACTTTTGAGAGCTTTAGGGATGGCTACAGTGACTAGAAAAAAGTCATGCTGTAATGTTGCAACAGCAGGAATCAATGCTCTGAGCTATAGACGGAGCAGTTCAGAGTATACTTCAGTCAAGTTTGATTTGCTTTTGTAATTTTGCTAATGAAGTATTTATGAACAACCAAAAAAAAACAAGAGAAAAAGTTATTAACATAACTTGCATTACACTACTTTTTGTCTATTGTAATATTGTGATTATATAGTGGAAAAAGTGGAAATCATTTAATTTTTCTTGTCACTTTAAGTAATATGCTCTGAATCCAATAAAATGATAGTGTCATTATAAAGTTCAAACTAAATTTCTAAAATTCTGATTTAAGACTCCCAAGCGGTCCAACATGGGTATCTGTTCGCTGTCATAAGAGAATTGGCGGTTAGCGTTTTTCTCTAAGCATGTTACATTGTCCAACGTCGTTGCATTAGTGCCAGTTCACAAAGTTGCAGTGCTGCTTCATGTGAGGTCACGCCTTCACCCTTTCAGTGTTGGTGGTATCATGTGAAGGGTGAGTCCCTACTAGTTGGTGGAACTGGAGATAACTAAGAAACTTGGAGAAAATATACCTAATTTATAACTCAATAGAAATACAAAATTAAGTCAGCTAAACTTCATGCCATAGCAAGGCCTCTCTTTTATTAGTTATATTATTTACTCTCTCTCTCTCTCTCTCCCTCTCTCTCTCTTTCTCTCTCTCTCTCTGTCTGAAGGTGTTTCTGTGTAGACTGTTTGGACCTGCTGGTGGGCCCTGGAGCGTCAAACAGTGCACGGGATTTGGACCCGTGGCGATGTTACATGTGCCAGCCGCTGCAGCAGAATGGAGTACTAAAGAAACGGCATGACTGGAGCCTGAAACTTCAGGAGTTCTTTGTCAACGACAACGGACAGGAGTTTGTGAGTGTCACGCCATTTAACTGGTTAGGATAGTTCACCGGTTCCCAGTTCTGGTCCTGGAGTTTCTATAGGTAGGATTCCAAAGGGAATCTCCAGGACCAGGACGATGATACACTGAAATGGGACCTCCATCCTGTTATGTCTGTTATGTAAACTTTTTGATTTTTGATTTTTTTTTCTTGGCTTTGTTCTCTCTGTAGGAAAGTCCAAAAATTTACCCAGCAGTTCCAGCTGAGCAAAGACGTCCAATTAGAGTTCTCTCACTGTTTGATGGCATTGCCACAGGTGAGTGTTTGTGTGTATTGGAAAGTACCTACTTACTTACTTACCTTCTAGCCTACCCACCTACCTACTATCTATCTGTCGATCTGACTGTTAGTCTATCTGTCCATCCATCTAATTAAACAGCAAATGTGTTGCAGGTTATCTGGTGCTGAAGGATTTGGGCTTTAAGGTGGACGTGTACATCGCTTCAGAAGTGTGCGAGGACTCCATATCCGTAGGGGTTGTCCGACATGAAGGAAAAATCAAATATGTGCATGATGTTCGGAATATCACCCGGAAAAATGTGAGTGGAGAAGTGTTGATTCCTGTGGTGATGTTCTTCATCACCTAGGAGCAGTCTGAGACATTCTGAAAGGGAATTCTACACCACTTATGTCACACTTTAACTTACAGTTACACCTGTACTCTTTCTGTTTGTTGTTTACAGGCACGCACACACACACACATACACACACACACACACACACACACACACTAGGTTGTCACAGTATCAGAATTTTGATTTCAGTCTCGATACCACGTGTAGTTTCACAATGCTTGATAGCAAATGATACAATGGAAAGAAATCGCTGTCTGAACACTGTTAGTGTTTTCTTAATTTTTCATCTTTATCAGTACAAACTCTTCAAATGCAATGTCCACCTTGTGCTAGTTCTCCACAAAGAGATACTGCAACTCTAACACATATATAAACACTGACATATACAATATACAGAAATATGCAGTGGTATGCAAAACTGTTTGAAGTCATGTTTGGTTGTTTTGCTATGTAAGAATTCTAACATACTGGGAAAAAAAATATATAAAATATAAAATGTGCTGTACATTTTGCTCTGGCCATATTTTTTTATTATGTTATATTCAGCATATGAACTGTAATTAAACTGTGTAAAAGCGTGTTCTCTGTAGACGGTATGAACATATTTTCACCTAGAAAATCAACAAAATGTAATCTGACAATAATTTGGTCCAAACCTTTGGATGTGACTGTATATGATATATATGGTATATGGTATATTGTCCATACCTTGCAGCCATAATAGTGAAATGCAAGTTTCAGCAGCTCCTGATAGAAGTAATCACCCCACAGGAGCGGATTTTGGCCCTTCTAATCCCACCTCCTCCTCCTCCTCCTCCTCCTCCTCCTCAGGTCTTCTCCTGTTTGGTTTCCAGTTTGTGCCACCCCTTTCTCTTACCCGCCATCAAACATGCACACACACATACGCCTCCTGCTCGCTCAAATCTAAATGCCAGAGCACAAAGCGATCCCAAATCCCCCCTTTACTCGTTCACCCTTTCGTTCCTTCATTGATTCACTCGCTCAGTCATCCATTCACCCCATTGTGCTTGTACACTGGAGGCTGGATTGTGGTGGGAGGGCAGAAAGGGAGGGATGAAAAGGCTTTGGGATAGAAGAGAGGGGGAGGGGGGGGGGAGAATGGATCAGAGCTTGGGGGAGAGGGGGGGTGAGGAAAAGAAAGCATTAAAAGAGGCTGAATAGGGTCCAGCTGCATACACTCTCTTGCACAGACTCAGACAGATGTGACTCTGATATTAGGCAGTTCACTGTGCTTTGTGTGCATGTGCTGTATTTTTGTAGATTTTAGGCAAGAAAGTGTCCTCTTTTTGTATTTTTACATAACGAGGACATTTGGTCCCCACAAAGAGAGAAATACAAGTTGACAAAATAAATACAGAAGTAACAAGAATACATAAATACAATCTAGCAAGATTTAACTTTAAGTCATGAGTCATTTCTATTGGTCTGTTCGCAATTATTTTTTTAACACTGCAGACATCAGCTGGTTCATTTCAAATTATGTAAAAAAAAAAAATGAAAATGGCACATCTATACAGGTATGACCCTGTGTGTTTGTGTGTGTGTGTGTGTGTGTGTCTTTGTCACACACCAATTTTATCTATGCTCTAATGACTAGTACTCATACATGTATGTACAGGTCACACTGTATATGCAAGGAAAGATTTGCTAGTATTTATTACATTTAATGTACTTATTATGAATCAGTGCTTGGAACTGTGAAGTCTGTATTATAAAAAACTGTGGAAGCAGTTTGAAAAGCCGCTTCCCCTTAGATTTAGGGACTTGGATTAAAGAACTACATAATTCTTTGCATGGTGAAGATGGTGAGTGTGTGCTGTACTCATTTTAACACTAGGTGGTGCTGTTGTCTTCCACAGATTGCTGAGTGGGGACCGTTCGACCTGGTGATTGGTGGAAGCCCCTGTAATGATCTCTCAATAGTCAACCCAGCTAGGAAGGGCCTGTATGGTGAGACCACGTCACTCTTCTTTTAACATATTCATATTGTTCCCATATTCCCATATGTTATTGTTGTTGTTGGTGGTGGTGGTGGTTTTTAATTAGTTGCCACTGTTGTCTTATTTATGCCTCTGTAATTATGCCCATGTGCTGGTTTATTTGCTTACAGTTTCAAACACTGTGTCTGTGATCGCTGTGTGCTGGAGTAAATAATAAAATAAAATGTTTAAATAAATAAATAAATAAATAATAACAACTACTACACTAGTGATGGGGGAAAAAGCTAAAATTAATAACAGTTGGTGTTCTGCAAAACATGCTCCACAAATACATTTCTTAGGACAATGCCACGGAATTTGTTGGAATTTGTAAAATTTTTATGACATTTGTAAAATAACAGTACCCATTAGCAGATTTATTACATGTCTTGTTCATGCTTTATTCCCAATCAAATTTAGATTTTTTTGTCATTTAGTTAAAATCAGCAGGTGGGTGGGGAGGATAGCCCTCTGTCTCTCCATCACTCAGTGTAATGCTAACCCAATGGTGGACTGACCAAAACTAAATTGGGGGGAATAAAAAAAAAATCGGATAAATAATGTGATAAAGCTCACTTTTTGCGATGTAGTTTGATTTTTTTTTTTAGGTTTGTGCTCAGGCAAGCTTAGTGAACATTTCAGATATGGATATAAACGGGTTTATGTCTTAATTAGTCCTCTAATTCTGAGTGTGCACGTCTTCTGTTTTGTAGTTGAGTTTAGTGGCCTGCTATACCATTCATTTTAAATAATTGCTAATTCATTGCCTGTTGAAGCTCATAAAAACCTGCTTTCCCTGCTGTTTCTGCTGTTCCTGTGTATAGAGGGGACTGGCCGTCTGTTCTTCGAGTTCTATCGTCTGCTGAGTGAAGCAAAGCCAAAGGAAGGAGAAGATCGACCCTTTTTCTGGATGTTTGAAAATGTGGTTGCAATGGGAGTCAACGATAAACGAGATATCTCCCGCTTCCTTGAGGTGTGTTTTCATCGCTGCAGTGGCAGACTTCTTTAACCATTGTTTTCAAACTCAGACCCTGATATGGGGCAGCTGGTGCCCTAGTAGTTAGGGAGTTGCCCCTGCGGTCAGAAGGTTGTGGGTTCGAATCCCTGGACTGCTAGTGTCATCATTGAGGTACCCTTGAGCAAGCTACCGTCCCCACACAGTGCACCCCACTGCTTCACTTGGTGAATGGGTTAAATGCAGAGAAAGAATTTCACCCTGTGTGGTGTGTTCACACGTAAGGGGCCACCAAAAAAAAGATGTTCTGTAATGACTAATCAGTAGAATTTCTGAAGAAGGGAACAGTTATACTTGCACAGAATCTGTGGTTTTACTGTTGCACTTTACATCATGTCAGCATGTTTGCACGTGTGTTACAGTGTAATCCAGTGATGATAGATGCCATCGAAGTGTCGGCTGCTCACAGAGCAAGATACTTTTGGGGGAACTTGCCTGGAATGAACAGGTATGTTAGGACACTCCAGCTATTCAACATCGTCCCAGTTGCATTTCACCCCAAAGCCATCTTTGACGGAGTTAATCGAGGAAAAAAAGCCTTGTATGAATCACTGGAAATAAAACTGTGGCTTAAGGCCCTTTCTAGATTAGCCTGGTTTCGCCTTTTGTTTAAAGCACATACATGGCACACTACTGCAAAGCTAGATGTAAGAAAATGATCTTCTATTCCAGGCCTCTCTGTGCCTCTGGGATGGATAAGCTTGAGCTACAGGACTGTTTGGAGCACGGCCGTGTTGCCAAGGTAACATTCTTCTTTCAGCGTCTTTCAGCATTACCGTCTAGCTAGATTTAAGCCACCTACACTCAGAAGGCCAGATTCATTAAACACACCGTCACATTTACCGTGATGTTAAGAGCAAATAATGCTGCAGCATTTGTTCATCCTTAAACAAAGACTACCAACATGTTTTTTTTCTCTTTACTCTTTTAGCAGAATCCATCTTTGAAAAATGATAACATTATTGTCGTTACCTCTTGAGGCGTCCATTTTATTTTCTTTTGTCTTCTTTCTTTTTATTAAAAAGGGGCGTTGAAGCAAAAGTTTCAGTCCATTGAACATTACATCTAAATAAGTAGTCAAATCGTCCCAGCTGTAATTTAATCACACATGCAATAAACAAACAAAGACAAATTTAAAAGATATTTGGTTTGAGGATCATGGCAAACAGTGCAAGCTCAGCTGCAAGTAGGATAAAGAGAAACGTGACGTGCTCTTTTGAGAAGGAGTTTGGTTACAGGATTATTATTGTCTTTGAATGTGACTCAGTCATTCAGATAAGAAAACAGATATAGATTAAGGAGAGATACACATTTTCTGGTCTGTCATAATTTAAAAGAATTAAAGTTAAACATTTTTATCAAGAGTTGAGACTGACAGTTGGAGTAGGTTTTTTCCTTTTCTTTTGTTAGTCACTGATATGACTGTGGCCTAAATTTCTGGTTTCATTTGATACTGTGTTGATAGGGTCCACGTTTATTTTAAAATGTAAAATTATCGCTGCAGCAAGGAGACACACATTGCACACTCACCACTGAATTTATGAACCTGGCCCAGAGTGTTCATGTACTGATCGTTGCATTATTCACCAAATCATACCTGAGAACCCATGTCAAGTAAATATTTCTCACCTTTTATTTGAAGTTTGGCAAGGTGCGTACCATCACAACCCGCTCCAACTCCATCAAGCAAGGTAAAGATCAGCACTTCCCCGTCATCATGAACGGCAAAGAAGACATCCTGTGGTGCACTGAGCTGGAGAGGTGAGCACCAGGTTAAAGACAGATAGCGTCAAGAGCTAAAACACTTATGAACTGGCTCATTGTTTAAAAACACCTCTACAGTAGGACTACCTACTACAAAAAAAGAGTACACCATTTTGTTCTGAAACAACAAATCAAACAGGTCATTTTCTCACCTACTGAGCAAATTCACTTTAGAAACTTTATATTACAATCGTAAATAAATATTCACAAACTGTTTATATGAAATAAAGAATCCATGTCTAAGACATTTCAGACAGCTCCCTAATGTCCTTAGTGAACTACTATGCTGGGTTCACATTACCGTTGCTATTTAATACTATTTGTTAGAATATGAACCGATGATAGAGACTGTATGGAGCAGACAGACAGTATATTATATATAATAGTTGGGCTATTGTTAAGTTGGGCTATTATATTATACACTATATGGACAAAAGTATTGGACACCTGACCATTACACCAACAAGGACTTTAATGACACTGCATTCAAATACATAGACTTTAATATGGAGTTGGTCCCTCTGCAGTTATAACAGCTTCCACTCTTCTTGGAAGGCTTTCCACAAGAGTGTTTCTGTGAGAATTTGTGCCCATTCATTCTGTAGAGCATTTATGAATTCAGGTACTGATGTTAGATTAGTCCACAAAGTTGGAAGCATGGCGTTGTCCAAAATGTCTTGGTCTACTGAAGCATTAAGATTCCCCTTCACTGGAAGTAAGGGGCCTAGCTCAAACACTGAAAAACAGATGTGTCCCAAAACTTTTGTCCATATGGTGTATAATTGCATATTTTAGCTGCTGATGCCCTGTCTTTTGAATTTTACAATACTACAGTTTCTCATGTGGACAGATGATATGTCCTCTTTCTGAGATCTAAAAATGTGTCTGGATGGTATTTCCAAATATCCTAGAAAAATAAGTGTGGTTTTGTACATCTTTTTAGTGCAAGGCATAAGAGTACAATTCTGCAAGTGCTTGAAATACAGAATCAAGGAAAGTTAGGATGACTTTCTAGATCCCCCAGTCAGTCTAGTCAGAGATGTTTTAGACAGTAGTATAACTGGAACTTAGGTGTGAAATTATAAGTAAGAACTACCCACATGCTCCTCAGGTGCCCTCGTTGGTGGCAGCCCGCTGCTTCACTTGGTTAAATGGGTTAAATGCAGAGAAATAATTTCACACTGTTCACACTGTGTGCTGTGGTGTGTTCACGTATGACTATAAGGGGCCACTTTGCTTTAAAATGTTTAAAATACATATCAGAAGCTTGAATAAACAATAAATTGCTTTTAACAAAAAATGTCTCTATTTATCCTCTAGGATTTTTGGGTTTCCTGTCCACTATACAGACGTGTCCAACATGGGCCGTGGTGCCAGGCAGAAGCTGCTGGGTCGCTCCTGGAGTGTGCCAGTGATCCGGCACCTCTTCGCTCCGCTGAAGGACTACTTTGCCTGCGAATAACCATCCAAAAAACTCCTCACCCTCTCAGTCATACTGTTTAACATCACTCACAACAGCAGAACAAATGGTCTGATAAAACACTGGGGAGCGTGAGCGAGCTGGTCACTGTTCCCATTTCCAGAGAAAAGCTAACTTTAAAAGAGTAACTTTAAAGCTTTTGTCCAGCAGGTGGTGCTGTAGCTCTGAGCCAATGAGCCTTGTGACGTTTTGTTTGTTTGTTTGTTTTTCTTTCCAAAAGCCCTGCTGAAGGTAAGAGGCCAGGCAGCACAGAATTTCAAACTGGTTTTGTTCTACACACAAGAACTTCATTTTCAGGGAGCTTTTTTCTCTTAATGGTGCCTTTTCTACCTTTATGGACACAAAACTCTGTTGGGCGGGTTTAGACATCTAATCCTAATGGAAAACAGTCTGACATTCTGGTGAAGAACATCATATTTTACTTGACAGTTGTGCAATATGAGCATCATGGCACATTGTAGAAAGTATACCCCACAATATTTTGTTGACAAACAAGTGTGAATGGCACACTTTCAAAATAGGAACATACTGAATATCAAATACTTTAGTATATATATACATTTTTATATTTCTGCAAGGGCAGCTCTCTCTGCAGTCTACTCTTCAAACTTGACATTCAGAGCCACCGACTGAAATATTTTATCACTACTGAGGGAGTGCTTTAACATTCCAGGCCCAGTCAGAGTACCTTTACCTTTTTTGTTGCAAATTAGACAAGTGTGACATTGAGTTATTTGCCAAAATGTCATAGTTATCCATTAAAACTGCTGAATCTATTCACAGAAAAAAAGAAGTTAGTCTTGCCAAAGATCATATGGCACTGAATTTGAGTCTTAAATCAAAATAAAAAAAATGCTCAAAGTGTAGTTTCTAGATTTAGATGTAGATGTAGTTTTTTAAGGTTTCATTTTAGATGTTTTCAGACATACTGGAAACCACTGGTGTCGCAAACGCAGTTCCAGAAACGCAGCTCAGACAGCTTTGTCCTCTCCTTTAATTTCAGTGGACCATTGTTGGGAACTCGTATGTATGATGAGAAGGGAAAGGATGTTTTTTCGTGGATTGTGTCCTTTGACAAGCCTAATGTGTTCCTTGTACTGTAGGTCTATTCTCAAGGAAATACTTGAAATTAATCAATGCAAAAACTAAGCTGTGAGCCCAGAAAAATACTTTTAAAAACAATCCATGATAGAGAAATGCCAAATGCTTTTTCTTTACAGTTTTAGTCTTTTCAGTTGAGTTAAGGTGCAGAGTTAACTTTCAAAATCATCAAACGACGATGGAGCATTTCAAAACTTGGTGCAGCATAAGGAAGACATACATTGTCACTGATGTTCACATGGGATGTTATGGTGTTCATTTCTCCATCAAGCATTTTATCTTGCTTTTTATGACAATACCAGTCAATTTTGAGTATTTCCATCATCACCAGAACTACACAGTACTGGAACAAAAATCTATATCCTATTCATTTTCTCTGCCTTGACAAAAGATATCACCAACGTACTGTTTTTTTGTTTTGTTTTTTATCTTGAAACTATGTTTACATTTCAGCTGGATTTCAGGTCCTTCACATGTGCCTGTACTGGAACCGTATTTTGGCTTAGTGAAAGATGAGGACTGATTTTGAACAACAGAATACCTGAATTTCTCTACTCAGGCCTCTCATGGCTGGTTCCATTTTTAGGCTCATTTTTTATTTGTTTTCATATCAGCCAGTGGTGCTTTGATTTGACACTTTCGTATAGTTTATGGTTTAACATCATTTTTTTTTATCAACACATGCATTACCATCAGCCACCCTGTAGTCTTTTCTGCTTATTTTAAAATAGACATCATTGAGCTTGGACTCACACACACACACACACATACACACACACACACACACACACACATCCATACTTCTGAAAAACTACTGTCTAGATTTGAAGCTTGAAAATATTAACCTTTTATGAGACAGTATGCGGAATTGTCTTTGTTGTAGTGTGTCATATAAGTCATATACCTTTTAGCTACTTATTTTTTTCATCACTTCAAGAACGTGCTTTTCGTATTATAGCTTAAATGTATGGAAAAATAGCACAAAGTACAGCCTACTTTTTAACTTTTTTGTAGACTTTTTATTGTAGTGTGCTGTTTTTTAATGTTTTTATAATCCTAACATTTTACATTGTTGTTCTTTAAATACGATGCATGAAAGTTTGTTACCTGCTTGCCTCTTTAGTAACATAATACGTACATTAATACTGAACGCTTATATGTTAACAGTACGTTTATACAGTGCCCCTTTGGGAACATGTTTGATAAATACCCCATGACTTTATTTTTATACTTTTGTACTCTTTTGTATGCTTTTTGTATATGTCTTTTGCAAACATTTATACCATAAAAAAATATGTAACAAAAAAGATGTTAGTAGCATTGACCAATAAAAAAGAGACAACCGTAACTGTAAGATGATCAGTTGTCTTGAGTGTTTACTATAAATACAATCCAACATTGATTCAACTGAATTTAATTCAGTTCAATTCTGATTTTATTTATTTAGTGTTTTTCTTTGTTGCAAACAATGTCCCCAAGCAGCTTTACAGAAATCAGGTTCCAGAACACTAATGGAGCACAGACAGGGGGGCAGTGTCAGGAGAACCAGAGCGTGAATAATAAAGCATCCAAACAGAATAAAACTTCCTTTAATTTTACCTTTCACTAACTTGGACTTATTCGTAATTACTGGCAGAGCTGACAGACGTGTGGCTCCAGATCAGGCAGAAAGCAGACAGAAAAGAAACTTTTCGGATGCAGTCACTAGCTGGAAACAAGGCACAGAGCCTACACTCATCTATTCAACATTGGGTGGTTACTATGAAAGTAGCACTTGTTCATTGAGACTGATCCGAGGCACTCGGATCGAACTCTAAAAATGGAACAGCACAGATGTTGAGGTTCCAGCTAAAATATTGATTTTGCTCAGCTAAACTAAACTTTTTAAAAAAAAAAAAAAAGGTTTAGTTTAAAAAAAAAAGGTTTAAACTAAACCTTTTTTTTTTATCTAAACCTTTTTTCACTCATATTATTAAGATAAGATAAGATAAGATAAGATAACCCTTTATTAGTCGCATGAGTGGGAAATTCGCATTGTAACAAAAGTAAGAGCAGCATAACCAATAGAACAGTACAACAGTATATAATATAAATATAACTGAAGACATTTGTGTGAATACATATATATATATATATATATATATATATATGTATATATACATTTTTTTTTTTTTTTTTTTGAATGCTTTTTACCAAATAAAGTCATTTTTAGGTTGAACTGTCTGACTATTCAACATTTAAGTTTCAGCACCAACTTTTGACATTTTTTAATCTTTAAATTTAGACCCTAAGCATTTAACTTAAAACCAGTACTTAAAGGAATAGTTCAGCCACATGTGCTGATGTTGTTAAGGAAGTTAGTAGTCACCAGTTAGGATGACATTCTTTGAATAATACTAAGCAGGGGTTGTTGACCATTAAATGGTAGCGACATTGGCCTTATGGACTGAAATATTCCTTTAAGCAAGCGGCCACACGACTATAGGCTTAACTGACCCAAAGAGTACCCAAGGACCTATAGATTCTGTCACTCTAGACAAGATTTAGGAGGAATAGACACATTTTGGTTGACTCTGGGTGCAGATTGTGGTGGAAGAGGGAGGTTTGGATGACAACGTTTTTGCCCGGGTGGCACCAATGCCTCGAAACGTCCCACCTGTGGGTTTAAAAAAGCAAACAAATGTTTACATTTTCTACATTGTCAGTTCCACTGCAAAACCAACGTCTGAAACAGTGCTCAAACCCTTTCTTCATCTCTCCATGTCTTCAGCCCAGCTTCAATTAGAGTCTTCAAAACCTGACAAACACCAAGCCCACATTAAGACATCATGGAGAGTCTAACCGCAATACTGGTGCTCAGAACTAGTGCCAGATTAAAGATTACATGATGTAGACAAAAGTATTGGGACACCTGACCATTACACCAACAGGGACTTTAATGACATTGCATTCAGATACATAGACTTTAATATGAAATTGGTCCATCTTAGCAGCTATAGAAGCTTCCACTCTTCTTGGAAGGCTTTCCTCTAGATTTTGGAGTTTCTGTGGGAATTTGTGCCCATTCATTCTGTAGAGCATTTATGAGGTCAGGCACTGATGTTGG
>JBBPCZ010000142.1:22816818-22835678 GCA_037974445.1 Brycinus macrolepidotus | reverse complement strand
GCCAGTCAAGTTCTTCCACACCGAACTCATCCAGCCATGTCTTTATGGAGCTTGCTTTGTGCACTGGGGCACAGTCAGGCTGGAAGTAGGGGGCCTAGCCCAAACCCTGAAATACAGGTGTGTCCCAATACTTTTGTCCATATAGTGTTTATCCCTCTGCATTTTTCAACCATCTCTCTGAGAACACACTCATACAAATATATTAACCTTTAACTGCTCAAATGGAGCTCTGGCTACAGTCCAGTCTGTGTAAGCCAAAATATATAAATTCAGGAAATTTAATAGAATCGTTTCCCAGGAAATGCACTGTGACAACAGCAGGGACCTTTTTTCTTGGCAGATAAATTGCCAAGAAAGTGGCTGGATGTAAAACCAGAAACAACTAACAATGAATTAAAGGTCGCATTGTCTTAGATTCTTGAGGCTCATTTAAAACGTTAGTGTGGCCTTTATGTCCCAAAACCAGCTGTAATTCATTTTCACATCAACATTTTCCAACCTTTCTTACAATTCAACATGTTTTTGTTACTTGGCCTTTAGGACTGAAATATTTAAATTAACTCTCCTCTGATTGGCTGCCCTGTATTGTGCACCAGTGAAAATGCAGTCCGAGCTGAAACAGTCCTTATAGCGTGAATGGCTAAATTGCTATAGGCTGAATAAATATTGTCACAACAAAACCCTGTATCTCCATTTTTGTTTTTTGTTTTTTTTTACTTTAAAAGTTTCACCTGACCTTTAAATTGTGTCAACAAACATGTGATAAATAGACCAACAGAAAAACCCAAAAATAATTGGAAAAAAAACACATTACATTATTTTCCATTATAAGTTAAGAAAGTTTCCTTCTTCTGTTCTTCAGTTTTCATTAGATGGGCCCTTGAATATTAAGAATGTAATAAGATATCGTGTTCAGGACCATTCTTGACCATTCTTCAAGACGGATGCAGATGGTGTGACTCTGCTCTCCAGAACTTCTGATTAAAGGTTAGTGATGTTTAGATCTGGTAGTTGGGGAGGTCATGGAAGGCGGATGCTGGATTTGAATTTTAAGGTCATTTTTGAGGGTGCAGTTTTGCCGTGTTTAATCTTTGCAGATGTCAAGTCAGTCCTGCTAAACTTTTCCTCTTGGTAATGTTGAAGTTTGCCTGTATTCAGCATAGGACGACAAACGTTGCTTGATTTACTCAACCAACATTGCCAATGTTTCAGTGTGGCTCACAGCCAAGTCTGTACAGCCAAGCCCAAATTTAAGAGTATAAACCTGAAAAGCAGACTCTTTTAAATGCATTCTTTGGTCACAAAAGATGAATACATATACTCGATTATTCAGCCCTAAAGCTGTTTAGCTTTGCCCCGTTCAAACTGAAATTATAATGAGTGTTGTGGCCCTTTTGTCAAGAACTATTTGTCAAGAAATATTTGTCAAATCTAAGTTAGATCCGCACCCATTTCTCGCTCATACACACCGAAATGCTTTTAAGTTGATGAAATCGAGACGGTTTCTAGGAGTTACATAGATGTGGCATTTTAACAAACTGCTGAACACGGGAAGAGGGTTAGTTCTGAGTTTAGCTCAGTCATATTAGAATAATTAATATAGGAAATCTCATATGTGTACTCGAAAAGCCTCCAGAAGCCTGTGTATGTGATTTACATGTGTGTGAACACATAAATCAGAATAAGAATCAGAAAACTTTATTGATCCTGGAGGCAATTGCTCATGTTATGACTGCACAAACACACAGAGACACAGAGACAAGAACAATATAATATATAAAGTCTAAATAAAAATCTGCATATGTATACCTTAATATGAAATACACGATGTTACATACACAAATGCTGGGTATAAATACTATAGATAAGTACCTTACAGTTAAGTGAATTTCTAATGACACAGATGGTAGTTTGGCATATGTTGTTGCATGTAATAGAGATCAGTAGTAATATTGACATAAGCAGTGATATTCACATGGTAAGACTATTGCACATAATAAGATGTTGCACGTAATGATAATGTTTTAACACCCGATAAGAACATTGCACAATATTGCACACGGTAGACCATTGCACATCATAGCAGAATCATGCACATAGTCATACACATAATGATAGTGACTTAGACTATCTTTAGAAATTGACCAACAAAGCAGCAACAGGCTATTGCACAGATTATTGTGTGAGTGTGTGACAGAGGGAGGAGTTGTAGAGTCTGTTGGTGGTGGGAATGAAGGATTTCCTGTGGAGCACTTTATGCTGGTGAGTCTATGGCTAAAGATACTTCTCAGGTCAGCCACCACACTGTGGAGTGGGTGATCAGTATTGTCCATGATGGACTGAAGTCTAGACAATGTTCTCCTTTTAGCCACAGTTTCCAGGCTGTCCAGTTCCTCACCCACCCCGGATGACCTGGTGTTCCTATAAAAGTGGCCGGTGTGTGCCATATGAAGCTTTGTGGATGTATGGTGAAGTATTAATGAGCAGAACTCCATTCATTTAAATGTGGCCAAAAAATTTCATGGAAGTGTACTGAGGAAAAACGGATGCATGAAAACAAAGGAAAAGACAAGTGCAAGGCTTGGATGAGGGAATGGATATGTAGGGGGATGTGACCTGAGGTTTCATGTAAAGTCAGAAATGAATAGAAGTGAATGGTGGAAAAAGGGATGAGCGATAAACAAGGAAAACACCAGTCCTGGTCATAACCGACCGACATAGTAATGATTTATTATGGGCCTTAGCGTGACTGAGCCATTATTGTGAACCTTTTAGAAGAGCTGCATGAATGAATGAATGAATGAATGAATGAATGAATGAATGAATGTTACATTTAGTTGCATCATGAACATGGATGTTTTTGGTGTGTTTGGTGTGATTTTAAGTCTTTATTCCCCCCATGGCCTGTTTGGACGACCACGCTGGACCCTGCATGAAAAAGAAGAGTTAGGGGAAACGTTCAGTAGCTATTCATTGGCTTTGTTCGACAAATAATGTTTCTCTTTACTTAACGTGCTCTAGGTGTATACATACCTGCAATTATGCAGTTTTTCATTGTGGATTTCTGTGTGAATGTCTTTTTTGACCAAACTTCGGTGTGAAGCGTTATTTTCTGAGGCTAGTTAGACGACTATAGAAGCGTAGAGTAACCCACATTTTAAGGGGCACCTATTTAAGTATTATATGTGTTGTAAATCTTGGTTTTAAAGTAAAATTATGTAGAAACTGTAATGTTATACGTGGCGCCATTTATTTACATTCGGCCTTGGCGGTTTCCTTTGGGATTTGAAAATTGACCAATCAGAGCGCTGCTTTTGGTCTAGGGGCGAGGCTACACTGAGACCGAACACAATTAGAGGGCTGCTCGTGTTACGGTGGTAAGTTACAAAGTTTCTTAGTTTTTTAACAAATACTGTCGATTATTTCACGATATTGACTACTATGCGCACTTGAAAAAGTGACGCTTGTTACTGCGCTCAAAATTAGACGGGCTGAAGGCGTTTTCTCCCGTTGCTGTGTTTGGAAAACACATATTCGCGAAGTTGTTGCTTTAGCTAGGTAGCTAAACAGGGAGGACATGTTTGCAGACTGTATGCTATTGTAAACACACTACATGGACAAAAGTATTGGGACTTTAACGACATTGCTTTCAAATATATAGACTGTAATATGGTCCCCCTTCCTTTGCAGCTATAACATCTTCCACTCTTCTTGGAAGGCTTTCCACAAGATTTTGTAGTGTTTCTGTGGGAATTTGTGCCCATTCAACCATGTCTTTATAGACCCTGCTTTGTGCACTGCGGCACAGTCATGCTGGAATAGAAAAGGTTCTTCCCCAAACTTTGTCCACAAAGTTGGAAGAAAGGCGTTGTCCAAAGTGTCTTGGTATGCTGAAGCAGTAAGATTGCCCTTCATTGGAAGTAAAGGGCCACCTGAATTCAATAATTAAGAGGTGTGTCCCAATACTTTTGTCCATATAGTCTATAGCCGGTGCTACAAACGAGTTAAATTTGTAATAAACGGGTGTGTTTTTACCGTTTTAATGTGTTTATGGTTATCTTTTATCAAGTTATAGTTACTGTTGATCAACAAATTGATTACAGGTCAAAAAATCTATCATTAAAAGTGAATGAGATTTACCTCTTAATTTAATAAAATCCTAAACATAAACGGGCACATGATGTTCATGAGCCCATTCAAATGCCAAAGATTTCTCTGTCATTTTATGTCAGAACTGAGGGTTGAATAAAATAATTTATTTAACTTTTAGTGCCAGCCAGGCTTCAGGAGGGGCATGGACAAAATAAATGGGCTTAGTCCCACGACTATTGTAGTTGGGTTGAGGTCAGGGCTCTGCAGGCCACTGGAGCTTCTCCACACCAGACCCCTCAAACCATGTCTCTGTGGACCTTACTTTGTGCACAGGAGCATGAAAAGGAAAGGGCATTTCCCCAAACTCTTGCCACAAATTTTGAAGTATATAATTGTACATTAACATCCCCCTCCATTGGAACTAAGGGTTGAGCCTATTATTCCTCCTCCACCGGATTTTACTGTTGGCATTACGCATTCTGTTAAGTAGAGTTCTCCTGGTTTCTACCTAAAGCAGATTCATTGATTTGCCACTTCGGAGAACACATTTGAACTATGCCAGAGTCCAGCAGTGGCGTACTTTACACCACTCCAGCCTACGCTTGGCATTACAAATAGTTACATTAGGTTTATGTGCAGCTTCTCGGTCATGGAAACCCTTTTCATGAAGCTCATTGTGCAAAATTCTTGTTCTGATGTTGCTTCCAGAGACAGTTTGGAGGTCTGTAGTGTGTAATGCAGCAGAGCTTTACACACTAGCACTTGGCAGCTTAGATTGCATAGTGTATCACTTTGTGACCAAGCTGTTTTTGCCACTAGACGCCTCTGCTTCACAATAATAGCAATTATAAGATCTACCAGTTTTTACAAACTTACTTGTGGCATCCTATGACTGTGCCACATTTGAAGTCACTGAGCTCTTCAGTGCGACCCTTTCTCCGGGCATTTTTTTTTCATGTGGAGGCTGCATGGCCAATGTGCTTGATTTTATACACTTGTTAGAAATTTGTGCCGCTGAAATACCTGGACACAATTAGAAAAGGTGTGCTTTTGGCCATATAATGTATATTTTTCCCTGCTTAGGTTAGTGAAAGATGGTGGTGAATGTGCATCTTGCACGAAAGGACAAACATACTGCCCTTGAGCTGCTGGCCTGGCTCAATCGCATATTACAAACCAACTTCTTCAAAGTGGAGCAAACATGCTCAGGTATGAAACTCAAACTTTACTCAGAGGTTGAAGTTACTGGAGATTATGAGGCATGCCTGATAAGTACTGATCTTATATGCAGATATTACATCAAAACTACAATAATTGTTATTGTGACTGACATTGTAAATGCAGTTAAAAGACACTGTCTGTTTTATTACCTAAGGAAGTGCAGTAATTTATTAATTAATTAATTATAATTAATAAATGGCTTGAATTCCTGTGAGAAAACTCAGGTGGCATGTCTGAGGGTAGTTAGTGTAACATAATATATTAGTAGTTAGCCGTTTTGTAAACTTAAATCATTGCTTGCTTGGGCGTTTATTTGTGTGTGCGCTTGTGTTACTCATTGACCTCAGTTTGGTGTGTTTTTCTCCAGGTGCTGCCTACTGCCAACTGATGGACTTGCTTGTCCCTGGCTGTATTGACTTAAAAGAAGTAAAGTTCAAAGCTGAAAATGAAGTAGACATCTCAAACAATGTCAAGCTACTTGAAAGAGCCTGCAAAACGATTATTGTCAAAGTGAGTTAATACCATGCAAATGATGATGCATTTTCAGTATCTTTAGTTAGGGAATATCATATCAATATAACCATAGCAGTTATATTTTTGAGTTTCCCAAACTCATAGACATATACCCTGACTTCAGTTTTTTTTTTTTTTTTCTTTCTATCTAAAATAATTATCAAATGTGACACAATTTGATACTGTTTGTACTTTGGGGGGCACTTCACTAACATTGTTATATTCTCTTTTATTGTAACAGAATTTTAACTGCAAAGGAGCACTTTCATTTGTTCACTAAATGGTTTTTAAATCGCTTTTATTTGCATCATGCTTTTTAGAGAAGACATTATCACAAAGCAACTTTTCCCCTTGTGTTCATTTTTCCCTACAGCCACCGCCCCTTGACATGTTGGTTCATGGCAACTTTGCAGAGACTTTCAGTCTGCTGAAATGGTTCAAATTGTTTTTTGATCGGAATTTTCGAGGACAGACTTATGATCCTGTGGCGGCACGAGATGGCCAAAGAATAGTGCCCTTCGTTAATAAGAAACCAAAAGCTCTCGCACAGCTGGACTTTCGTAAGGCTTTGAGTTTTTAATCTGATTTTCACGTTCATACAGTACACACGATGCCCATTTTTGTCTGTGCACCCCGAGGTCTGGTTTGAAGACCACTGAGTAAGAGGCTTATTTGACTTCATTTTACGCAAAGTACTTGCAAATCAACGTAATCAGAGTCACACCAATGTAATTAAAATCACACATTCAGCTATCCTGTTATACTTGCATTTAGTATATTTAAATAATGACATGGCATTCTTATAATCCGTAGTGACCTTTGTAGCATGTTTTGTAATGGTAATGATAGTACTTATTTTGGGAGCTACCATGCAGTGAACCTTGTTAATAGCACTAAATAAAGATAATCTTAGATATTAAAGTATCAGCGTTAAAATTACTTTCAGTTCTGGCCATCAAAATATTACTCCTGCCCTGACAGCCAGACGCTTCAGTGGTAAACCACACGTTTAAAAAAAAAAAAAAAAAATTGTCATTGTTATGATGAGGAAATTGAGAAATTGAGTGGAATTTTCTTTTAATGTTCAAAGTTTGCATACTGTAAATACATATATATTAATTTGAAATATACTGTTTAAGTTTTTGTGCAGAAAATACCAAGCAGAATTTGAATGAATTTATGATCAATTTAAGTAATTTTGCTTTGTTACAGAAAGGAAATGTCAAAGTTTAAAAATACAACTATTGTTTTTCCAAAAAAATAGTTTTGAAAGTCTGTTCAGGAGACAAAGTGTTAATAATTGAAGAATCCTGTGCCAAGAAAAATGTATTGAACATTTAAGCTGGTTAATCTTGTTTTGGTCTGCTTTCTTCCTATTTCTATGTAGCAAAAGAAATATCTGGACGCCTTAACAAAGCTGAGGGTGCAAATGTTCAAGACCAGGTCAAGGGAAATAACACAAAGACACATGGTGAAGCTACGGACTCGTTACCCTGCAGCCTGGCAACACTGAATTTTATCAGTAAACACTGGCCTTCTGTGTCACTCAGCACAGACTCACCTGTTGCATATAGTGCAGCCAGAGTAGTGCTGGGGCAGAAATACCCTAATGATATCAGAGACTCCTGCATTCAGACCCCTTACTGCCTGTATATGTACCATGGAATAGAGCTTGTGCAAAGGAAGAGGGGCAGTGTAATCCTAATAGGATATTTTGATGAGGTTGCTGGAAAGAGAAAAGTTAGGCTGCTTGATGTCATTCAGCCCATGGATGAGACGTATGCTGATTTATTGACCTGTCTAATGGAGACATTGAAGAAGTTTGAAATTCCCCTAGCGAATTTGGCAGTATTTTATACCAGTTTACAAGATCCTTCAGAAGTTTTTTCAGGCCTGAGGGCCCTGAATCCCAGAACTATGTTTCTGTATAACCTCACTGATCTCACAGGACAAGCATGTCGCAGTGGGTTCATGGCGATGGAGCTGAGAGAACATGTCCAGGCACTTCTCAAGAACATCCACAAACACTTTCTATCACTCCCAGCCTCACTGCAGGAATGCCTCGGTAATGTGGTTGATGTGAAATTCACCTTCTCTTTGACATCTGCTTGTCACTTTTTGAGAACATTCATTCAGAAAATAACCGTAGTTTGGTCAGACTTGATGCAGTACTTTGACTCGCTGGACGCCAGTGGCAGGACAAAGGAAATTTGCCTTCTCCTCAATGATCAGTCTTTAAGACTGACCTTCCTGTTTCTGAGCCACGTTCTACAGCCCCTCTGTGATGTTCAGGAGAGCTGGAATCGTAATGAAGATTTGACCAAAGTCCTTCAAAATGCTTTTAGCATCGTCCAGCTTTTCACATCCAGCTTCCTCCAGCCTAAATCCAAGGAAAAATTCCTGAGGGAAGGAAGTTCTTCACTGAGAAACAACCTAATGAAACTACCAAGAGAAGAAATGAAGATTGGCGAACAGGCGGTTGAGTATCTTCGACGCAGTGATGCCAAGCTGACTGACCACCTTGATCTCTTCTACCAGAGTGCCATCTCATTCTACGAAGCAGTCAGTTCCAGCATGATTGAGAATTTACCTCTGTCTGATGCTGCCCTGAGAAACGCGGCTCTCATCTTAAGCCCAGAAGGAAAGATGGAGGTCACTGGAAAGGCTGTAACTGATTTAGGTGTTTTGTTTGGGGTTTGCCAGAATGAGGAAGATGTTAACATGTTAACAGATGAGTTTTTCGAGTATCAGTTTGCTGAGCATGAAGACTCACCCAATCCAGCTGACCAGTCAGTGGAGCAGTACTGGAGGGGAGAACTGAGAGTTATGGGGAAGACATCCATTTTTCGACAGCTGATTCTAAGCCTCTTGGCCATTCCTAAAACCTTGAGAATGGAAAGTGTTTTTGAAGAAGTGAGTAGCATTCACTATGTATTTAGCACTGAATGGCATACAACATAATCTTCTTTCAAAAATATATTCTTTTTCCAGCAGAGCTACAACCTGAAGTAAAACATAAGATTTTCAAATAAGGGTGCACTGATATGGGAATTCTGGGCCGATGCCATTGTCTGTTACTTTTAATCTACCAATGCCAATAAATAAACATAAAATGATGAAATTGGGACAATAGTAGTAGTAGTAATTTCAATAATTATTTAACAAATATTTCCTGTGATCTTTGTGTTTAATTCCTTTCTAATGATAATCTTAAACCACACTGTTTAAGAAAGGACTTCAGCTTTGTCCTGCATTTGTTACAGAGCTACAGAAGCATAAGAACTTCAGACTCTAAGGTTTTGTAGAAGTATTAAAAGTGCTTCATTGTATTTGATGGCTGTGTTTGGGTTTGATGGGTTTGGTTGTGAATTCTAAAGAGGATGGTTGCATGTTTTCTGTTGATGTCAGTTGTTTCAGAGCGCAGGTGATGGCACTCCAGAAGAGAAGAAAATGGAGATCCCTAACGAGAAGGACGTGGCACAAGATGTCATGGACGCCAGCTCCTACAAAAGTGCCCCATCACACCCTCTCGGCCACGTAACATCGGGTAACTGTCAAAACATATATTTTTTATTTAATATACTTTCAGTGCACATATCCACTTCAAATTTGAACACATAATGTGTTTTTCTACTTTGTACTCATAATCAGGACCAAAACAAATCTGTATTCTTAAGCATAAAGATAATAATTAATGCATGTTAAAGAAAATATGGAATTGAAGGGAAATATTTAATAGAATGTCTGAAATATTCTGACTGGTCTCTGTATTTTTATTTCCCTCTGAGTATTTTTTGCTTGAGTATTTTATTTGTTTGTCTCTTAATACCTCTTGCTTTGGACAGGCTTGGGAAATTATAGCTGCCTTGTAAGAGTTTGTAGTAAGTGTAGTAGCTGTAGCTACGTTTGTAGGACATGGTGACTTTTAAAGTGTTCATCATTAGGATAAATCATTATGATGTTTAACAATCTGTTTCATATCCACATTATTTCTAGGAATTCTTATTTATATTATGTATTCTAACATGTTAATTTCATAGTAGCATCGTAATTGCTGTTTATAATGATTAAAATTACAGTTTACAGTTTGAGTGCTGATTTTCCTCTGATGCAATGTTGTCTGAGTGATGTTTTTTCCAGTGAAACTAGGTTGAACTAACGTGTGAATGTCGGTTTGTTCATTCAGGGGGAAAAAAAATGCCTTGTAAACACATTTAAGACACAATTTGTGTCTCTAGAACTTTTCATTCTTGTCAGGGCAATTTTGCTGCACTGTTGTTTCTCATTCTCGCAAAGTGTACCTCACTTTCTCTCCCCACTTCCCCTACCTTGATCCAAGCTACATTCATGTAACAGCAAAATTGGAGTCAAAGTTTTTTGTACAAGTGAGTCGTTAGTGTATTGAAGTTGCAGTGCAGAAATCAAACATTCTTGGTACTACAGAACAGCATAAACGTTTTTTTTTTCACTGTGATAAATAAAGCAGTTTCATTATGCTAACTACTATTACATTACCTTTTCAGTGAAACTTGTGGACAAGAGAACATTTGTGTTCTGTGATCTATAGCTTTGTTTTCTTTCTAATTTTGACATTGTTTTATCTCATGAATTAAACAAAGGTTTATTATTTTTTCAGATGTTATTGACCTGACTGAAGTGGGGAATGTTACTCCTATGGAGACGAACATCAGTACCTCTGGTTCAGGCACGGAGGTGAAAAGAGATAAACAAGGTTCATTAATGTGATTGTATTTGCAAAATACAGATTTTTTATTCATATTCTTTGAAGTCTTGAGTTACTAATTCTACATGTAATCTGTTTTAAGCAGAAAAGCTAAAGATTTCAGAACCAGTAGCTATTGATGTGGATGAAGACGAAGACGATGATGAGGATACTGACGATGATGTCATGTGGACTGCTAATTATTTTTCAGAGGTCTCTAGAGGTTCTTTTTTCTCTTCGAAGTACGTATTTTTATTTATCAGTTATTCGCTGTTGAAACACACTGAGTTGAAATGTGCATTTTCAGCCTGGTCTGAGCTCCGTGAATATGACCTCAGCACCTAGCAAAAAAGAAGTGGATTACTCATGCCAGGTACGCTAATCAAATGATACTGATTGCGGTTATCAGTGCTGCAGTATTTGAATTTTGATTGTGCTGTGCACCATAACTCTCAATTGTAACTAACACTGGCTTTATTAAAGGAGCATTCAAGTGTGCCCAGTAGAAATGGCAGGGTACCATTTTTTTTTTTTTTTTTGATACCAATACCTAGAGCTGAGCAGTATGGCAGGATTTATCATTATCGTCATAAATTACATCTCAATGTGGTTTTCTGAGTATATTGTGAATATTGTTGATACAAAAAGAAAAACAGCCCAGCTGATTGTTTCATTACAATGAGAAAATGATTAGCATTCATTTGGATTTAGTGCAGTGTGTGAAATAGAGATTGAACATCACATTATAGGTTGTACAACTGGTGCTTTTTGTACTTCCTAACTTATCAAATGCCAGAAAAAAAATATTGTCGTATTATGTTGGATATTCTTGCCATATCACCTACCCCCTAGATATAACTTTGAGAATCAGCTGATAATGATACAAATCAGTATTTTGTTTTTTTGGTTTTTTTTTTTTCTTTAAAAACTAAGTTTTAAAATGAAATATTTTCAATTAGTGATGAGGGTTAGGGTCTGAGAGCCCCCTGCTCTGCACATTTCAGTGTGTTCTATGCTTTCTAAAACTCCCAACTGGTAAGCTAACTAATAAACCTTTCCTTGATAAAAATGGGCATACACAAAGATATGCAGGGCAGGGGGCCGTCAGGGCAAATATATACATACATTCTCAAACTACTGTACCCCATCTTTACTGTTATCACATGACATTGTCGTGTGGTTACTAATGTTACATACACTAGAAGGAATTCAGTGCTATTTTAGGCTGGATTTGTGATAAGATCTAATTGGATTTTTTTCTTTATTTTACTCAGTTATCCGATCCAGCATTTTCTACTAGTACCCCAATAGCGATACTTGGTCTTGTATAAGTGCCGGATTATATTTCCAGGGTTTTTTTCTGCCACCTCTTTTACCATAAGCTTGATTACTTTGGAAAATATTTGGATGGACTTAGAATTAACTTTTTGACTTAGAATGAAACTTTTTGACTGAGGACACACTTATAAGAGAAGACATTAGTTAAGTCAAAATGATTGTCTATTAATCCACTGTGTGTGACAAATGGAGATTAGGTATTAACCTGCCATGACTTGTCTCAACTTGTAGGATGAGAATGGAGTTGCTGTAGGCAAGATGGTGTGGGGACAGAGGGAAGGTTTTCCTATTTGGCCTGGCTTTGTGCAAACGTTGACTAGAAAGGAGGACGGGAGTACCATGTGTAAAGTGGTGCGGTTTGGTGACGGTATGGTCTTTGAGGTAAGAATTAGAACAGACTATGTTTAGATCCTATACTAGACTCTTCAAGCTGCTCAGATTTGAGATATTACTTCCTCTGCTACCATTGCAGATGTGTACAGATGGTCTGCTGCCTTACTCTGCGTTTGCACAGTGCTTCTGCCCTAATTCCTTTGCTACTATGACCAACTACAAGGATGCCATCTTTAATTCTCTGCAGGTCAGACTGAATATTTTGACTCTTTTAAAAGGTCATTGTGCTAGAATGTGTAAATTGTGTCTTTTTTTTTTACATTTCCTAGGCTTTTTCTTTGTTCTGTTGTGTCATCCTAAGATCCCTAATGCTACAAGTGCAGTTAAAAATTCTGAATTACTTGTTATATATACCATTATAGTGCTGATATATTCAGACATCTCTCAAAACTCTGTTAACACTTGTTCACTTCTGTCAGTCATAAAGTGTCTCCATATTTTTATTGTGCATTGCAGGAGGCTGCTAACATCAGTAAAACAGTCTTTTCTCTTGAGTCGGATGATAAGGACGAGCTGCTTAGAGTTATGTTGGACTGGGCTTTCGGAGGCTTTAAACATGTGGAAAAAAACGGAACCAAAACACTGTCCAAACAAAATGGTACACCATTATTAAAATACAGTACTTCACATTCAAATTTCTTGTGCTGTTTCAGGGCAGTCTCTAAAGCTGGTCAGCTAAAGTTGCTTTTACCAAAACTTTTCATTCATTTTTATTCATTTTCAGAGTGCCTTGAAGTTGTCAAAAGGACCCCACAAATATCGACTGAAACACTTGTGAGGGACCCTCAGCATCAAGAGAACCCTACGAAGTCATTTAAACTGAAAGAAGTGTCTGTCTGCTTGAAGGACCTATCTAAATCCTTGGACCTGAAGAATGGCTGGGTGGATGTAAAGGATGAGGAAGTTAGCAAAAAGCTAAACTGGGAAGAAAACTTCTCACACCCCATTAAGAAACGATCTCTTCCTAATTGTCACCCAGCTCCCAGAAAACAAAACTTTGTTTCCAAGAATAAGGATCATGACAGGGTCCAAAGCCCAGTTCAGAAAAAGCAAGACTATGAAAGGCGTATGTATGCTCCTAAAACTCCTGCTCTGTGTGTAAACTTTCACAGTAATTGTTATTTTAAGTTCACAACGGTTTGATCATATCTGTATGTATTTCAGATGTTTCTCTCAAAGTTTCATTGCATGTTTCTTACAGATCAAATGACGCAGAAAGTTTTTGTCGAAGGGAAGAACATTGAAGGTGCAGAAGCTTTTTTTTTTTTTTTTCCCCCCTGTCCTTATTCAACTTCTGAGTGCAGTGTAGTTGTTTCTAATCCAGACGATTTTTGTGACTTTTATTCCTGTTTCTGATTCTTAAGATTTCTGCTTGTCATGTGGGAGTGGATGTGTTGAGATCTTCCATCCACTGTTTGAAGGGGGTCTGTGCTTAAAATGCAAGGTACTAGGTCTTGATGTTAACATCCCTGTTTCCAAAAGACTCTTGTTGTAGTACTTCTATGCTACATACAGCACAGAAATTAATTGGGAATGCTACAGCAAAGAATTTTTTTGAGAGTGTTATGTAAAATCCTTTAGTAAAGTAGGCCTCTATGATACTGGTTTCCAGCATTTTGTGTGTGTGTCTTGTGTAGAATAATTTCACAGAGACGGTGTATCGGTATGATGATGATGGCTACCAGTCGTACTGCACTGTGTGCTGTGCTGGGCAAGAAGTCATACTGTGTGGACGTGACAGCTGCTGTCGGTGAGCTGAATGGGATGGGAGACTTTCATGCAGTTTTTGGACTTACTCTCATATATTTTCAGTTTATGAACTTTCACTTTTGCCTAATATGTTTAATACATATTTTATTTAGTTGCTCAGTATTTTTTTTCGTTAACACCTATTTAGTGATTTTATTCTGTTACACTGGGGACTGCAACTGTACTGTTTTGTGATTGGTCACACTGAGGTTAGCGTTTTATTGAAGATCAAGAGTGCATCACAGTAGTAGTAGATGGCAGTGTAACAGTACATCAAAATGTCATGATATGGATGCAAAAAAGGGACAGTATGCATTGTGAACATGTGACTGCATTGTGGAGAATTATTATTCTGTTAACTATGATGTTTGATGTATCTGTATTGTTTTTGTTTTAAAACAAAGCAACTCAGTCTAGCACATTCATGTCTCTACATGACCACCCTCCGCACCCCCAGCCTTCCAGCTCTAGTTTCATTAGTAAATTATGCCACAACTCAATATAATCATTCTTTTTTTTTTTTAATTCAAATTTCATTCTAAATTTTGGGAGAATATTGAATTTAGAGTCTCACTTTACTGAATATATTTGAGTATATCGTCTATCAAACCAAAATGTGAGTTAACTCCATCATTACACCCTGGAAGTTCCACTGCAGTACTATTAGTACTAAAGCTATTCAGTACTAAAGTCATTTTTGACTTTATACTTTTGTACTTTTTGGTTTGCAACTATTTAAAATGGGATCATTTTGTAAAGACACTTTTACTTTATTATTTCAGTGAAGTAAGAACACTTTTATGTGAGTGTGGGTATTCTTCTCAACTGATGAAGTCCATCAGGGGCTTAATAACTCCAGCTTTGGCATTTCTCTGTTTTGGATCTGTAGATTGCTTTTTTCCATTATGTACAAAAGCAGAAAGCTGAACCTGCTGTGTCTTCTGTGTGTAGCTCCTACTGTGTTGGCTGTGTGGATATCCTGGTTGGGAAAGGCACGTTTAACCAGCTTAAGGACCTGGACCCGTGGATCTGTTACCTGTGTGCACCAGAGAGCAGCTCTGGGGCATTGAAACCCAGACATGACTGGAGTATTCGCATCCAAGAGTTTTTTGCTAATGACAGTGCCATGGCCTTTGTAAGTGACCTTTTCTTACATTTCTTGGTTGGCACACACTACTTAAATGTTTGTATTTCTGTGCTTCTTGTACACTTTGTACATCTCTCAACTTAGGAACGCAATCATCTTGCATAGTTACTGAATAACACACATTAGAGTATGGATATGCTAAGGAGCATAAGGAATTAAAACAGTTACTTGTCAATCTTTCTGATGCTGCTGGTATATTTCAGCTTTTATAATGTAATCTGCCAGAATGTTTCTGCTGACAAGTGATTTTTCCCATAGGTTGTGATTGGGTAATTTTAATGGATAATTTCTATAAAAAAAAAAATTGTTCATCGTATGCATCTATTAAAGTTCCAACCTGATGTGGCAAAATTGATTGATTAGTTGTCTTGCTTCCTACCTGTTAAGACTCAAACTCAAGCTCACTGAGGCCCCAAACATGTAACGGCTGCAGTCAGAAGTTGAAACTTTGGTTGTTTTCATCAGCTCCATTAGATGTCTCAGTAAATGTGTTTCTGCTTTATTGTATTTACATGCATTTTCCTCAAACCACCAGATGCAATCACCCTGGTTTCACTTTCTGGTTGTTGATGTGAACGTCATGTGAAAGATAACAACTGTGTTAAGTAACTGCAGTCAGACTATTATGTAATAATCAAGATAGTTGTGAACGCTCAGCTATCTTTCACATTCCAATGTCTCCATCAAACATTCCTTTTCTGGTTCGCTTGCTGCTAGGTATGAGCCACATGAACATGTTTTAAATGAGTTATGTAGATTGGGATCTAGATTATCTAGATTTTTCTGGGAAAAACAAAAGAATGTTTGCATGCATTCTGTCTGAAGAATGACTAATTAGCTGATATCACTGCCCTCTGTCCTCCACAGGAGCCTCATCGTGTTTACCCTTCAATCTCTGCCAACCTCCGTCGTCCAATCAGGGTCCTCTCCTTATTTGATGGTATTGCTACAGGTAGGTCAGGGGCCTAGTTTTGTTTGTTCTAGTAATTTAAACATCGATTTGTCATGTGTCTAATGTTAATGAGTGGATGTGTCCTGTTGTTAGGGTATCTGGTACTGAAGGATCTGGGCTTTAAAGTGGAGAAGTATGTCGCATCAGAAATAGATGACGAATCCATAGCTGTCTCTATGGTGAACCACAATGGAAAAATCACCCATGTGGATGATGTGCGAAGGATCACCCAAAAGCATGTACGTTTTCTCTCTGCATTGCTTTGTTATTTTCCAGTCTTCTTGACTCAGTATTTTTAGAGATAAAGATATTCTCTACTTACATGAAACATAGCATGTTGAAATCTGGCTGGAAACTTCTAAAGGAGAAGTTTTTTTGTATTCTATTTTTCTACATTTTTCTTGTTTTAAAAATTAATCAGATGAACTTTGAATGTGAATTATGGTTTTATGGAGGGGTCTAACAGTGTCTCAACCATTAAAAAAAAAATCTGTTGTTCAGGTTGATGAGTGGGGTCCATTTGATCTTCTCATTGGTGGAAGCCCATGCAATGACTTGTCGATCGTAAACCCAGCACGGAAAGGCTTGTTTGGTATGGCATTTCACATTAATCATATTTATACTTTATATCAGTGTTTCCCAGCCTCGCTCTCGGAGTCCCTCCTGTCCAGCATGTTACTGTTTTCCCTGCTTTTTCATACTTACCCCTGAGTTAATTTGTTGAAAAGTTGAATGAAGGGAAGTCTGTAAATTGTACTGTCCAGGATTGAGAAACACTGTTCTATACATTTGACACCTTTTATTTTTTTTACAATATGATGATTTTCATCTAACTGGTCTGTTTGTGTCTGTAAATATAAATAGGCTTTTTATGCATCATTTCGTACAAGCCTTATAATTGTAATTATAAATAGTTATGCTGTGTCAATTCACCATTCTGCAATAGAGTGTTCTTTGGTTGACACCCAGGATTTTCTTTCTAGAGTAAAGAAACAAGATGTTCTGTTTTTGGGTTTTGAAAAGTAGTAAAGTAGATCAGTAGTTAATATTTTAACACAATAATGGAATATTAACACAGTATTAACACAGGAGTCTGTGTTTATTTTTCATTAATATATAATAGACACAAGTTACAATTATTCATTAATTGTTGGATGCCATGTAATTTTCTTTTTTCTGATCACCAGGGGCTTATAGATTTTTTTAAATCAAGAATAGTGATGATGGGTCTTGACTAATATTCCTATTCATGTGTCCTCTTGATCAAAAGCAGTTTGTGATGGAAAACAATCTACAAATATTCAAATTACATTTTTAGATATCAAATAAATGTGACAGCAGCATTGAGAAATCATGTAGTTAAAGGAGAAGAGTAAATTAAATGACAGAAATGCCCATGGATGGTTAAATGATCTAGGTATGGAGTTCATCTGAACTGATAATGCATTAACCATCCGGTTTGACCCGACATGAAATGTTGCTCATGATATATATCAACACCTCGAGCAGTGATTTGAAAAAGCGTTATTTACAAATGAAATAAAGTTGACCAGACAAACCATGAAATGTCTTGCATACATAATATATGTTATGAAATAAAGGTCTTTTTTGTTTTTGTTTTTTATTTTGCATTTTCCATACTCAACTTTTTCTGATATGAGGTTGTATATTCCTAGAACCTTTTTCCAGAGCAAAGAAACAAGACAGTTCTCAACTGCCGTTGAAGTATGTTAGTGTACACCTCTTCTCTTTGCAGAGGGGACGGGGCGGCTCTTCTTCGAGTACTATCGATTGCTGAACATCATGAAGCCGAAGGAGGACGACCCACGCCCGTTCTTCTGGCTTTTCGAGAATGTTGTGTTCATGGGCACCAGGGACAAAACCGATATCGACCGTTTCCTAGAGGTGAGGCTTCATCATAAACTTTTTAGCTTTAAAGATGCGCTAGTAGTGTTGTGCTATTGACGACATGTAGCGTATAGCATATTACAGCCTGGTGACATAGCTGCAGGAGTCACAATGTAAAGGGAGTATAGCTAAAAGATGTATGTTCTCATGGTCTCCTTGTTTTTGTGTGTTAACTGTTTACAGTGTAACCCAGTCCTCGTTGATGCTGTGAATGTGAGCCCAGCCCACAGAGCCCGGTACTTCTGGGGAAACCTCCCAGGCATGAACAGGTACAGTCATTTTGCCACCACTGTATGGATGCTACAGTCAGTTCTGCAGTTGTGGTGCTTATGAAACATACTTTCTTGTAGATCTGTACAGCTATGTTAAAACTACATTACGTTCTACTGTACCCAATGGCAGTAAGTGTCTGAGCTAGTTCCAGCTGCAGAGCCTCATTTTCTAAGCTTACTCCCCCTTTTAACCCTCATTGTTGATCTGTCTGAGTGTCCTGCTGTCGGGTTGTGTTGTATGTTGCACCTATGGTCCAAGAGGTCGATATTTCGTCTCACTGTGTACTTAATGTATATGGCTAGAATGACAATAACGCTCTACTTACTTAGTTACTTACTTATATTTGACTACTGTTTACCAAATTCTTTGGTAAGAAAACCAAAAGATGCAGATCGAGAATCCTGCCAGCAATCTGTTCAGAGATGTTGGCAATGTGCCTGTCCAGGTTGGCTATAGTAGATAGTAGATAGCCAACCAGTGCACAAAGCAAGCTCCATAAAGACATGGTTGGATGAGTTTGGTGTGGAAGAACTTGACTGGCCTGCACAGAG
>JBBPCZ010000142.1:22779134-22810494 GCA_037974445.1 Brycinus macrolepidotus | reverse complement strand
TAAAAATGAAATCAAATGACCTCAAAATCGAAAGTCAGATCTTAGGTTTTCACTTTCACTTTTTATTCTTAGTTCTCACTCTCGCTCCCTCTCTTGCTCTCACTCTTGCTCTCTCCCTCTCTTTCTCTCTCCCCTCTCTATCTCTCCCTCCCTCTCTCTCCCTCTCTATCTCTCCCTCCTCATTTTCCCTTTTCCATCTCCCTCTTTATCTCTCCTTCTCTTCTCTCTCTCTCCCTTGCGCTCTCTCTCTCTCTCTCTCTCCCTCCCTCCCTCCCTCCCCACCCCCCACTGTTTACTTCTCTCCCATACTCCTTCAGGATTGGTTGCCCTCAGGGCCTGTGGGGCTTTTGTTTACTCTTAGCTGAAGTAACTCTGTGTAGTCATGGCGACCACATTGTTGGCATCATGTATGAGAGAGGGTGGGACCGCGTTTAGAATCGTGGTGGTGTTTTAGGCTTGTGGTGTTGGTGGGCTCGGGCCTGTACACAGAAAAGAGCAGCAGGCAGAGGTCTCGACTGGGCCGCAAACCAGTGACTGTGTCACCATTTCCACTTAAGTCTTTCACTCTCTGCTTTTCCACACTTTTTTCCTGTTACTTTGACCTATGTCTGTTTTCTCTTCCATGTCCTATAATAACTCCTACCCTCTGTACTCCACCCATTGGATCCCACCCTTAGCCCACCAGTGTCCAGAAGTGTTGATGATTGATACAGTGCCATGATTATGTTGGCCAGTTCATCCTGAAGATATCCCAGAGACTCTCTGGTTTCAGTCAGTCCGTTACAGCAAAATGAGTGAAGTTTAACCAAATAGAAAAAGAACACTTGTGGAAAAATGAGTATGAGTAGGCTGAAAAGGGGTTTGTTCTTAATGGTTCCGCTGGGAGAGCTACTTTGGACGTGCAAGTCTGCCCATGGGTCATGTGACTGATGGAATGATGCCATGCTTTATCCTAGACTTTGAGGAGATTCTGCGGTTCACAAGCATATAAAAGTGGTGCTTAATGTCTCAAATGTCTAGATTTTTTAAACTAATGGAAAGGTTGTCTCAGGAAGAGAGAACAGTGGTTTAATGACTAGTAGGGACAAACAGCCACTTTCAAAATGAAAATGCACTATCCAGCCGCAAATACATTCTTTTGGTTGGCCAGACTTCACAGAATACTGGTAAAAATCACATTCAGACTAGACATTGTAGCTCTTTCTCTTATAGCTCAATATAGCTCAATTTTTGTCAAAATCCATATATTTGTTTTACAACAGACCACTGAAATGTTTGTTTAAAATTACTAATGCTGTATAATATTGAGTTTCCAGTCACAACTGTTGGAATGATATGGATCTATTTCACCTCTTGTTCTAACAGTTTTGACAGAGATCCTTAGGGTGTAGGTTTAGTAACACTAAAGTTATTATTTAAGCCAAAAACCATCTAAGTTGAGTAATATTGAATATTTTATGTATATTTTTATGCCCATATAAAATTTGCATAGCAACATCACCTAAACCCTATCACTCAATATCAGTAGGACGATTTGTGAAAATTCGCAATTATGCAAATGGAAAATTTCCCCCTGTCTTCTCATTTCAAAACCTTGCCTCTTTCCCCCACAACTCTACATGTTGTCCTTTTACCTTTTTTTGAATGGGGAATGCAGTCCTCTGTGTTTGAATTGATTGAACAGATGAGATGTTGCAGAGCAGAAACAGCAAGCAGTTTTATAGAAAGTCCCACAATACAATTTATAATCAGAAAATACACTAGTGATATTTGCAGTACACCCAATAAATGTTAACGCATAAAATAAATGCAGCACAGTGGAGCTGATTCTTACAGTTATAGCTTAGCAGGCTAGTAACTAATCTCAACGTACAGAACAGGCTTGATTCTGTCTTTCTGTCACTTCAGCAGCAGTCACTTGACTTTACTTGCTCAGGTTTGAGTTTTTATCTTAAGCCTAGTTTATGTTGTGGTGGGCAAAACTGTTTCAATCTGCTCACCTTAGTGACTGGATAGTGAAGTAACTTGGCTAACAGCTCTTCCTTACTAAGATTTGAGTGTTTATTCTCTAAACTTGTGCAAATGAGGCATTTTAGACTGCTAAACTAATGCTAGACACTAAATACTTGACACTTTATTAGATCGATGTGAAACTCAAAGCATTAAAGCATTGTTACTTGTACCATATCCAATTCCATCACCAGATTGTGCAGGCCTAGTGTACTTAAGACGTAAAGAATTCCCACTTCTGCACATTTGGGTCAGTTGGGGCATGGATGTCAAATATGACTCAATTCTGACAGCAAACATGTATGTTTATTTAAGCTGTAGCTACGTGTGCTCTTTCACACACTTTCACACCTCCCAGGTCTGGCTACAGGGCTTCATATTGTGTTGCAGAACGAACGCAGTACAGCAGATATTTTCCTATCTGAGTTCTTGTTAGCTAGAGGTAGGCGGAAGCACAGGGAAATGTGGCCCCTGCTGCCGTGATTAAAGCCAGGAAGTCATTACTGATTACTGCATGTAAACATTTATTGGCTTAGAGACATAAGAAGGGCAAAGCACTGGTGATTTCAATATCTACATTCATTCAACTTTGTTTGAAAAGCATGTTTTATTAATAGATGTCATAAGAGCAAAAACATTTTGATATCTGATATTTATTTCTTCGAAGGAATATTTACTTATTCTAGTACAGTATTCTCTGTGGTTTGATTACAGCCTTTTTTTTTTTTTAATTTATTTTATTTTTTTTTACTTTTGTTCTTTCTAAAATATATCTACAAAAGTGCTGCCTAGTGACTGTGTAACTGAGTTTTTCCTCTCTCTGACTCTGTCTTGCAGCTCTGTACCCAAACCTGGAGGAGCTGGGCGAGTACATGGGACTGAGTCTCAGCAGCGATGAGGTGCAGAGGAACCTGGCACTAGTCCCAGTTGCAGATAATGTAAGTCTCTGTGTGTGTTGGGATGCAATAACATTTAAAGTGTACAGCCTCTGTTTAGGTTTATATATTGTACAGTGTCTTCAGTGGACATTTTAACCATGTAACCACAGGTAGACTTAAACTTCATCCTCTAGCTTACTTCATAAAATGTTTAACGGAATGATACTAGTTTCAGACAAAAACATGTTTAGCACATTACCCTGAGGGTGGGCTTTTGGAGAAGAATTCCAAATGACTGCACTGAGAGCACAGAGGTGTGTGCAGTGTGTTTTTGATGGGATCATGAACTCAGAAGTAAGAAGTCTGTAAAGAGACTCCAATGAAAATAACTAGCAAGACACCGCCTTTTAGTCAAACACTTTTCCTTTAAAAAAAAAAAAAAAAAAAAAAGACAGCTTGTAAAATAATTGCTGATATTGTTTAAGTAGGACACGGTCAAATACTTTTGGTGCCACTTTATTCTTAAGGATCTAAATGTTTGTCACCATGAGGCACCCAATGGCATCCTAACAAATTGTATGCAAAGGCCAATTAAGATTTCTGAGAGTCCTCTAGTGGAGGAATGTCTGTGTTTAAACAAGACACTCCCATAATGACTTAAACCACCACTGTGAATGCTGCGTTTATGGAGCGTTTATTTCCGCTCAGTCCCTGATGTGTTGTGTTGTTTTCCATTCAAAAATGGCACCCCAAGAACTAACTGGATTAGAATGTAAGTGAGGTGGAGGTACGGAACTGTAAATACGTGTGTTTAGGGGCTGTCTGTGTTTTTCAGGCAGAATGACTCGAACGTCTCCGTAGCCCATCATTTTTTGCAGCACTCTTCTTGGAAGGATAGAACATAGGACTGACTCATAGAGCATGTGTGTGAGATGGGTGAGCATGAGTGGGTGGGTGTTTGTGTGGGTATGTGTGCGAGTCTGAGATTGCGTTAGTGTGGGTGTGAAGCTTGCATGTACAGTGACTCTGGCCTTGTCCATCTGCATTCACTGATATTCCCTCATTTCCCTTTGCTATTGTTATTTAATCAAATGTCGTACCTGCTCAGCTTTCGGATCATGAGATCAGTAATCTGGTGGCTACATGTTCACAGGTTTTGATTTAACAGTCTGACACTCACTGGTGTGTACAGAGGAGGGGGGCTGCAGGAGCCCCTTTTTGTTTCAATATGACCCTTTTTGATGCAAAATATGCTGTACAAGACCTAGAGGGCGAGTACAGTTTGGTTCAGGGTTTTAAAAACACGAGTCTGATCGTGCAGTGCCGCCGTTTCTAATGTGTGAACTTTTTTTCTGCCTACCGCTTGTACTTTCCATCATACGACAGCAGCAGCAGCTCTTTAAAATATATTATTAAATGTCACAGTGTGCAAGACTGTAAAGGACATTGCTACATTACTGAGCAGGGAAATACCAGTATCAGAATTTGCATACTCAGTTAGAGGATGGTGTCGTGCACTAGGTAAAGTTGGTTCTGTGATATGTTTAAATTTTTTTTAAGTGGTATTTCATTCGCAATCTTTTGCTTTTAATCCAGAATGATTCCTGATTGCTACAGCAACACTAGAAATACTTAAAACAAGAGATATGTCACTCTGGTATTACCTTACATCTTAAGCGATCTGATCACAAGTGGACAGTGAGCTGTACCGCCATTTACACCTGGTGTCTCCAGTGTGTCTCTAGTGACTACTGATCATTGGTTTGTTACTGGTGGTAAGCATCAAATACTTTAGTATTCACCCTACATATCTTTTGTGGTCCTGTGGATCCTTAAGTATATTTGATGGTAGCAGGAGTCTCTGAGACACGTGAGGCTCCATTCTCACCTGCATTACTCTATCCATTTCTGATCAGATCATCCCAGACGCATGCTAATGACTGATGTTTGTTTGTTTATTTATTTTTTTATTTTTAGTCTGTTGCCATGGATATTTGGTTAAGCAACACTGAGCACAGGTCTAAAACTGACCCCCCTGACTCACTTTCTCACCTGGTTTCTTCTGTCTTTCTGCAGCAGGTGGCAGTGTCTTCAGGTGTAGGGGGCATGGTCCGCCCAGTGACAGGTGCTGATGTGGGGATCAGGAGGGCCGAGATCCGCCAGGGCCTGCGGGAGGTCATCCTCTGCAAGGACCAGGACAGCAAGGTTGGCCTCCGGCTGAGAGACATTGACAATGTAAGTAAATCTCATCACAGAATACAGAACAGAACACAGCCTGGCTCTTCCTTACAAGCATACAGCAAAGAACTGTGCTCATCAGTTTGAGTATTCATAGTGTAATAACAACCATTCTAGTTTTAAGCCTCTCTGTCTCTCTCTCTGTCTCTCTCTCTGTCTCTCTCTCTGTCTCTCTCTCTGTCTCTCTTTCTCTCTCTCTCTCCCCTCCAGGGTGTGTTCATTCAACTGGTGCAGGCAAACTCCCCTGCAGCTCTGGCTGGCCTGCGTTTTGGAGACCAAGTCCTGCAGATCAACGGGCAGAACTGCGCAGGCTGGAGCACAGACAAGGCCCACAAGGCTCTGAAGGCAGCAGCTGAGCAGCGCATTGAGCTTGTGGTCCGTGACAGGTCAGCTATAATGAATAAACCTGACACAAAACAGAGTTCTGGGGTGGCTTAAACCTACAGTAGCTGTTCATTTATATTTATCAGGGTAACTGCTTTTATTTGGATAAAATAGTTTTGTCTCCCAATTTCCCTTATAAATTGCAAGGCCTTAGGAATGAAGGGAATGTATTGATATTTTTTCCTGAAATGTGCATTATTTGATTGCACTAATACACATATTTATACAGAAAATATGGACATAAAAGGATATACCGTTTGAACTAGCACACTGAAAAGAAGGAATTAACTTTAAATATACTGGGCCTTTATTGGGCAGAATTGTTTTGTAGTTCTAATGACCTAGTGTTTGTCAAATATCTAGCGATCCGAGATGAGTAATACTGCGCAATTCAGGCTGCTGCAAACATCTAGTTCTGGCGCCTCCCTGTGGACATTTGCATCATGAACAGCACATCTGCAGTGCGCTTCTCTTCATTGAGAAATATTAAACTCGGGACATGGATTGTGCCACTATTTAAATTAGAATGGGCAGTGCCTGTTAACTTAATGCAGTGTTGGAATGAGCATAGCCCTGAGTGCAGTCTTGATACTTGATGCTGGTGCAGAGATCTCTGTGACTGAGATATGACGTCCCTGCACATTTGTTGTACACTTTTGATGAACCCATTATGACAATTAAGCAATTTGTGCCAAAATTGTAAAGATGTAAGAGTGTTGCATTTGAAATGCAAGCAAACATGAAGCATGTGGTCTGGAATCCAACTGTGCTCCCTGTCAGTTGTGTTTTTTCCCCATGTATAACTGACATTTTTCTCGCTCTACTGCTCAAAGGCCCTTCCAGCGCACAATCACCATGCACAAGGACAGCTCTGGCCATGTTGGCTTCATCTTCAAGTCTGGCCGCATCACTTCTCTGGTGAAGGACGGCTCTGCTGCCCGCAACGGCCTCCTCACCGACCACTACATCTGCGAGATCAACGGGCAAAACGTCATCGGACTGAAGGTGAGAGAAGATGTTCTTGAAGTGGTGGGAACATTGTGTTGAAATGTGTCCTACATTACAACAAAGCTGGTAGTTCGATGTGAAGCAAATTTAAATCAGATGCACTTATTTTGCTAATATTTGCATGTTGCATCTGTTTCCAGGACCCTCAGATTAAAGATATCCTGACCTCCTCTCCCTCTGCCATGACCATCACCGTTATGCCCAAGATCATCTACGAGCACATGATTAAGAGGTAAGTCCTCACACAGGATGCTCTGATCCATGGACAAGAACAACAGTTAGAATCTGTCAGTACTGACTTTAGTTCTCACAGTTATTAAGTTCTCACAATTATTAATTATCTGATCTTAGTTGTCTTTGGACAGTTATTTAAGCAGCTAATTATTTAGCTTTTGCAAGCCTATGTTTTCCTCACAGCAGTCGTGGTGTCAGTTGGGTGTTTTCAGCTGTTGGGTCAAGGCAAGTGCCTGTGTATAAAGAAAAGCAGAAAATGCATTTATTGAGACATGTATTGAGACAAAAATGTTCTAATGTTTGCCTTTGGGGCAGCTGGTGGCCTAGTGGGTAGGGAGTTGCCCCTGCAATCAGAAGGTTGTGGGTTTGAATTTCAGGACTGCTGGTGGCACCACTGAGGTACCCTTGAGCAAGGTACAGTCCCCACACACTGCTCCCCGGGCGCCCCCCGTTGGTGGTTGACCACTGCTTCACGTGGTGAACGAGTTAAATACAGAGAATGAATTTCACGCTGTTCACACTGTGTGGTGTGCTGTGATGTGTTTACATGTGAGGGGCCACTTTACTTTATAGCACACAGGTGGTGAGAAATATGTGTTTATTTAAGCTTAAGCTGGGTTTGTTGTAACTGCTCAAAGCAAGATTCTGATCAGCCAATGTAGCTCCTTTGGGCTTGCACATCGATTATGTACAATGAACAAAAAAACATTTACAATGTTAGGTGCAATTATTTTTGCACTTTTTTTTTTTGTCAGACTGGATGAAGATTTGTCATTTAAAAGATTTAAACTAATTAAGCTGGGTTCAGAGCTTCAGCTCTGCACATTCTTTTGCAAAGTAGGTTTGTTACCTACCTGTACTAAAGAAAAAGCTGGTGGAAAAATTGCCAGGTTGGTCTTAAGCGGATGTGAAGGCTGTGAAGGAAAACAATGTACCTGATTTTTATGTGCTGCTGACTCAGTGATGAAAGAAATCGCTGCAGCATTTGGCAGAGTTCAGAACCTTTAAATTAAAGTCTTTAGATTTGGAACAATGTAGTGGCAGCTTTGATAATGGATTTCCTAAAAAGGCTCAAACAGAGTTTTGTTGGCGGTTGGCTCTTGCAGAAGTCATTGACAGGGCACCGAAAGTGAGAACCAGCAGTAAATGGAATAAAGGACAACATTAATCAAAATACAGCATGAGAACTCAGGAAAAAGGAGTTTATCATGCAGACTAAACACTTTCTTTAGACTCAATTGTCTGATATTGTCCTATTGTGTGCCCAGACTCTAAAAGCAAATATTTATGCCTAAATGTGGTCATGCATTTGTTGCTTAAGAAACAGTATGCTGGGTGTATGTGTTTTAAAGTGTTAAGTGATGTGCAACATACTAAAAGTTAAGTCCGTTCTCCGTGTTGCAGGATGTCGAGCGGCCTGCTGAAGTCAGCCATGGACCACTCTGTGCCTGAGGTCTGAGCCTCTAAAGCAACGCTGCCCCTTTCAATGCCTACAATCTCCAGCCTTCCCATCAGACCCTTTCGCCACATGGGGTTGTCTGTGTCGCTGACCGGACAATCCTCTTCAATCATGCTCATTTATAACATATAAGAAAATTGCCTTTTTTCTACTATAGATGTCGAACATTTCTTGTATATCTAGTTTATTTTCTTCTGTCTTCCTTGTTGCTGTTGCCATTGGTTAATTGTTGTCTTTTATATGTATTGATAATAATCCAGCACTGTTATTGAGTTTTACTGTTTGAGTTTCACTTTTAACTTTTCAGATAGATTCGTTAGAGGACAGAGGAAAAAAAGAGCCATAGGATTGCTCCAGGGCTTCGGAAGAAAGGAAAGGATCGCGGGTATTGATTTTCAGTTTTCCAAAACTATTTTTGATGTCTCATACTATGCATAGGATGCAGCAGTCTGGCTTTTTTTAGAGTTCAGAGGAGACACCTATGTGCCAAGAATGACTTGTGCTGCCAGACTGGAAACCGGGTTGTATCGATCGGTTTTTGATTTTAAAGAACGTCACTCCCGTTATTCATTTTATTTGAACTTATGTTTTTTAAAAATATCATCTTTGATAACCCCTTATGCCATCATCCTGTAAATTCATTGACCCTTAGAAATTTATACACGAATGTAGCCTCAAGATACTGTAATTATTATTAAAAAAAATAAATAATCATACTGGTGATGCTGAGTGGGCTATTATTTAGTGAATTTTCAAAAAAGTTTTTTTTTTCTTTTTTTTTTTCCCCCCCTCCCTTCAAGGCTGAGTAGTACCAGGCCTTTCTGAAATGACTGGCTACACATGAAAAAATGTTTATCAGAATACCAGAAACCTTTCATCCTATCATGTAATAAATATTCTTTTGATATTAAAGACATTTGTAAACAGTGCAAAGCAAAGAAAAAGCTGAGAGTAAGAATATTCACCATGCTGTTTAATATAGAAGCTTTTGGTTTATACAGAGCAGTGAGTGAAAATGGAAGAATAGCTATGAACAGTGAAGCCTGTACACACAACTATTGCTATTTAAATAGCTGATTTACAACTGTATATTCTCACTGATAACGTGAATAGACTTATTAATACACTTCACTACTGGAGTGTTTGACAGAAGCCACTTGAACAAACTCATATCACTAACATTAACGGAAACAAAATGCTAAATGTGATCACATCTGCAACAGCAACCTGACTCAAAAAAAAAAAACCTAGAAAACCCCAACAACGCTGGACCAAAATGAAAAATTCAGATTCCTGGATGATAAAAACATTTTAACATTCACTTTAATGTGTAATGGAGTGTTCAGGTATAATAATACAGGGAGTTGAGAACTGCAAAGGGCTTAGCAGTCTTATGAACTGTATCATTCAGTGTCTACAGGTTCTTTTTAATAGTTGCTAGAGGAGATATAGTTTCTCACCTTAAGCCTATGTGTGTAGATTAAAAACAATTTCCAATGGCAATTTAGTCCACAAACCAGGCTTAGTCCAGGTCCAGGAAACAAGCCCATAAAGCCCATTAATTTAGCCTATCAAATGGAACACATTAGATAGTCCACACTTCTGTTTTAATTATATGCTGAAGTAAAGACATAAAGTTAAAGCTCAGCCTAAAAAAATAAGATGATAAACCTACACTATGTCCAGGAGTTTAGATGCTGATCCCTCTTTCACCAGAAGCCTATATATATCATATATCATGATATTTAACATATATATCATATAACACATATCGTGTAATATGATAGTTATATATGATCTATACATGATGTGTAACTTATGATATATAACATATATAACTGATATCAGTGTATATTGCAGATCCAGGATATAATACTTCCATATGAATATTTGATGGTTTGTGGAAGCCTGTCTTCTAGTTATTAATTAATTCATTAATGTTAATTCCAGTTTGTTTGGGGCCAACCCTCACAGAATGGCGTTCATGCATAAATCACAGGTCGCATCCTGTGAGAAATAGGGCACTGAAGTGATTGAAAACATTGTGAGGCAGCAAAGATGGCACTAAACATTTCCTGGTTATTTCAGGTTACACACACAACACACATACATCCTACACTGAGTAAGATAAGCTCATTATTACTTAAACCAACTAAAATGTAGGGTCTACAAACACACCTCCAGTATAATATGGCTTTGAGAAAAGCATGTCAAGGCCTTGTATGTCATTTTCAGTACAAGTAACAGGCTTTGCAACAGCATCAAAGGTCATTTATCATCTGAATGGCTCTCATGAGCGGCTAAACAATTCGAGGTAATGGATTTCTTTTTCAAAACCTTCTCGGAAAACATAAAAGGCCAGCCTAGGACAGCCTGGACGAGGCCCGCACATTCAGTCAAAACTGCACGTCTAAAGGACTACTGAATATCCCGACGTCACACGCAGCGCAACGAAAAGATTGTCATGTGGTTTCAAGAGAAACAAGTAATGGCAAAGCTGAAAAACCCTGCAGGGACACACACACTTAATGTACACTACAGTGCATAAAAGCCAGCGGACAGCGAGACAAAGCTACAGTCACTCCTCACACAACAGGAAGGGGAGTGATAAACCGAAAGGCAACTATTACTGATGGGCGAGAGAGAGAAGCTAAACAATCCTTTCTTTACTTTTCTTTACAGTCCAGTGCATTGATTTCTACTTACTTACTTGTGACCCTTATTATTACAAAGAATAGGTAAATCTACACTCACCATCCACTTCATTCACTGTATCCCACTCTCTACCCTATTGGTTATTATCATCCAGATGTCTGGGTTGTGTACCATTTTCAGTACAGATCACTGCAAAACTTCTCGGTACCTGAAATCATCTGGTTAATATAGACAATGTTTGCCATTGTTGCAAGAATAATATTACTTATTTTTAGGCATTTTTTGTAGGTAAGTAATATTGTGATCTCACTTTCTAAGATTTTTTTGCAGTTATGTCAGAAGAATTAGGGACAATACACAAAAAGACTGTTGGACTTTGACGCGGTAACGGCATTGTAGTGGGTGGGATGCAGCACAGTGACACTGCTGGTGTTTTAAGGAGGGCTAAAGGAGGGCTAACACAAACTGCATTGCAATTTTGCCATGTGTACAGGTAAAGATTTACATTCTTTAACTGTACACCTGTAAGGTGGACCTAGGTAGGTATTTGCAATAAAGTGGATGGTGCATGTCTGTAGATGTACAGGACTGTTAAGTTTTAGGTTTGGTGGCCTTTGTGAACATATGGTCCACGAACATGTGGATACACTGGATTTTGGATATACACAAACAAGCTAAACTTCAAGTAACTGCTGATAAAGTGAATCTTAGTGCAACTGATGTCAGTAAATGTCACTCCACACTGAGGTGATTCAGTCCAAAACAACATTTCCAGCACGTTAGGATCAAAATGGGAAACATTTTCAGATAGTGAGAACTTCTGAAACACGACACTGTCATTACAATTACGATGGAGGGAGCACGCACACTGACAGTTTCTCAAAGTGCAAAAACAAGAAATTTACTTACAGAGACCTCATATAGACCTGGAACAGTCCTTAAATCCTGATCAATGTCAGTAAGCGCCATTTTCATTAGTATTACTATAAATTCTGTATGATTGCTTTTTCTCCATGCATCCTTTTACCTCTTTAATTTCCTTAAATTTAGAAGGCCCAAACATCCTCATAATTCAGTACTCTTTACCATACACTACTCATTTTGGTTTAGAATTACAGAATAAAGATAGTATTTCTGATGCGTCTCTTATTGAATAAGTTCTATAAGTGAGACCGGTGGATTATGCAAAGCGTATAAATAGCCCAGCAGTAGCAGCGAGCCTGATTCCTTAAGGGGAAAGATGACTGCCACGTCTCAAAGGCAGTCACTCAGGCATAATAGGAGAACTAACTACCATACCTAGAACTGCTACAGTGACATCCGCCTTTATTCATGTCTTTCAAGTGCTTTGGCTACACTATACAGAGAACACAACACAAACACACACTCACATGTATTAACACATACATAAGGTAGAACAAATCAGTCTCCTTTCACGGGTTTACTGGTTTAAACCATACCAGCCAGAAGGGGTCAACTAAGGGAAGGAAGAAAGGAAGACAGGGAGTCAGGCATACGGCCCCTTTCCTCGCTGTTTTTTCACTCTGTGGAAGGTACAATCAGTGTCAGGCATACAAAGAGTACTCTGTGTCACAGATGTACGTTGGAACACTATTTTAGTGAATGTCGGATGCCCATCAGATGTCTATCAAACGTGCATTAGATTCACAGCAGCTCCTTGTCTTGCCAACTAGTCCTGGAGAAATGGGTCATAGGTAACATTTTAAAGGTAAGGGCGACCGTTTCAAATAACCAACGAGGATTGACATGACTTCAGCTATGATTTACTTGAATTACCCTTCTCCCTTCTCTTCCCCCATCCTTTCTTAAAGACTATATCAGGGCCAGAGCTGATATGGTTAGGATTCCATGGCAACAGATGCTTTATTAGCTGACTCCAGAGCAACAGGTGAGGTGCCATTTTGACCCCTAACCTGTGTTTGCTTCAAGTGTTCTTTAGCGCTCTATGATCTGTGTGCAGGTCCAGTTTGTGAACAATGCTGTGAGGAGCCCTCTCTGATGTCTTTGAACCGGTATCATATGCTCATGCCACCTGGTCCTCCCCCTCCTGCAGGGTAATGCCGCAGGCCTCCCCCGCGGCGTAGGGAGTGGAGGGCCACAGTGCAGCAGCCACGCAGCAAGGCCCCTATGTGGTACAAGGGCTGACCACCCTGGCGTGGACCCCGGCACAACCATGCCACTGTGGGCACCACCGGCACTGCCACGGCCAGCAGATCCACCAGAAAGTGGCGGCTCCAGTAACTTTTTATGGGTACGCCACAGCCTGACGAGTTGTTTGCTTCACCCTCTGCTCCTTTCTCATCCTCACTGTCCTCCTCCATCTCTATAACAGTGACCTCGCAACTGTCAGTCTGCTCTCCCTGGAAGGCCGTGCTCCGTGGCTGGGAAGTTTGTGGGGTGGGTTCCCTCTTGTCCTCCATCGATGGTGCCACTTGTGTTGTGCAGGGGGCAGAAACAGGGCTGCTTGGCTGCGGATCAAGTGAAGGAAGAACCAAAGCAGGATCAGATGCAGTAGCCACAGACACAGACTCTGCAACTACAGTCGACTCCACAGCAACGGATGATTTACTAGCAGATCCATTTGCAACAGACGGCAAGGTGGGCATGAGCTCCACAGCAACAGATACTTTATCACCTGATTCTACGTCAGCTGGTGACAAGACAGTGGAATGTGGGGCAGCGACTGCTGCTGAGATAGACTCAGTGGCAACAGAGTCCATGGCAAGAGATTCCATGGCAACCGTGGCCGTGACAACAGATTCTGTGGCAACTGAATTCAATTCGTCCCCTTCATCTGACAACCAGGTGGAAGTTGGGCTGCAGGCCTGTGAGCGGAAGGTGCGCTCGGCGATGGTGTCCAAGTCACAGTTGAAAGGGGCACAGGAACCATGGACCGGGGCAGATGCCGGCCCCTGGTCGTACTCCGTCTGGATGGCCTGCTCTCGCAGGTGGTGCAGGTACAGGTGGTGGTGAGAAAGGCAGGGGTGGCTGAGGCTCACGCTGGCCCCTGTAGGCACTCCAGCCACCCTGCCCAGGCCACACTGGAGCGGCAGCGTCCTGCGCTCTCCGCAGCACAATGCCTCATAGGTGTTTGAGTGTGGCAGGCGTGAGCAGGCACTCAGTAGTGAGGCTGTCTCCTCTGACAGGCAGGCGGCTTCCAGCAGCAGGTCAGCCCGAGACATTGGACCCAAGGGAGCCTCCCCACAGCAAACAAAGCCGCTGTCCTGAGTGCCCTCGCCTGACAGGCAAGGCAAGTCTGAGCCGCTGCCACTCCCGTTGCGTTCCGCTGCTGCCTGGTCGCTCAGCTTGGTGTAGGTAGAGCTGCGGGTCAGCGAGCGTGCTGGGGAGCCTTCACAAGACCTCACCAGAACCTCGCCAACCTCCAGCCCTGCCCCCACCAACCCTCCCCCGGAGCCTGGAGCCTCAGTGTCTTTGGCCCCTCCAGCCTGGGCCAGCTCCATATTCTGCAGCAGGGTCTCCAGCTTGTGGTTCTGGAGGTTGATGTCTTGGAAGCACTTCTGTACGCCTGTATCTGTCTCACCCAGACTAGAACGCACCACGTCAGTCACCTGCTTGAGCTGCTGGATCTCCCGCCGTGCTTCCTTCAGGGCAAGCTGGGCCTCCACACGGTGGCATTCTTCCTCAATCCAGTCCTCCTGCATCCGGGACAGCTGAGTCCGCAGCTCATCGATTTCTGAGTCCCTGGGGAGGGTTTGAGCAAGACAGAGAAAGAGAGAGAGAGTAAGAGACAGAGAGAGAGTGAGTGAAAGAGAGAGAGTAGGCCAGAGCAAGGTAGAGCATAGAATAAAATGAAAAGAAGCATAAAAAAGGGATTAGAGAAGGAGGATTAGTCAGCATTTTTGAGAATACACTGACTGAGATGTCACCTAATGCTAAAGTTGATCAGCAAACCCATTAAAATGCATCTGAAATATGTGCCTGGCTGAGACATGGAATAAATGACTAGTTGCAAGGCAATTTACATGCAAATGCTCAGCTGTCTGTTACACGAAAGTGTCATCTCCATTCATAACAGATTCAGCCCCTGACAACTGCTGACAGTTGCAATAGCTGAAATTAGGCTGCAAAGCAACCACAGAATAAAAACGCATGTGTATATGTGTTCATGAAAAGGAATCTTTCTTTGTGGTGTGATAGCACCTCAGCAATCTGCTGGTAATTTCATGAGGTAATGTTGTTTAATGCAAACTTACCTGTCCTGTAATCTTTCAATTGTCTCTTTAAGCCGGGCCCTCAAATGTCTGATGCAGACCTCCTTCTGCTGCAAAGGGGTCAGGTACTGTTCTGGGGGAGGGGGTTTGATACCATGGTTGTCTGTGCAGGAGGTGTACTTCAGGTGACGCCTGGGCAAGGGGAGAAAGAGGCAGTAGTCAATCAGCCAAGGTGTGCTTTCTGTCCAAAGTTTGCTTGTGAGGCTAATGTAGCTAACGAGTAATAGAATAACGAATAATATCCCACCAATTAGCATTGTTAATGTTAATGCCTGCATCATCACACACTTTGCTGAGTGGTTAAGTAATCTCAGGTAGAGTTTTCTGATGCTTCACAACCTGCCGTTAACTATACAAATAGACAAAAATACAAACACATATCAGGCTTCAAGATTGTTTCATCTACTGCTTCTATCTATGTGAGGTAAAACGTTTACCCCATATTTATAGATAACATCATGTTACCTTATGGAAGACACTACATAATTTTTGCATCAGCACCATACCACAGAGAGAGTGTCCTACCTGTGGGTAGGGCTCCCATCGCTGCCCTTGCACGATCCTGAGGTGCTGCTGCTGCTGAGGGACGCATTACCAAAAGGATCGCGATTGCTGACAGGCGCCGGACTCCGTCTACAGCACAACAGAGAAACAGCATTAAAGCACATATTTAAACTCGGGGCACTGGGGAAAAAAACGTTTGGGATGAATGTTATCAGTACTAAAACAAAATCACAAACCAGCCAAATTTATGATCCTATGGAACAGAACAACAACGCATGCCCACCCACATTGCACGCCACTAACATGCCACAACACAGGTTCAATAACAGTGCCATCTGCTGTCATACGAGAGAACACCGCGGGCAAAGAGATGGCAAAAATCAAAACACGCAACAGGAGAAATGCTGCCCGCGGATGTGTATGGGCTGTAGCATAGCAAATGTTCCAAGAAAGAAAGAAACTGTCAGAATGATGAATTCAAATCATGTTTGCAAACTGCAATGAGTCATGATAGAGGGCAAAGCTGAGCAGGCAGTTTGTCAGCAGTGGGTGTAGAGGCATGATCATCTGAGGACTGCCTCGATGCATTCTGCACACCATGTACAGCACTGTCACATCCAATCAGAGCCAGCCTCTAACCCTTGATACTAACCCTAGTCACATACTTTTACAGTGGTGACACATGAAAGGTGCATTCAGATAATTATTCATTAATTTACCAGTAAAAAAAAATAAAACTAAAATGTAATTTTGTTCATGTTTTAAGCTGCATCATAAATGACTGAATTAGTGTTGAGTTAACTGATGAACTGAAAGTAAATTAAATGAACTTTTCTGACTGGCCACTTTATTAGAAACTTCTACTAGGCAGGTCCTCCCTGTTAAAAGGCTGATATATGGTTACTGTAGCTCTCCATTCAATAGCTCTTTGTAAGTGATCACATTTTTGGGTGATGGACCATTCCACTAGCAGTGGCAAATACAACTGCCAAAACTCCAGCACCACTGTGACAGATCCAATAATCACAGTGCAATACAGAGTACCACACCATTATCAGGTCAGTGTTACTGCTTTGCTGAGAATGGTTTACTATCCAAATACTGTCTGGTCAGCAGTGATTCTAAAAAAACTAGAAATTGCATGAGGTAGTAGGGAGGCTAACAAATTTTATATGAAGTAAAACAAACTACAGCCTGTTACTGTGACTGGTATTAGGTAGGCAAACCTCATAAAGTGGCCAAAGAGTCAAAGTACAAGTTAGGTGTTTCTAATAAAGTGAATGGATGGTCCAGCTTAGCATAGAGGGTGCACTGATTACTTCAAACACAACAAAGTTCATTCAAATTTAAAAAGGACAAAATGCAACATGAGTGAGGAGCCTGAATATCCATGCCAAAGTCAAAGAGAGGAGGAAAGAACAGAAGAGGGCAGGGGGAGTGTAGTAAAGCTTGGAGATGGGAGGTGGGGAGGGTGGGGGGATGCGCTGACCGACAGTGACGCTCCGGAGACTTGGGGGTCAGAAATCCTCGGCTCTGCCTCATAGAGACCATAATGCCTGACTCCATGGGGGTGTAGTCTAGCTCTATAAACCTGCAATAGTCAAAACTGGCCCACACAGAAGAAAGCACAATTAACAGGGGCAGCATACACCCACACACCTGCTCAGAGGTAAACTCAGGACGTATTAAGGACGTATCCTCAAATTACTTTAGACATATGTTACAGCCCCAAAAAGACCAGGCCAAAGAAATGCGACCCTCCACACACCATAGAATGTCTGCTCTTAGCAAATAAGCATCAGAGAAGACAAACTGCACTGTCACTTAGAATCTACCTGAAATTGTGTGGCATCCATTAGATTTACACAGATAGTGTACAATCAACAAGTAGGAAACAGGTGCAAGATGAAGAGAGAGGCACAAATCCACCCAGGAAGACACAGTTGGAAGAAGAACAGAAGAACAGAAGAACAGAGACTGACTACTCAGAACACAACTGCACTGAAAAAGGAGCTGTGTGCTCATCTCTTCACATTCTCATACTGAGGAGCATTACTTAAGGGGCTAAAACTATTTACATATGTTCTGGACTTCTTCTCTGCGAGTCACTTTCCAGAAACGTATTAAATAATATAGTGTTTTTCTATCTAATCTCTATGTGGTATATTTGTATTTTTTTTTTTTAGAAATATTTCCCTGTACTTAGAAACTAACTCATAAATATTAGCCACTGGACCATTGCTGAATTCCATGACCAAGCATTTGAAAAATGTGACAGTTTAATGGCAATTTGAATCTACAGGCAGTACCATCGAACAATTTAGGATTTAAAATGAGACCGAAATGAGAGAATGTCTCATTAAGAAAGCTAATGAAGCTTTTTTATTATTAACTTTAGTAACACTAGAGTTACGCAGTAACTTTGCATTACACTGTAATGTTCTGTTACTGCTCACTTTTCATGATCAGGTAGGGCCCAGTGAAAATTCCAAGTACACAGCTGACAATGAATTACTACAAATTCATTTCCAAAACACAACCAAAACAAAATACACAGATTAATTTATAAACACCTGCTACTGAAGAAAGAATCTGAACAAAATTCAGAAATTGTCCATTGGCTTCTTTTATAAGTGTATTTTGAGTACAGAGCAAAATGTCTGTGGTAACTGATTGCACACTGCAGTCATAGCACACAGAGAGTAGATTAGTGGTCCTATGTCAAAGATGGCCTGGGACAACAATCTGCGTCAGGAATGTAGATTCACTTTGCACAATGTGATTGCTGATACACCCTACATCTACTAGCCAACCAACACTGATGCACTGATATACACTATATGGACATAAGTATCGGGACGCCTGACCATTACACAAACAGGGACTTTAATGACATTGTATTCAAATACATGGACTTTAATATGGAGTTGGTCCCCCTTTGCAGCTATAACAGCTTCCACACTTCTTGAAAGGCTTTCCACAAGATTTTGGAGTTTCTGTGGGAATTTGTGCCCATTCATTCTGTAGAACATTTATGAGGTTCAGGCACTGATGTTGGATGAGAACGCCTGGCTCGTAATCTCCGTTCCAGTTCATCCCAAAGGTGTTGGATGGGGTTGAGGTCAGGGCTCTGTGTGGGCCAGTCAAGTTCTTCCACACTGAACTCATCCAACCATGTCTTTATGGAGCTTGCTTTGTGCACTGGTTACAGTCATGCTGGAATAGGAAAGGTTCTTCTCCAAACTGGGTCCACAAAGTTGGGAGCATGGCGTTGTCCAAAATGTCTTGGTATACTGAAGCATTAAGATTGTACTTCACTGGAAGTAAGAGGCCTAGCTCAAACCCTGAAAAACAGGTGTGTCCCAATACTTTTGTCCATATAGTGTAGCTGGCGTAGATGAATGAGGCATACTAATGATGTTTTTTTCTTGCATATTGAGCTTATGATTCAGTAGGTGTTACCATCATAAAGTCTACATACACCAAACTTTACCCAAGTGAATTAAATCTATGTCACACAGTGTGGCTCTCAATAAACTTATAAGTTTGCTTAAATCTCACAGTCTACAGGCGTCTTTAGTCTAAAACTAGGCTTAATCTATGCCTAGGAACTAGCCCTATTTCTCACTCCTGTATCTGGCTATGGATGCCTTTTTCCTGTCTTTGGTGCAGGGACCATAAGAATGTAAATATTGTCTTATGGTGCATTTCTTTCTAGTCCTCATGTGCAAAAGCAATCAGTCTGCATAACCCAAACAGTGCAGCATATGTAACCTCCCCAAAAAGAGAAAATTAAAGCAAGCACATACCAGCAATAATCAAATTTCACAACCAGTGGATTGAGGGAAAGCTTAAAGGATCAATTTGCTGAAATCCCCCACCCCCTCAAAAACAAATAAGTAAACAAACAAACAAACATACTCTCAGATGGGAATTAAATTCTTAGGTAAGGGCTAGATGGAGACCAGAGACACAGACATGCTGGGCAGTGGATCACTGGTCATTTATAAAACCATTAGCAAGTGTCTGATGAAATAAATGATGGAAAACAGTTTGAACAGTTTGGATTTCTTGTAAGCTACATTCACAGTGTTAAGCTAAAGAATCAAACGAACACGAAAATGTCTAAAATGATCATTTGGAGATCATTTAAACTACTTTTGGGATCATTAGACTGTTAGACTGTTTACTGAACTATTCTCTTAAAGTAGCCTGTTAAACAAATGAATGTTATTTGCTTACTAAATAAATGTATGTAATTTATGTAACAGAATAGAGAAACTGATCATATTAGTGAGAATCTGCAAATTTCAGAGTTGGATCAACATAGTCAAAGCATTTCTAACTTTTTAGATGCCCAATGAACCACAGAATAGCTCCATCTTCCAACCCAAAAATCCATGTGATTACATTATAGCAGTTCAGGATGACATGCTTTTTCTTCTAATCATAGTTCACAGGGAGTGGTTTGTGTCGTTTCTGCCAGGTTTTGGTTATGGATGTGATTAAGGTCAAAAAAGCAGAAGGAGCGTGAAGCAGAGGCATGGAAAGCAATAATGAGAGTAAAGATCTGGTATCATTACTGATAGCAGAGGCATAGACAGCCAGGGACGGGTGACACTAGGATAAGTCCATCATATTGTGTTCTCCGAGATGGACTGGGTCAAGCGCAATGTGAATGATGCTGTGTGAAAGAGATGTTCTACTCAGCTGTGTAAAATAAGGGCAAACAGAAGATTTACAAACTACAGCGTGAAAACGTTAAAGATTTCTACAAACATTGAAATCGTCCATTGTTGGCTTTTCCAAACGGTCTCATAAGGTTCCTAAATTGTTCTTGTATTAAAAATGGTAAAGAACCTTTACATTATGAATGTAAAGAGCTCTTTAAAAAGATTCTTCACTCACCATATTTAGCAAAATGGTTCTTCAAAGAACTTTTTATTAAAAGGTTCTTTAAGGAACCACCACCAATTCTTCTATGAACCATTTTGGCCCCTTTACTGTTAAGATTTTAATTAGTACATCAGTGTAAAACATGGACCAACGTTTGGATTTCGCCAAAATGCTATATCTCTGTCTCACAGATTCTATGTTAAGAAGCCACAGCTACAGACAAGATGGTCACTGACAGCTACTGACTATGTCAGCTGAAGCCATCTGTAGGTCCAGTCCTTAACCAGTCCCTGGCCCTTCAGCAGTACTCAGTACGTGGCTAAAACTATGTCCACATTACCAAGTCGAAGGGACACAAATCTGATTTTTTGCCTTAATGAGACTCATATCTGATCTTTTCAGAGCAGTGTGGACATACACATCTGATCTTTTCAAATTAGAGCTGAGCCACGTTCATATGTGGTCCTAGATCTGATACGTATCTTGCCATGTTGCCATGTGATCCTAATGAGAATGGTAAGATTTATGTAGCTTCTTTACACTGCACATGTAACGTCAGCATCCTGTGCAGCAGCAGTGGCAGCATCAATTAATCATCTGACCTTTTTCACTGTCTTTCAGCGTTTATTCCCTTTATTACGAACACCTGTGAACTCATCAGAGCTGACGGTCTCTGCGAGGATCATCTGCGTTGCAGCTTTGTTGTTGTCACTCATCATGCACATGGATCATTCCTGCGATGTGACTGATTAAAATGTGGTTCTTTATTAAGTTTTTATTATTTTAACAACCAAATTCCAAAATCTAGCTCAAATCTAGCAATTTCCAAAACATTTAGCCCCCAAACGACACAAAAATAAATATGTATTAAAAATTATTTTACATCGGCCCATTTATTTTTTAACTTCTGATTTGAACAATGAACAATATCTCTATTACCCTTACTGACAGATCACTGTGAAACACATACGAAGTAAAAACTGTGTTACTTAATTGTTTATCACCACCACTAGCTTGGCACAACATTGAAAACGCCGTAGGGCCGACAGCAGAAATCAACACTATCATAGTGGTGGTAAAAGCATTAACAGAGACTACTTATAAAGTGTTACAATTAAAATTTAAATGTTTTGCTTGATTCATTGCAATGTAATGACATGGGACTGGATATTCATGTTCAAACATTCTGTGTATCGCCTTTAAATTAATGTTTCATCATTGAGAAACTGTTCTCTCTGACGTAAGATATTAAACACGTTGTCTATGTGCAGTTCATGAAAGTAGTAGCTTTTACAATGGCATTCTACAGCTGCTGCACTGACAGCCGTCATTAAAGAATTGTTGAACATGATGAGAGTGCGTTATGTGTAAATCTTGGCAGCTAACTGGCAGTTAATTAGCTAAGCAATAACTGCATGTAGGTAGCTACAGTTGTAACCAGGGGTACTGGATCTTGTTCTCAGTATGAACGCCTTTAAGTGGTTGATGGTAGTGATACATTTCATTGAAAGCAACCAGTTAATGGTGCTGAAGTCAAACAAAAATCAGATATTGACCCACAGGCCATGCTACACTATAGCGCAGGCTGTGTGCAGCCTGTGAGCTGCGAGTTGCCCATCCTTGGTTTAGAGGGAGTGGTTGAGGGATGGTTTTGGATTGGACCTGGTTTGGGGAGCAATGCACAGACGATTCTACGACTAGCAGCAGTGCTCTCTACTACAGTCATGCCCTACGTATGGTACTGAATCTGAGGCTCACGGAGGGGGCGCGGAGGGGGACGACAGCATTTGCTGCAAGCGCCATTTAGGCTGCAGGGCCTTCAGAGGGTTGAATCTGAGGAGAAAGACAAGACACAAAAGCACAGAGCTGGGCTCCACTGTAAGCAAAGATGCCAAGGCTGCTAGCTGATTTATCTAATATTTCAAATACTTGGTTGCTTCAGTCTTCTACATGCTACAGTCAGTGAGTCTGAAGTGTAAAATACCTTATCGATGTAAAATCAATTGTGCACTAATCCTATAACCATTAGTTCTGCTGCAATAGAGTCAATATTAGCTACGTGGCATCTCTAAACCCAAACAGATCTGTAATTTTCAATCCATAATGATTTCTGTGATCACATAAAGTGGCAAATATTTTAAGCTAAGCCGGGGTTATTTTAATTATAATTAAACTAATGCGCCTCATGCAAGATGAGACTGCTAGGATTAGTGCTGAGTCTCCTTGAGTCTCCTGCTTGCTTGGTTTTAAAAGCTCCTCATCTGCCCAGTGAGAAATCAATCTTCAGGGGAAAGAGAAAAATGGAGTTAAAGAGCTGGCATAGACATGACTGCACAGGAAAAGAGAAAGTAAAAGGGAGAGAAAGAGAGAGAGAGAAGGAGAAGCTTTAGCAAAGCACTTGTGGCACTTAGAGACTGATGAAGATGAAGGAAAACAAGCTGAGGTTAAATATATATTGATTTTTTTCATCTGTTTCAAACATTCCTAGATATGGCTTTTGATATTCAAATACCATCCATCACAGGGAACTTCCAAGACTAGATCTACAAACCAAAGGGAGACATGTTAAACAGTGTGACTCACACATCCTGTTTGTTGTAGTCAGCATAAAAAGGATTAGAGATAAGAGAGAGAAAAGGCAAGGATAAAGACAAAAGAAATGAGAGAATAAAGAAGTGGAAAGGGTGGCCGCATTACCTCAGAGAGTGACAGGAGAGACTCAGCACAGCAAAGAAAGGTGTGAGCCATACCTGCGAGACCCAGAGCCAGACTTTTTATTGACAGGTGAAGACATGGAGGCCAGCTGGTTTGTGCTCCCTGCAGCCGGATCTCTCACTCCTCTCCTCCGTCCGTCTCTCTCCCAGGAATCCTCTCAGCACAGCTCACAGACCTCAAACGCAGCCAGCCTGAGAATACAACGGCAGAAAAGAGACACTTTTTACAGAGAGAACAGAAGCAAACTACCGCCTAATTCTCTTCAAATCAGAAGACTGAAAATGAAAGTGTTTTTCTATCCATAGTCACTGGGGCAGGAATCCTTTATGTTATCATAGAAATCCACAGTCCATCTTGTCCAGGAAACTTGTGAGCCAATGTTAGTTTGAGCTTAGGGTGGTAGTAGCCTAGTGGGTAAAACACTTGCCTGTAAACCTGATGACCACAAAGTTGCAGGTTCAAACCCCCCCCCCCCCCTCTACCATTGTGTCCTTGAGCGAGACACTTAATCCTCAGTTGCTCCAGGGGGACTGTCCCTGTAACTAATGACTGTAAGTCGCTCTGCATTTAATCTATTCTCCAAGTGAAGCAGCGGGCAGCCAGTGACGCAGCGCCCAGGGAGCAGTGTGTGTGGATGGTACCTTGCTCAAGGGTACCTCAGTGGTGCCACTGGCAGTCCTGGGATTTGAACCCATGGCCTTCTGATCGTAGGGGCAACTCCCTAACCACCAGGCCACGAGCTGCCCAGAAAAAGTTCACATGTAATGCCCAATGTGGGGTTCGAATCCATGACCCCAAGATTAAGTCTCATGCTCAAGCATTATTAGACACAATCAGACTGCTTAGTTTGGAGAATTGCTTACCAAGCTGAAAGTGCACTAGTTAAAGAGTCAGGCAAACTGATGAACGCAGCACTTATGTACATGCATATAGACCTACAGGCCTTAGTAGAAGGGTGCAACATGCAAATTAAACCATCTAACGTACCATCTAACAAGTCATGATATTTTCAAATGCATATTTTGAGCATCTTAGCTAATAACAAATGTTCTTTGATGTTTCTTAAATGGCTGCTTCACTGAATTAAGGCGTTCTCTTGACCCAACAAATTACACTGGTCAAAATAATGCATTAAATTCACATTACAATAAGAGTTCAAGAGTGTTTTAATATATTGCAAAGCATATTGCAATCATGAGTGAGGAAGAAAACAGAAAATGTGTCCTGTTAGTGAGCTACAAGGGAGAGGAATTAATGGCCTGAATAATTTATTGTTAAGAGTTAGCCCAGCTCAGCTGTTTCTCTCTATCTTGCCCTTCCTCTCATTCTTTCGCTCTCTCTCACACTCACACACACACACACACACACACACACACACACACACACACACACACACACAAACTGAGCCAAGCATCTGCTCCCCTTTATAGCCTGAAACCTTTACAGAAATCACCGAAACACGAGCGACCCGATTACCTACGCTCCTCTTAAAAAGATTTAATCAGAATCAGAATATGTAGCAGCATGTGTGATCTCGCAAATGTCTTTTTCTTTCTTTGCCAATATCCTTTCCTTTCCTACATATAATCCTTTCCTCTCATACATCTTAGTAATCATTTCAACCACAGCATGAAGATCTAAAGTCAGCTTTGAGTCAGGAATGTGAAGGTTTAAAAATGTGGCCCTATTCATTTAGGTATCAATGATCTCCAATCTACAATGCTGTTCTAGCTACGGTCTTACTCATTATCACCCACTTCAAAATAATCTATTACACGCATAAAATCTATCAAACACCAGCACGTCAGCATCAGCAAAATCTGAGTGTCTGAATCTGAGAACAACCTCACACATAAGACTTGAGATCAGACTCCACTAGGACTGTCCCCCCCAAGCCAAACAGTGGATTTAATGTCATGGCTGATCAATGTGTACATTTAATAAATTCTTACATACAAAAATGTGCAACATGTATGAGGCTAAGCTTACAAACATAAACTGGAAACTCTGAGAGCAGCACGGTGCGTCCCTTCTGTCATCATCTACGCAACACTCAAAGCAGAAAGCCTGCCTCTGGTGGTACTTAATTTTAAAGTACATTTTTTTCCCTCTCGTGGAAGAAAGCACCCTTATGGCAGAAGTGTGCCCATCACAGTGTTGCAGTGGTCCTCGCAGTCCAGTAGCAGTTTGAGGAATTGCCTTATTGAACAAAGTGTTGAATCAAACTCTCATACAAACACAAATGATTTTTGGCTGTCAATGAGTTAGTTTTCCGTTTCCCGTTTTCTGTTAATAAATCCCTGATCCATCCATCTCCAAAACTATGTCCAATCCAATAGTTACACATAGTGACTGCGATCGTCTCAGATTACTTCGAGCAGGCAATTATGTAATGTCACAGGCATACATGAAACCTACAAACCAAATGAAAACTTCCATTTAAGGAGCAATCTGTGTGGAAAGGGGTTATTACCCTTCTGCCTTTTCGCTGATTAAGAAAATTGAGCCCTAGACTCTTCACAGGGTTAAATATAGATGTAAAGGACACTCATCTGTCCACACCATGACCATCATCTTTCTTAAAAGTGTTTACATTTATGCATTTGGCTCTTATCCAGGGCAGCTTATATTTTCATCATGTAACAGATGTGGGAAAATGTGGCTTCAGCAGATCTTCCTCAAGGACTCTTGTTGGTCTAGCACATAGTGATTCCATGGACTAACCCAGTCTGTGGTGTACACTACAGTGCTATTGCCCAGTACACTACAAAGTTCAAATTAAATATACAACTAAAATAAAGAGTTTTCTAGGGATTATTGCCAACTGCCATACTTATATAAGTCTAAAACCCAGAAAACATTTCTCGTCTTAGGGTAAACCCACAGTGCGACTATTTTAATGATTAACGTAATGTTTATTGGCTGGTGATGTGTAGTCAGGGAAAAATTTGAGGCAGAGTTTATGGGCCACTGATTTAGAGCCCCATTACTATTTCTGAGGTGCTGGGCCAGTCAGAAGCTCTGAAGTTTTCCTACAACCCTAAATGGGCATATGGCCAAAAGCATTGGGACACACCTGCTTTTCAATGTTTGGACTAGGCCTCTTACTTCCAATGAAGGCAATCTTAATGCTTCAGGACACCAAGGCATTTCGGACAGCTGGAAGCTGTTATAGCTGCAAAGGAGGACCAACTCCATATTAAAGTCTATGTACTTGAATGCAGTGTCAATGCAGCGTCCCAATACTTTTGTCCATATAGTGCATGTCTGAGTTGGGCTCGCCAGGCCTTCTAATTTGGCCAGTGAACACCAAGACAATGTTTGTCAGACAAACCTGGATAAGAAAGCATGTGTTCAGAAGACACTGAGGGCACACAGAGGAAAATGTGCTGAGTAGAATGCTTGGTAAAATCTTGCTGACAAAAACTAGATGAAAGATAATTCATTGTTCTGTGTAAATTTTTAGTTTGCAGACGACTTGAGCATATTTTTAGAGAAAAAACACTTTTATATTGCTACATTTGTCATTACATTGTTACATTTAAAATGTTAAATCATTTGAAAAGCTTTTCTAAAACAAGAATGACTTAAAAGCTCTTCTAAAACAAGAATGACTTGTTTTGTAAAATAAAGGACTGAACATATAACTAAGGTTTGCACAAGTTCAAGGTATGTGAACGAGGAAAATATTAGCTCTTCTCACGATAGTGTGTTTATGGACGTGTTCCTCGGAACATTTTGATTAGGCCAGTACCCAAAGTCAACATCATGCTGTGAAAGCTGCAGCATGGATTTTGAAATGTTAACAAATTTATTCAGAGTGGTCTGACAGGACGTGCACTGTAGTGCATTGTAGAGAAACCCTCATGCTTAGATTTCCTCACAATGCATAATATAAATGTAGCCAGCGCATTTACTATCCAGTATGAACAGTGAATGTACATGTGTCTTATAAGTTTCTATGACTAAAAAAAAAAAAGGTAATGGTAAATAGTAATAAATACATTTGTATTTTTTTGAGAGGCCTACTTGCTCTGCACATTACGTTCCGCTGTGAATGAATTTAAAATAAACGTGTTTTAGGCCAAAACCTTATCTCAAACATCATACAAACAACCATGTAACTTTAGAGGCACTAAATTATTAAAATAACGGTTCTACCACCACAGTGAACAATTCTGACACAAGCAATTCACTAAAAACCACTGTGAATTATTTTATATTTATAACCATTTAATGCAGTAATTAAAAAAAAAAAAAAAGTAAAATTCCCTTTTTATGTACAGACAAAACAACAACAAAAGAATCTCATTTCTCATTGTCAGATGAAGAGGGCCATCTGCCTCTGCCGGGAGACTATGAAGCAGATGTCCTCTCCGCACAGAGACACGATGAGACCTGCACTGCCCTGTTACATAACCAGACCCCATCAAAGATGCAGGCACACACCCTGCTGTATACAGCTTCAAAGCTGATGGTGGGGAGAGGAAGCATGAGTCAGGCTATTTATACCCTTCATCCGTTTACACTACAGCAGCGGTTTCCTGCACACGTTTGCGTGAACTGTGCTGAAGTGCTGAAAATGGTTGGCTTGATGACTTTGCTAACACCCCTCCCACTACATCAAGCCCCAGCATTTCCTACATCCGAAATTTGACCTTGAATTATCTTACACCCACCAGAGAAATCCTGGTGTGACCGGTGTGAAATCCGGAGGGGTGCCTATGCTTTGTACCAGCTGTTCATGACTACGTATATACACAGTACTATTATACTCAGTGTGTGAAAAGGTCCAGCACAAAATGTGATTTTACAAAGCTACAGTATGCATTCAGAATTCATGTGAAATTCATGCTCAGTTAGTACTGCTTACCATGCAGTCCCTAACAGAGTGTTATATTTTGAAGTATTTCTAAAAAGATGATCAGAATACTTCTAAATGAGGGTGAGTAAAACAAGTAAAACAATACGCAAATAGATGAGGAACTAATGTGAAAGATGTTGAGTTTAACTCCAAATGCTGCACTGACCTAACACCTATGAAGTAAATCACTGTATTTCATTAAAACAACTGAACTGACACAGTTTCACTTATTTATATGCACTTGTTGACATGACTGAAAACGGATTAAAACCAGAACAGAGTTTGAAACACAGTAGCCTTCATTTATTTTTAACCTGCATGCTATTTCGGGCCGAATACATACATACTCAGTACTCCTGCCTTATATTTGCACCATATAAAAATATACCCGTGACTGGGCAAATGAACATCAGTATTGCAAAGATTTTCCTCTCTGGTTTGTTTCGCAGCGCCATGCTGAACACATTTGAATTACATGAACATGTGCAGTGTGGGTCTGTCTGAATTATTTACACACACTGACAGATATGACAGTACAGCAGGCAACACTGTAGTTTCAGAGACTGAAGATCTGCTCAGCAGTGGAATTTTTATGCCTAGGAAAGATGTCCTTGAACTGGTTTTGCAGTACAAAAAAAATCTGATAAATGATGTCTATTAATAGTTCATGTATGTCAATATGAGTGTGTGTTAGGAGTCCTATGGCATCTGTAAGTGGATCTTTGTACAACTGAAATAAAGGGGATTTGAGCCATCTTAGCATGTTTATCAGGGTGCAGCAACTGCAGCAAAGCTCACTGGGACTCCCTCACTCACGACTCAATACCATGCAGAGAAAGAATGAGTCACTCTCTCACCCCCTTCCCTCACACACACACACACACACACACACACACACACACACACACATATACACTGTAACACTGTCTGTGTCCTCCAGCGGAATCACAGTGAGTACCAGCCTCAGACGGATCATATAGACTCAATCCACAGAGAGAAGGCAGAGCTGACAGCTTCATCCTCTCTGTCTCACAAACAACCCTTTCTCTTATTTTGAACAGAACACAGAAGCTGAGTCACTGATCCATGCAATCTTTAGGGTCAGTTTTTATTTCAGCCTGAAAGATTTGCAAAACAGACATGGTGATCAATTTAGAACAAGTCACCAGACCTCCTCCTGAAATATCTTTAACCCTTAGAAGTCTAGAGTTATTGTCATTTTGCTATACATTCAATTTACATTATATAACCCGATCATTTCTATGGCATTACATAAATGCACCATTATTTGCATAGCTAACAATCTGTATTTTCATAGGCTTCTGTCAAAATCATAACGAATTTCTCATCTACTTATGTACACAAATGTTGAATTAATGGAAAGTTTAAAATCTGCAATTTGATTCTTTCAAGGGTTGAGGAGTGAGAAATCAAAATGTAAGAAGAGGACGGGAAACATAAAAGATATTTATTGTTGTTGTGGTTAATTACACCACAATACGCTTTTCTGGGCACATCGTAGACATCATCTGTAATTAATCGACAACTGACTAACACTGCAAGTTTCTTTACAAAGAAAGCATGATTAAGAGTGTGTGGTTAGTTGGACTCCTAGTTCAGTGTGGTATAAGAAATCATATGTACTCACTTGTTTTGTTTTTGATAGTATTATTACATTTGTGGCACCGCTGGTCTTTTTTAACTATTCCAACTCCAGCAAATTTATAAAAATGAAATATATAACATAAAAATCTCAATGTATCACAAGTTTATATATTCTCCATTTAATATAAGGCCCCCCGTCAAAACTTCATGGTCTATCTGCGATGAGGGACCTTGGAGGGTTAATGAAACACCCGGTCAATCAGTATCTCCAACACTCCACCATTACAAAAGTGCTGTGTAACGTTCATCATATTGATGAGGGCAAGATGACCTCTGCCTGGTTAGTCAGAGACAGATAGAGAGATAGAGTTCGAGAGGTAGACAGGTTTAAGCTGTGGACTGCTTGCCTCAGGCTGCAAAAATTCAATCAAAAAATAAAGGGGCCAAAAGTTTTCTTTGGAGTCCTGCCTTTAAAGACCCACTTTTGGTTCCCTAAAGAACCTTTTGGTGGACGGGTCTTTAAAACTCTATCCAAACCACTTTATTTCAATGTTCTTTAGGCAACCAAAAGTGTTTCTTCTGTGTAAATACTCTTTTTGGCAACCTATGCCTGTGACTGGTCCAAGGAGTTTGCCGTACCCAGTCATTTAGATTTGATCTCTTTTTCTAACAATTAATTTGCATAAAACTGGGAAGATCTCAACTTCCTTTGTCACTTGTTGCTTTGTCACTGCATCACTTGTTGATAATCTGCAGCGATAAGTTGCCTAATTCCTTGTGCTGCACTCCATGCAATTTCAGTGATAAGGGTTCAGCACTGACCACGGCAAATTCAGTGGTTTTCCATTATTTTCTACTGCTGCACTAACTCACGACAAAGAGAAAATGCAACATGACTACAATGAGAAATGAAGTTCTGTATTTAGAGGGACCGTTCAAGAGCAAACAGTATAAACTCTGCACACTAACCAGGGATGGTTGTGGTTTAACTATCTTTATTCAGTGTTAGTTTTTTTTTCATTTAGACTGATCATTAATTAAATCTGGCTTTGTGGATTCATACATAACATCTATACACTAACACTCATGAATAGCTGAGAATTGCTGTGCTGCTAGTGCCTCCATTTGTTGTTGTTCATGATGCACATGGGTCAGTCATGTGACTTTACTGAATGGCATGCGCACGTGTCATTTCAGGGCACATGTTCTTTCACAGGTATGAGACACTTACAAACACAAATGTAAATCACCAAAGCAAAAACATCAGATCCGAGCGTTTTGAGGTTGCAGTTGTACATGATGGCTATCCTCAGGTTCCAACTTTTGATTTTTAAAAACTGTAAATTTTAAAAAATCTCACCATTGCATTCAAGCGCGCAAGAAAATTGATTGCAGGCATTGAAGGAAACAGCTAACATTAGCTAACAGTGCTAGCTAGCTAATATTACCTTTGTTGGACTGATTCCCTTCAAAGCCCTGGACACAATTTATGAGCTTCAGAAACTCTATGCAAAATAATTAATTGTCTAGTACACTATGTGGACAAAGTTTTGGGACACACCTGTTTTCAGGGTTTGAGTTAGGCCCCTTACTTCCAGTGAAGGACAATCTTAATGCTTCAGCACACCAAGACATTTTGGACAACGCCATGCTTCCA
>JBBPCZ010000142.1:22764789-22776710 GCA_037974445.1 Brycinus macrolepidotus | reverse complement strand
GTGATTAATCGCGAGTTAGCTATGGCAAACATGCGATTAATCGCGATTAAATATTTTAATCTACTGACAGCCCTAATATATATATTTTTTTGAATTTCAGGTTAACTTTGTCAGTCCTACATTTATTTAATTGCATACATTAAATGGTTTATGGTTTATTTTCAAGTAACTAATATGTAATAATGACAGCGAATGAGTGGTGAAAGAATAGGTGGATTTGTAGAGTTTAAGGGGTTTAATTGTCTGTGTAAGTTATGTGTGTGTGTGTGTGTGTGTGTGTGTGTGTGTGTAAATGATACAGTTGTTCCAGCGGACGGCTGAAAGGTCTTCTCTTTAGACACCTGCCAGTGATCAGCTGGCTCCCCAAATACAACGTTCGACAGAACCTCCTGACTGATGTCATCAGTGGAGTCAGTGCAGGAACCATTCAGGTTCCACAGGGTCTGTCTCATTCACACATGTCGGGATGTCAAACAGAGCAGAACATAATATTTTCCAATTACTTAATCTGAAAGGGCAACATGAGGAACAGGTATTTGGAACATGTCAGTATTAGTTGCAATATTATGTAATTACTCATTCTGTAGTCACAGCTGTCAGATTCTCATTTCCACCGCTTTTAGCCAAGTGTGAAAATGATCATTTTCTGGAATACATATACAGTTGACCCCCGAAATTCGCGGGGGTTACAATCCAAGAGCACCTGCAAATTGTGAAAATCCGCGAATTTGTGATGTGGTAACAAATGCCTATAAATGCCTATTTTTATAGTCTAAACCCTAAATATGCCTGCAAATTTGCTCCCAGAACACTTTAATTTAATTTTAAACTCAGCTTAATACATTACCCTTAAAAAAAAAGGAAAGGTAAACTCGAGAGAGCTAAACGCGGGAAACTGTTATGATGCGAGAATGCTGGACTGCATCTGCCAGAGATGCGTCACAGGGCAGCAGCCAATCAGCAGCAAGGAGAAATGAATAATGGATTGGCTACTTTCAAACCTCCCGCCTCTGAGTACAGGGGTATTTCACCATCCCAAGACACGCTTTCGTATACGGTTGCTTTGTGTTCTCTCAACAGTACAAAAAATTGTATACAGTTATATTTTATATGGAAATTTAGCTACAAAATGTTACAAAATTAGTAAATTATATTTTCTTAATAATTTAGCACTAAAATGCATAAAAATTATATATTGCCACGGAAAAACCAAAAAAAAAAAAATGCGGAGGATATTTGCGGTTTCCGCGAACAGTTAGTAGTTCGGTTCTAAGAAAAAATCCATGAACGACTGAGGCTGCGAACTCTGAACTCGACTGTACACAGAATTCATATCATGCCATGTATATAATGGGTTAGACTTAAACTAGCATTCATCTTCTTTCCTCAGGCATGGCCTTCGCCCTGTTGGCTAACCTTCCCCCAGTCAATGGGCTTTATTCTTCCTTCTTTCCTCTCATCCCATATTTCTTCATGGGCACGGCACACCAAATGGTGCCAGGTATGTTTTCAAATAGTCATTTATGGGATTATCTGATGACATGAATGAATGCCCTAGTCTGTTTATTAAGGCCCATATCTTTGGGAATTAACCAAATGTCAAACATTTTGACCCTCACAGTTTTATCATTTCCGTATGATAAAACTCATAGCAGAGATAAAACTTTTTTTTTCAAACTTTTGACATATTTAGTTTGAAAAAAAGACCTGGCCAATATTATTGGCACCCATGAACTAGAACTTATTCGCAAAGGCTTCAAAATTGATAAGGGCCTTTGAATATTTCCTCAGTTTTTGCACTTTTTAACCTTTTTTAATGTCATTTATCTACATAAGAAATGTTTCTTACATCTGTGAGAAATTCTGTGTCTCTTGTTTTACTGGGCTTTTATTCTAATATCAGCTGTGTGAAGGTCTTTTTTAAGACTTAGATCATCTGAGAAGACATGGTGAACATTACTAGGCTAGTATATTTCTTGGGTGCTGATAAATTTGCACATCATGACATTTCCTCTGTTTCGTGGTATCATTTATTGTGTGGGTGTGTTATGAATGAGCTTTAAATTATTCACACAGGTACTTTTGCTGTGCTGAGTATCATGGTGGGTATGGTGTGTCTGAGGCTGGCACCTGAGTCAGATTTCAGCCATTTCAATGCCACCCTCAATGCCACAGTAGTGGATGAGAAGAGGATGAATGAAGTCCGACTGGGAATATCCGGCACTTTGGCCTGTTTGACTGCCATCATACAGGTGATATAAGGATATTGTTCTGTCCTGCCGAATGTATATGATTGAATGTATATGTATATATACGAATGTATATTACCTGTATTCTTGCCGTGAAGGGTTGTGAGTGAGGGACAATTGGACAAGAATTGCTGCTTTTGTTGCTCATTGTCGTTTGTACATTTGCTTGAATGTCAACAGATTGGTCTAGGCATGACGCAGTTTGGATTTGTGGCTATATACCTCTCAGAATCATTCGTTAGAGGCTTCATGACCGCTGCAGGTCTGCAGATCCTCATATCTGTGCTCAAATACATTTTTGGGATTACAGTGCCACCATACAGTGGGCCATTAGCTGTCATTTATGTAAGTATCATTTCTTACAGGCCAACATCAATGCACTTTTGCAGTTTTCTTAAAAATTGTCTCCCCTCCTGTTGGATGTTTTCTGTGTTTTCTGTTTTTAGACCCTTGTAGACATATGCAAGGGCTTGCCCGAAACCAACGTAGCCTCTCTGGTTTTTGCCTTGGTCAGTTCTGTGGCACTGATCATAGTAAAAGAACTGAGCGCTCGCTACCGCCATAAAATCCCCTACCCCATTCCGATTGAGATCATCGTTGTGAGTAATTAGATATACATATAAATATAAATATACATCTGCTGGTGATGTTGACATGATTTCATAATTATACCAATCAGCCACAACATTAAACCACTGAAAGGGGAAGCAAATGCATTGATTATCTCATTGCAATGATACCTATCAAGGGATTAGTTATATTAGACAGCAAGTCAGTTCTTAAAGTCGACTGGTTGGAGCAATGGGCAAGCAGACGAATCTGAGTGACTCTGACAAATGAGAAATTGTGATGGCTAGACGACTGGGTCAGAGAGTCTCAAAAACAGCAGGTCTTCCGGGGTGTTCTAGGCTGCAGTGGTTAGTACCTACCAAAAGTGATTCAAGGAAGGACAATCAGTGAATGAACAAATCTGGTCATGGGCACCCAAGACTCATTGACTCATAAGGGGGTACTGTAACCCAAATTGCTGATAAAGTCAATGCTGGCTGTGACAGAAAGGTGTCAGAACACACAATGTTTGTGAGTGCCCATGCTGACCCTTGGCCACCTCTGAAAGTGCCCACATTGAGCACATGAGCATCAGAACTGGACCATGGAGCAACTGAAGAAGGTTTCTTGGTCTGATAAATCACATTTTATTTTACATCATGTGGACAGCTGGATGTGTGCATTTTGCTTACCTAAGGAAGAGATGGACCAGGATGCACTATTGGAAGAAAACAAAAGAGCGGAGGCAGCGTAATTCTCTCTGGAAATGTTCTGCCAGGAAACCTTGGCTCCTGGCATTCATGTGGATACATTGTTTCAGACCAAGTTCACCCCTTCTTGGCAATAGTATTCCCTGATAGCGCTGGCCTCTTTCAGCAGGATAATAAGACCTGCCACACCGCAAAATAGTTTGATTCTTGGAGGCCCCACCTTGTAACTTAAAGGATTTGCTGCTATGTCTTGGTGCCAGACACTACAGCACACCTTCAGAAGTCTTGTTGAGTCTATCCCTTGAAGGGTCTGAGATGTTTGGTAGCACAAGGGGTAGAAACACTAAATTTACATTACATTTACATTTTTACATTTGCGGCATTTAGCAGACGCTCTTATCCAGAGCGACGTACATCAGTGCTCAAGTAGTCCACATCTGTTCTTCAAACCTGTAAAGCTAAACTTAAATCATCGTCCGCTATTCAATCAAGTTACTGCCAGCTAAGTTACACCTAAACAACTCCTGTCAAAGAAAAGTCAGAGGTTAAATCAAAAGTAGGGAAGGCATGTTAAGAGTTAAGAGTAAAGTTATTTTTTATTTTATTTATTTATTTTTTTTAGGCATGAGGTTTAATGTTTTGGCTGATCATTGTATATTTTACAGGAGTAAACTATGGACCAAAGTGTTTTACAGTATATGTTATTTATTATTTCACAGGTGGTTGTGGCCACTGCCATCTCTGGACCACTGGATCTGCCTGAGAAATATCACATGGATGTAGTAGGACAAATCCCTTTGGGGTGAGAGACGTTTCAAATAGATTAATAGTAGTTTAGTCATTGATACCTTAGTGCATGATACATCATTGGCCAAAATGCTACATACATACATTTACAATAAATTGTAGATTATTGTGTAATTTTTGGCCCATCGGGTTTTAAACCAGCTGATTATTGCAACTGATCATTTGGCAACCCATATTTTCTTCCATATGCAATGATGCATGTAGTCTCTAGTGGTTGACATAAAACTTTGATAAGTTCTAGTCTCATGTTGCAGATTTCCAGCCCCAATCCTGCCCACTGTGTCTCAGTGGGAAGACATGTTAAGTACAGCCTTCTCTCTTGCCATAGTTGGATATGTAATCAACCTGGCCATGGGCAGGACTCTGGCTGCCAAACATGGCTATGATGTGGACCCTAATCAGGTACATGTTGTGTAGACAGGGTAATGTGAAAATATAGGCCACCCATGAGGGGCCTATGAACTTCTGAATAGCACGGTAACAATCTTCCTTTCTCTGTCTGGCAGGAAATGCTTGCTTTGGGATTCAGTAACTTTCTAGGTGGCTTCTTTAAGATCCATGTAATCTGCTGTGCGCTGTCGGTCACTCTGGCTGTGGACAGCGCAGGGGGCTCCTCACAGGTAAGGTCCCTTTCAGATATGGTGTGTAACACTAGTCCCAGTTAAGCTGTTATATTGGCTGTTTTGTGTATTTAGGATTCTGAAAAACACTATTTTGAAAGAGGCAAGAGTACTAGAGTTCCTTAAAAAACATGATGGGTTTTTAAGGAACTCCAATATAATACATAGTCCATATACAGTGGCTTGAAAAGTATTCATACCCCTTGAACTGTTCCACATTTTGTCACATTACAACAACAAACTTAAATTTTAACTATAAACTTTAAACTTGTATTTTATTGGGATTTTATGTGACAGATCAACACAAAGAAGCACATAGTTGTGAAGTGGAAGGAAAATGATAAAAATGTTCAAAACTTTTTTCAAATCAAAATCTGAAAAGAGTGGTGCGCATTTGTATTCAGCCCCCCTGAGTCTTTACTTTGTCAAACCACCTTTTGCTGCAATTACAGCTGCGAGTCTTTTGATATGTGTTTCTAAAAGCTTTGCACATCTAGAGACTGCAATTTTTGCCCATTCTTCTTTGCAAAATAGCTCCAGCACAGTCAGATTGGAAGGAGAACGTCTGTGAACAGCAATTTTCAAGTCTTGCCACAGATTCTCAATAGGATTAAGGTCTGGACTGTGACTGAGCCATTCTAACACATGAACATGCTTTGATCTAAACCATTCCATTGTAGCTCTGGCTGTATGTTTAGGGTCGTTGTCCTGCTCAAAGGTGAACCTCCACCCCAGTTTCAAGTCTTTTGCAGTCTCTAACAGGTCTTCTTCCAGGACTGCCCTGTTTTCAGCTCCATCCATCTTCCCATCAACTCAGGGACAGCTCCCCTGTCCCTGCTGAAGAAAAGCATCCCTACAGCATGATGCTGCCGCCACCATGTTTCATGGTGGGGATGGTGTGTTCAGGTCTCCGCGTTAGGTTAAGTTTCTGCCACACATAGCATTTGCAATTTTGGTCTGATCTGACCAGAGCACCTTCTTCCACATGTTTGCAGTGTCTCCTGCACGGCTTGTGGCAAACTGCAAACGGGTCTTCTCAAGCTTTCTTTCAACAATGGCTTTCTTCTTGCCACTCTTCCATAAAGGCCAGATTGGTGGAGTGCACGACTGATAGTTGTCCTGTGGACAGATTCTCCCACCTGAGCGGTGGATCTCTGCAGCTCCTCCAGAGTTACCATGGGCCTCTTGGCTGCTTCTCGGATTAATACTGTCCTCGCCCGGCCCGTCAGTTTAGGTGGACGGCCATATCTTGGTAGGTCTGCAGCTGTGCCATACTCTTTCCATTTTTGGATGATGGATTGAACAGTGCTCTGTGAGATGTTCAAAGGTTGGGATATTTTTTATAACCTAACCCTGGTTTAAACTTCTCCACAGCTTTATCCCTGACCTCTCTGGTGTGTTCCTTGGTCTTCATGTTGCTGTTTGTTCCCTAATGTTAACAAACCTTTGAGGCCTTATTTAGGGGTCTGGATACAAATAGACTTTTCAGATTTGTAAACATTTTTGAACCACATGCATCATTTTCCTTCCACTTCACAACTATGCGCTACTTTGTGTTGGTCTATCACACAGAATCCCAATAAAATACATTTAAGTTTGTGGATGTAACGTGATCAAAATGTGAAAAAGTTTGAGGGGTATGAATATTTTTTCAAGGCACTGTACGTCCATTCAGTATATTCTGATAATTATGTTGGTCATTCTCAGTTTTCCAGCCTGTGTGTTATGCTAGTCGTTATGGTCACCATGCTAGCTTTGGGAGCCTATCTTAAACCACTACCAAAGGTGAGAATCGATCATTCAAACATTTTTATTCATGTATATTTACGTTGCTGATTGCTGGATGTGCTGATTGATCATGTGGTACTCCTGTTCGTCCGCAGTCAGTTCTGGGAGCACTGATTGCCGTTAATCTGAAAAACACATTGTTGCAGCTCTCGGACCCATACTACCTCTGGAAGAAGAGTAAACTAGACTGTGTGAGTTATACTGTGTCACCTTTGTTCGAATTTAGCAGAGGCCAAACAAGCAGCTCTGAGTTATGAGCTACTAGTTTTAAATTTTAATAATTTGTAGAGATGCTGCTGATTCAACGCCCAGTTGATCGATACTAGCGGGTCGATACCAGCAGAAGATGCTAGACTGGATATCGGAGGATAAAGTCTAAAATGTAAATGTATAGCAGTAAGTGATAAGGAAAAGTGAATTACATGACCGCAAGTTTGCCTGAGAATAATAAGTAGCTGTCTAAGCATTATACTACAATTACAACAGTCTAATTTTGTGCATTACTACAATGCAAGTTGTATTTCTGTGACTCTGGTGAAAGTGTTTAATGGAAAGCAAAAAGCTGCAGTTTTGTAAAGGCTATGTTGTTGGCTATATAGGGTCATAGGGTAGTTTTTTGAGCGTTTTTAGCGTGATCCTTTTGCACAGGCATCTTAAGTTTACATTTACAGCAATTAGCAGATGCTTTTATCCAAAGCGACTTCCATTCCCTAACTACACTGGACAGTCTCCCTGGAGCAACTTGGGGTTAAGGGTCTTGCTCAGGAACCCAGTGGAGGCAAGTATCCCACCCACTAGGCCACCACCACCCCTAGTTGTGTGCTTTAAATACAAAATAGCTCATTTTAAAGCTTAGAAGGTCCTAACAGAAAAATGTTGGATTAGTAAAAGAAGAAGTGGCGTAAGTCCATCTGTAGCATTTTATACTGACTTTTTTTTTAGGATCTCAACTTAATGTAGGGGCAGTGGTGCAGTGGGTAGCACTGTTGCCTCACACCTCCAGGGTTGGGGGTTTAAATCCGGGTCCTGGTCTTGTGTGTGTGTGTGTGTGTGTGGAGTTTGCATGTTCTCCTGGTGGTGGTGTGGGTTTCCTCTGGGGTCTCCGGGTTTCTCCCAAAGACATGCGTGTCAGGTGGACTGGGGATTCCAAATTGACCGTAGGTGTGTGTGTGTGTGTGAGAGAGTGGTGTGTGTATGTGCGCCCTGGTGCCCCGCGCAGGGTGAGTCCCTGCCTCGTACTCGTAGACCCTGGGCTCCGGGTACCTGCGACCCTAGTAAGGATTAAGCGGTTACAGAAAATGAATGAATGAACTTAATGTAAACAGTCTTAGTACTTTTTTCTTTTGCCTGTAGGGATTCATTGTTCACTCCCTTGTGTGTCCCCTGTAGTGCGTATGGGTCGTGTCTTTCTTGGCAGCATTCTTCCTGAGCTTACCGTTTGGTGTTGCCATTGGTGTTGGCTTCTCCATTCTGGTAGTAATTTTCCAGACTCAGTTGTAAGTAAAATCTAAATGGAATGAAATCACCATTCTCTTTACATCCAGTCCATTTAATACATTTACTGTTTGGTGACTTTGGGTTGTAGTCGAAATGGATCAGAAGTGGCTCAGGTTATGGATACAGACATGTACAAGAATCCTAAGGTTTATAATAAGGTAATGACTCCTAGAGCTCCCAGTTTGCTAAATAATAATAATAATAATGATAATATGGTGTTGCTTGACTCAGAAAGTATGTTGTATTTTTACTCAGGTGAAAGTGGTTGAAGGAGTGAAAATCATAAGCTATTGCTCACCTCTTTACTTTGCCAACGCAGAGATATTTCGACGAAAGGTCATCAAAAAGGTAGGTTGTAATTCCTCTTGGAACATAACTTGAATTTATCTCTATAACTCCTCAGTTTAGTCTCTGTGACTATCATATACTCTTTAAAATAAATGGTCCTATAAACAGTTCTTGACTGGAATGCACAGGTCTAGGAAAAAACCTTCATTAGTACAGAACCATTACAATATGGGGAGGTTCTCACATATCTCAATTACAATGAACAGTTCTTTGAAGAACTATCAAATGGTTCTTCTTTGGTATCTCTCCAAGGTACCGTCCTTGGCACCTTCATTTTTAAGAGCATAGTCTATATAATTTACAGTAGTAATTTACCCAAGATGCATATGAAATTTGCAAATGTATAACTGTGTTTTTGTGCGTGTGTGGTTGGCAGACTGGACTTGACCCAGCCAAGGTTCTTCTGTCCAGGAAGAAGTTTCTGAAAAAACAACAAGAGAAAGAGAAGCAGGAGATAAAAGCAAAGCAAAGTCAGGTGAAAGTGGCTGCCAGAATGAGGAAACTGAGCTCGCTGGTTACAATGAAGGCTCAGGTTCAGAATATTTTTTTTTGCATTTACAACTCAAAGCAAATTCTGAAAAAAAAAGTCCACCTAAATGCTCTGGTGTAGATTTTAATTCCAATTTGCAACATAAATGATCATTTTTAACAGGCCTGCATTGAAATGTTTTATTTGTGACCTTACACTGAAGTGCCACTGTTTGTTGCCCATTCCACTTTCAGACTGTTTCACAAACTGATCTACAGAGTGACTTTTACACCATTGGCACTGATATGCCAATGAGTTACATCAACCCCTACTGTGACATCACTGGTTCCATAGGCCAGTTACCGGACCCTGAGCCTACGAGCCCACCGTCTGTGACCATAGAGATGCAGCCCATGCCCTTCCATACACTCATACTGGACATGTCAGGAGTCTGCTTTATTGATTTGATGGGGATTAAGGTTCTCACCAAGGTAAATTGACTTCTGTTTTAATGATTGTGGTCTTTGTAGGAAGCAGTTGCAAGAGTGGCAAGAATACTGAAAATTCCTGCTTAACCAAGAGTACTACTACTGTAATGAAAATTCACTTGAAAAGAAACTCAAGTAAACAAATTTAATTTAATTTAATTTATTTATTTTAGTAAATAAGCTATTTACTAAAATACCTGAGCAATTACTCCCAGTAATGTAACGTATACACAATATTTTCATTGGGTTTATTACCTACCATATTAATGCCCATGGTTTTACAATAGAATGTACAACATGCTCATAGGTGTGACGAACAGGTGTCCACATACTTTTGGCCATATAGTGTTTGGGGGCCATTATTGGCTAATTGCCATTGTTAGCTAATTTCCCATAAATGTCAATGTCTTTTAGTATGTAATTATCGCACAAAATGTTTTCTCACAGATGAGCAACACTTACAGCATGCTCGGGATCAGCCTATACCTGGCGAACGTTCAAGGTAAGAGGTTTTATGCGATCACTCAGAGACACTGGTAGAGATCTTAAGAGGCTGAATGCCCATTGAGACAAATCGTGTAACCAGTGTGTTGGATTATGCTGAGAGCTCACATGCTGCCTGATCTTTTCTATATTCCTTCTTGGCTTGACTTCTGACAGTGATTTGAGAAGCAATTCTGCAGTAAAAATGAATGTAGTCTATCGGATGTTAAATTCATTCTTTCAAAATAAGTTTTCATTTCTTCAAACACCAAGACAGCATGCTTTTTTTGGCTTTAACAGATTTTTAGTGCAATGTATATCTTCGTTACGGTAAGACCCTAATGTAGTTCATCATCTGAGAGGTGTTTGCTTATATAGTTTTGTACCAAAGCAAAGAGTCAAATCTAGCTAACAAATATTTGAAGCTTATATTTATATAGGATATAGTATATCCTAAAAACTACATGACTAAATTATGACATATGTGCCTCAAAATGAAATGGCTGAGTGATTTCAAATAGAATAGTGGTGTACTGTGGTTTCTGACATAAAATAGACAAAGAAATGTGCTAATTTTAGGCTTCAAGATGGCTGAAACTGAACATTGGTCCACTTGCTTCCATGTGTTGCTGTAGCTCAGGTGTTTGAAGAGCTGAAGGCTGGAGGAGTGTTTGAGGAAAGCAGTATTGCTCCTAGTCACCTGTTCCTCTCTGTCCATGACGCGGTCCTGTTTGCTCAACACAAATCCCTGACCTCTAACAGCGTGGAAGAGGTAAGTCACAAGAGCAGAGACAAGGTCGGGGAAGTTTGCCTTTTTTATGGTTCTGTTCTGTCGTATCTTATCAAAGTAAATACACTCATCAGACTCGAGAAAATTTGATCTAACAGTGATGAAAGCACTTCCTTCTCCCTTTCAGTATTGTTCTTTCAAGCAAGGTGGAGAAGTTAGCTCTATAGAGCATTGTGTATTTTGCGTTGGCAGACTGTAGAGTCACTGTGGGTGTATGTGTGTCGTTTACAGGCCGAAAAGGAAAGGATAAAGCTGGCTTTTGATATAGAGGAAGAGGAACAAGATCTTGAGCAGGTAGGGCATTTACAGCATGAAGGTATTAAAAAAAGCATTCGTCTGAATGATGATGCTGTGGCTTCATTTTATGCTGTGTACTGATATCACTCTTTTTTCAACAGGAGCTGTTCTGAGCTCAAAACTGACTTGGAAAGCCTTGTTAGAATTTTTTTTTTTTGTAGGCCATTTAGTGCACCAAGCCTGATTTATATTTTATGATTTTGAATACGCTCTTCACCGCTGGAGTCTACAGGGCTGGAAGAAATCGGGCCTAAAGTGAGGCTTTCTAAAAGAAGACTGTTTGTAAAGCTCTTCATCGAGAAACAGTTATTGACATAAAAGGGTGTATCCTTTTGCTGCATTGTACAGAAGTTTTATCCTGTTAAAACCTGTCACCTTTTTTTCTTTATCACGTTTTATGTGAATTGTGAAATGTTCTCACAAGCTGATGGCAGATATTGCTTACTTTCAAAAAAACTCCAAATAAACAGTGTAAACTCTCAAACTAAAAAGCCTACCTGATATTTGGCAGCATTTATTGCAAGGGTACATGAACTGACTATAATTTAGGCATTTAGTAAGGAATAGTTCATCAGAAAGTAACGGGTCACTACATAAACAACCACTGGGTTAAAGGTGTTCTTCAATATGTGAATTTATCAGGAATTATTGTTAGTTAAGAATTTTGTTGTCACAAGATCTTGTTCAGTTGTGTCTTTTTAGCCTTAGCGGTGTTGTTTTCCAGTTTTACATTGTCTATTGCTGCCTACCAGCAGTGGTGGAATGTAACAAAGTATTTGTACTTCGTTACTGTACTTAAGTACATTTTTACGTATCTGTACTTTAC
>JBBPCZ010000142.1:22743164-22761872 GCA_037974445.1 Brycinus macrolepidotus | reverse complement strand
CCACGTACGTTTGGGGCCTGTTGGGTTGCACCTACGCACAAAACACATTAAATTATATTATATTAACGTGTTAAATGGGTGGAATACCCTAGATCAATGTTTAAAATAACACTCACGCATTGACTCTGTCGGCTATTTTTTGCCATGCAAGGTCCCTTTCTTTTGCAGCTGAGACTGTATTACATTTTTTTTGGAAAATGTGTTTGTGATCGGCATATGCTGCCGTTATAATTTCTATTTCAAGTGATGAGAAATACAATGAATGCGCCTTCTTTCCCTCTGTCTCCATGGTGAATCGTGTAATCGGTGCTCCACTAATCAGGGCTTTCTATATCCTGGTGTGCGTACTTAACTTGGGGTTAAAGCAACTCGGAGTTGATTTGCACTAATTGTTATCAGTCATTCTGGAACCGAGTTGGACAGCTCGGGGTTACTCAACCCTGGGTATCGGTTTTAACTCTGAGTTTGTTACACCCGCTTACTGAAACAGGCCCAAAGTTTAAAGTTCAAGATTACTTTATTGTCCTCAGCAGCTGTGTACTTGTACATAGTGTGATGAGACAGCGTTTCTCCATGGACCACAGTGCAACATACAACATTCATCAGAGTGCAAGTCACGACAGACAGTAGACAAAAGGCAGACAATAACTAGACAACTGGTGTGGACACTACGAAAACCTTCCGGAATCATGAGAACAGCACCATAATTCCAGTGATTAGCAGCATTGAGCAAAGTGCAAGGGATGACAAACAATGCAATAAATAGCCAGTATAGCATTAATGTGAATGTAACAGTAATGTTAGAGAGGTCAGGGCTGCTTTGACCTCCTAATGTGTCACTATAAAACACTGTAACCTAAAGGAAAATAAGATGAAATAACTGCTGAAGCCAAGTCAACAAAACAATTACCAAAACCAAAACATAGACAAAATTATTTTGACTAATAACTCCATGAAGCAAGTATGCTGAATGAAGTCTGTTTTTAGAGCACTGCTCCCTCTAGTGTCAGACATGGCTTACTACAGCAGTGTCAACATGAGACCTAGTTCTTGTTAATATAGCATTACCTAAACCTTATTATAGCACTATATAAGTCATGTTGATAAACTATTATTTAGGCTGCTTGGTTGTTTGACTGGTGAATTAAGGAGTCACTTATATAATTTTGTATTTCTGCATAAAATGTCTACTAGTAGCAGTAGATGTGTATATACATAATGCTGAATGCATAGTGATGTTAATGTACAACTTATTTGTTTTTGCTTGATGACATTACTTTCTGATGAATTGTTTTTAATTGATTTTTAATTTGCCTTTATTTTTAATATGTTCTGACAGCAGAGCTGTCAACTCTAATTTTTTTTAGGTGTGAGACTCTCAATTTTGGGTCTTTTTCTTTTGCTCTCACAAAGAAATTTCAAGCCAACCATCTCATGCATGTGGAACAAACATGTATTTCAGCTAGTTTTTCTTTCTGTTGAGTAGCTTGGGCTTTTTGAGGATTGCTGTGGAAACCACAAGTCTTACAACTGTGAGCTGTGGCTCCAGTGTGGGTTTTTAGCAGTGTAGATATGCACTTCTGCATGCAAACTGAGAATCTCACTCCAGCCCCTCGGAAATCTCACTGCAGTCACTTCACCGCCTTTGGAAACCGTGTTAACGTGTATGCTCAAATGTCAACCCATGTGGCCTAAACAGTTAGCCAGATCCCACTGACAGAATCAGTGGCTAAGAACATGCCTCTTAAAAATCACTACGTGTTATTGGTTGGAGATGCACTACATGTCCAAAAGTTTGTGGTCATCTGCTCATTCGTTGTTTCTTCTGAAACGAAGGGTATTAACAGGGAGTTTATCCCCCTTCGCCTCTACTGTTCTGGGAAGTTCTTTAGACTTGATGTCTGAAAATTCCTGTGAGGATTTGATTGCATCAAAGACACCAGTGAGGTCAGGTGATGATGCTGGATAACTAGTTCTGGATCACAAACATCCCGAGCTCTTGGATAGACCTCTATGAACTCCAGAGAACACAGTTCCACTCTGAGTGCTGAAGGGTTTGTACCCCTGTAGCCAACCTTAGTATTGGAGATGGTGAGTTTAGGCCCATGGTGAGTGTTACAATCTTTTTTATGGAGATTATGCAAACTGTGTGTGTGTGTGTGTGTGTGTGTGTGTCTGAATTAATTGAATTAACTTATCTGAAGAAGTGTATTGATACTTTTGGACATAGTATCAGTGAAAACAATGCTATTTTATCTACACTATCACTTGTTGATTAAGTTAGAGGGGTCAGGGCTGCTTTGACCAAAGGGCAACACTCCCTTTCAACAGATGGCAGTCTGTTCTCTGAGCAACGTCAAGGATAATCCGTTGGGACGCTTGAGGGAAACAGCAAGCTCCTAAGCTGCTCAGTTGCCATCGTCACACTACCCAAGACCCAAATCTGTGAATGGTGCATGTGTATCTTCATTTGGATGCAATGAAGTAAACTGCTGCTCCACAATGTTTCCATGTAAGTAACTGATATGACTGGGATACTTATTTTGCTTACTAGGTGCTACTTTGTATTTTAACAGCTGTATTCCTTACTGTAATATATGTATTCCTAATGTGTCACTGTAAAACATTCTAACTAAAAGGAAAATGAGATGAAATCACTGTTGAAGAATAACCAAGTCAAAAACAAAATAAAAGACCAAAATTCTATATTCTTAAAACTCAATGGAGCAGTATGTTGAGGTCTGTTTTTAGAGCACTGCTCCCTCTAGTGTCAGACATGGCTTACTACAACAGTGTCAACATGAGGCCTGATGTTAAAGGTCTTGTTAAGATGGCATTTCCTAAACATTATTATAACACTTTAAGTCATGTTGATAAATTATTAATTAGGCTGCTTGGTTGTTTAAATGATGAATTAAGGAATCATTTATACATGCATAATTTTGTATTTCTGCATACCATGTCTACTAGTGCATTTCATTCAGTTTTAAAGTCTCGTGAGAGAAAAGCAATGGGACAGTTATCCATCCAAGAAAATCCTCTACCAAATTCATTTTTGTGGTTCTTCTTATATCATTGTGGAGGATCATGAAAGGTCTGTGGGTATTTCTGCACTGCTCATAAATGCTTACGGATGGTTATAAATATGAATATTAAATTCATTTATAAAGATACATAGTGTGTAGTAACAGTAATAAATCATGCATTTACAGATATATGTACTCTACTAGTAACAAATATTTATTTTTTTTAAGAAAAGTGAACCCAGATTTTTCACTTATTTTATTTTACAAACAAATAAATAGGAAAAAACACAATATAACATATTATTGTATTATATGTTAACAGACTGGACAGTTGCCCACCACAGGCAGTTTTGCCAACATATGATGAATACACTGTCACAGGAAACAGATCAGCGTGTACCAGATAGATCTAGATGTGTGTGTTTTGTACAGGATGTGGTGTGTGTGTGTGTGTGTGTGTGTGTGTGTAGTGCTACATTATCAGCACCTACGCTCAGCAGTTTTCCCCAGTTACAGTCTGTCTTCTCCCAAGCACAGACAAGCTATGCAGGTCACTGTAGGTAAGGTCACTATGCTTTTCTGTCTGTTTGAATAATGTTTTTGGTTGAATGCAAAACTCTGCATACAAATTTAAACTCTGCATGAGATCATCTGGCACTTTTGGCCTTTTTATTTATTTATTTATTTAAATTTTTTTTACAAAGTGTGATTTTGTTTTGAACATTTTATGATGAATATGTACAGTTATGTTTGACCAAGCCAGGTTAAATGAGATTTTTTTTTTGCTGATTTTATGAGTGGAAATAAGTTAACACTTCATCTGTAGGGAACAAGCTTAAGACAATTCCTACAAATGTTTATATATATTGTTAACATGAAGCATAAAATATAAATGTGCCATAACTTTTGTGCGGTATGTTAAATTCAGCTCAGAATTGTAACAGAATTTGTGCATTAAAATGTGCAGAAGTGTGTTTTTCTCTATAGAGGATGTGTACTTGTTTTCACTTCAAATACATTGTCTAATATTTTAATATTTTGTAAACATCTTCACTCAGCTAAACATGTCATTTGACCAGGGGTGTCCACAACTGTGTATATGTATGTGCATATGTAAGTTCCATGCATTGGACATTACATCTGATATAATAATGTAACAGTATAATTGTAGGACAGCCTAGTGGTTAGGGCGTTCGCCCTGCGATCAGGAGGTTGTGGGTTCGAATCCCAAGAGTGCTAGTGGCACCTCTGAGGTTCCCTTGAGCAAAGTACCATCCCCACACACTGCTCCCCGGGCGCCGTGTTCCTGGCTGCCCGCTGCTTCACTTGGTGAATGGGTTTAATGCAGAGGAAGAATTTCGTGCTGTTCACACTGTGTGCTGTGGTGTGTTCACGTATGACAGAATGATCACTTTCACTTCAATAAAAGAGATGTAGTGTTGATAATGGTAAACAGGAATAAAACGGGAAACAGGGACAGCACTTGAGTGTTTTGAAGTAGGCCTCTAGTGGTCTCATACTAGCTCATGAGGATGTGGCTTCTTTTTTTTTTTTTTTTTAGTTGGTGTCAGCAGAGAACTGCAGCAGCCCTGCACAAACAAAACAAGACTAATAAAACATACTACAGGGGCGGCTGCTCACCGTTCATGGATGTACATCAATCTTAAATGCAGATCGACTCACATTATACTTTTTATTTTCACATTATACTGTTTTTTTCATAAAACTGATCATCCTTGTTCTGAAATCTGATTTGCTGAGAAACATTTGGAGCCACTGTAAAACATCTGATAGACACATACAAGACTACAGACAGTCATATATACACACGCATATTATTTGAATTCTATATTCATGTAGAGAGTGTATTATATCATATTTACTAAATTAGAACCATTTTTGACGTCTGGTGCTTGGAAACAATAACGCTTACAAAACACAGATTTTGCTTGGTGTAGGATTATGTTTATTATTATACTAGTAAACTGAATTATTTCTGTATTTTGATTGTGCTATATTTTCTCATACAGCTTTTTTTTTTTAATATTATTTTTTATAGAAAAGCAGTAAATCTCTAGGGTTGCACCTGACAGCACTGTAACAAGCAGCCTCTTGTGGCATATTGCATCAGCTTGCAAGTTCTGCAGTAATTAAAGGCCTTTCTTTTCGCTCTCCCTTCAGTGTTTGCCTGTCTGTGCCTGGCAGTATCAGCAGGTGAGTCCTGGCACTAATGGTTAGAGTTTCTGTTACATAACTCTGATCTCTTTATGTGAAGACAATAGCGTCACACAATGCCAGCAATCGGCTGATCTTGGATGATTAGTAACTACGTACTTTATTCAGACTTTTCAAGCCTTTCTACTTTTAATGATTTCAAATGATTTCCAAGTGATATTTTTACATGTACTCATGTCTTTTTATACAGATTACTTTTCCTCATTGCTTTTTAGGTTTTAAAATAATTGTGTTTTGTTGGTAACAACACCTGGCCTGCTGTGCTGTTGCTAAGACTTCACTTTTGAGCTTTATTCTAGTCCAAAGGTGTCTCAAAAAGAGAAGAGGCGCCACCTTACAAATTGTATTTCTTATGCTGATAGATGTCCATTAAAGAAACTGCACCTCTGCTGCAGTGTTCCTATTACCAAAGCTTAGATGTGCTGAACGTATGATCAGATGCGCTCATTTAGCTCTGATACACTTATGTCATTTGGCACAGAGCCTGATCCTAGGTCAGTTAACACATTTCACGAATACAAATCCAGTGTTGGATTATCCCAGCATGATTAACATTTATTAATCTGATGTGTTCCTCTTCCTTGTAAGCTGCGACTGCCCAGAGTGACTACAGTGTGGCCTGTTATATGGACGCATCCACGCAGCGCCTATTCCACCACATCAGCCCCTCTATTTGCACCCATGTTATCTCCTCATCTGCTTACCTTGGTGATGAATCCAACTTTAAAACCACATCCCAGGATGAAGAAACTGGTTGCACTTCACTGAGAACCCTGAGAGAGAGGTCTGCCCAGACAGTTTTACAGTCTTTAACAATTTGTAGTTGTCTTTACTGCATTTTAAATATAGGTGGCATCATCTTATTATTACCAGTACCAAAATCCTGACAATTGGCTGATACCAATATAAAGCTAATTGTTAACTGGTTAAAAACTACAAACTATTTTTAACTGAAATACTTCATTAAATTGTTCAACTAACATACTATGTTTAAACTGCTCAAACAAATAGTGTGCTAGCCTACAGGACAAGTACACATATCCAACAACAAACCATAGTTTTTTTTTTTTTTTTTTTTAATTTCAGTTAATGTCCCAATAAATTAATGTCCCAATAAGCTAAGTCTTAAGTAATATTCTATAATTGTTCTATAATAAGTGGCTTTTATTATCATGTGACACTTTAGAATATTTTTCCTTTTTTATCTTCCTATCATTTTTTGCTCATATTGGCCCAGTACTGACAGTAGATCAGAGCCCATCTCATCCAACAAGTCATTAAAAAAATGTATATAATAAACTAACTAGGAATGCACACTGATTTCAGAATCATAATGATACTAACAGAAAACTGTGTTAAAAATATAATTGGCATTGTCCAAATGTCTAGATTTGACCAATATTTCATACTGATACTTGATGTATTTTTTGATGCTGATCTACTGTACTAATATATATATGGGAATTTTCTTCATTTTACTCCAATTGTACAATACAGCCTACAGCCTTTCTTTAAAATGCTAATCCAGGTGTATTGAGGCCCAGTGTCCACTTTTTATTCATTTTTATGAATTGGTATCGGTAGATATTTTTCATGTACATATCAACCTTCAGGTCCCAAATCAGTGCTTCCCTAAAATTAATGCTCCAAAACTTTCCTCAGGTACCCTTCTCTGAAGACTCTTCTTGGTGTGGAGATCAAACAGTCAAGGTATTCAGAATACAGCATCAGCTATGGAGCTTACTCTCTTGTTACTTTATGAACAAAGTTTATTTAGTGAACTGTTTCTCTGTAGATTAGAGCTGCTGACTCAAAATCAGGCTAGTCTGGACGCTTTCACTGACGCTGCTCTGAAGTATCTGAAGGAGAAGAATTACGACGGACTGGAGCTGACCTGGGTGGACAACTCTGCCTCTGATGAACCTCCAAGGACCAAAGAGACTCTAGCAAGTTTCGTCAAGGCAGGAAATGATTTCTTCAGATGATATTATGTTAAATATACTATATGATAAAACAGCACAATCTCTTAAAATTTGTACCTTAATAAATATTGATCTTTCATGTTTTTGCAGAACTTGAGGGGACGGATAGAAGAAGACACCGACCTCAGTAACAAGTCTGTACTCATTTCTGTGACTGTTCTGGACCGTAGTGACCATGTTAGCACCCGCAATGACGAGGAAACATTGTCACAGTAAGCACAATGTACACATTAAAAAAAAATCTGCTTTTATTTAGAAGACACAAAGTTGCTTCAGAAGTTCTTTTTGTTCAGTAAAATAATTCTTTTTAGTTAAAGAAATAGTCCTGGGAATTTAAAAGTAAGGTTACATTAAAGGAATATATATTCACAATTTGGTCATGTACCTGTATAAATGTAAGTATTGCTTAAGTGTGACGAAAGAACTATTTTTTAGCTACTTTTAGCAAACTTTTGCGCACAAATGTACTCTATATATTTGTCTTTTAGGTATGTGGACTTCATTGCCTTGTTCCTGCCTAGCCTTAGGGATGAAGATTCACAAATTGTATGTTCTCTGGTTTATGTACCTTGATTAATTGTGGTTTATTTTTATGTATTGAAATGCACATGAGTCACTTAATCTGACCAGTGTTAACATGAATGGTGTCCTAGGACAGCACAATCAAGTACTGGCAAGACAAAGGGGTTGACCCCAAGAAAGTTATCCTAGCCTTGCCTGCATTCTTACGGAGGTCTCGGAGAAGAGAGCATTGGAGACGTCCCGAGACTGTGGCTCTAAATCCAGAGAAGGTGGAGCAGTCTTATGGCCCTGGGCTGATGATGGCCAAGCAGGTAATCTTGATTGACACCCGAGTGCTTAGACGTGATTTAGGTGCGGTGGTTCAGAGTGGTGTGTTTGGTCTGACTCATCACAGTGAATTTGTGCTGTTTCCCGTCAGGTCTGCCAGGCTATTAAGAGTGGACAAACGGAAATAAAGACTTTAACAAAACCGGAGAGTGTTCAAAGCCTCAGAGAAGAGGTGAGTTTAGGACACTGTGAATCTGCTTTATTCATGAAGGCAGTGCATCTAGAACACAGGTTGGTTTTAAACCTAGGTCCACAACAGTTAAAATAATGTATAATATACATAATATGTATAAAATATTATTGGTGCACTTTTTGTAAAGAACTCCAATTTCTTTACAGTCATATCAGACTGTGTGGGCTAAATGAAAGCATGGACCTTTCCATTATGTTCTACTGGTGTCATAACAGTCATATAAAAATATAACAATAATCCTTTTGATCCATTTTTTTTTATTGTCAAGATGTAAGAAAATTATACTAGCAGGGTAATAAACCATGGTTACGATTATTAGTCTTTAGTTTAAAAGTATTAGTCTTGTTTATAGAAAATTAGATACACTAAACAGTGAGCAGGAAAATTGATGCCTTCTTTAGAAGAAGGGGATAATGCTGATCATTTGAAAAATATGGATTTGTAAAACACTGATCTAGAGGTTTTCAGGAGGGAAGGCTAGGTAGAGTAAAAGGATTACATGGCCAAAAAGTGTCCAGCTGACTGATTGTTGTAACTGTAAATGTGCAGGTGTCATGGCTGCTGCAGAAGGGGATTGGTGGCGTGGGAGTTGTCATGTTAGATGTTGACACTTTCACAGACTCCTTATGCCTCAACTGCACTGAAAATGAAAAAGCAGTTCTTGAGTCAAAGGTGATTTCGGGGTCTCCTCATCATCATCACTTTCACAGTCATGGTGGCCATTCAAGGCGTGGCCATCATCATCACGGCCACCACCATCATCATGATACAGATGGCAGAGCACCTCACAGCTCAGTGCAAACCAGCCAGGATGACCAGTCATTTGACAGTAATGACACTGGTCATCGTCATGGACACCACCGTCATGGGCACCGTCATGGACACGGTCACCATGGTCACAGTCGTCGTGGTCATGGTCACTATGGTCGTGGCCGTCATGGTCATGGTCCTCACCATGCTGAGGGCCATTCTCATCATGACCATCACTCATCAGCTTAAAGTTCATAAAACAGAGAGAAGTGTGCTGTGGTGTAGTAGAACCTGTGCTTCTGTATTCATTTTAATTAAAAATCACCAGCTGAGAAATGCCACAGTTTGTCACTGTCAGAAGAAAATCTCCATATTCACCATTTGAATATCCCAGCTGTATGTTGTATTAATATTTCATGATGAATAGTCCAATAGAAGCTTTTTTTGAAGTTACATTAACACACATTCAGTGCTAAACATATGTTAACCAGCTAAACGTTGGCCCTGTCGTTTGTAGATGGCAACGCCATAGTCGTCTTCTGCCAGGGGTCTCACTCTTTCTGGGTGGGTGAGATAGCCCTCCCTGTCCCCATCACTCAGCTAGACAACAGGGGCATCTGTTATCTAACATTATAGATTTGTCAGTTAGTGGTTTCCTCCCAGCGTCTTGAGTTGTGCAATGGCATTATGATAGTGGCAGTTTGGAGAGAAGCAGTGGTGTGATTCAGAGGAAACATATGATAGCCTTCAATCCTATGATTGGGGACGTCCTGGTTAGCAAGTAGAATTGGGGATTACGATTAGAGAGAAATGTGTGAAAATACCCAAACAAAACAAACAAACAAAAACACAACACATGCTGAGTATATTTTCATCTCCTATAAAGCTACAGCTTCAGAAATGTTAGGTTTTCTTAGGTTTTCTTATAACCGCATTAAAACTGAAAGACTATCAGTTAATGTTTTGCTTGTCATGATTCTGCAATCAGTAGACAGCATCGTCTACTCAGACTTACACAAAATGCCTGCTGTTTCTTTTTTAGAGCAGAATTACGTTTGTTTGTATTTTTGGATTGCTTAAGGACAAATTAGTGCCATGTTGTATAATAAATATGCATCTAACACTGCCTGAAGCGTCTGAAACTTATTACTTTTGTCTCTCAAGCTGAAATTTAAAACGTTCACATTGAATTTGAAAAAAAAATCCTAACATCATTTCATCGTGTTTGTTTATACATATGTTTTACTGTAGAGACAGAACCAGAGACAAACAATCTTTTTTTTTTTATCAGACTAGGGTTAGGTGTAGACTTGCGTGTAGCAAATTTCTATTACACGTAAGTAGTTAAAGTATACACACATTTTAGTTTTTATATATATATATATATATATATATATATATATATAATATACTCAGACGTATTACTGATTATCTGTTAAAAGTGTTGTCTGTAAATATTAAAGCAGTGTAATATGATTATTAGCCTTAATATATTTATGGGTGTGAAGGCCTTCATTCCTGAAATCATTTACATTCATTTTCTTATATTTCCCAAGGCATTGGTTGTTGGAAGTGGGCCTTACACATACAAGAAATATCACTGCTATATTATAATGAACATCATGTGTGTAGAGAAACTAAGTGTGTTTTACATTATACATCTGTTTGATTGTTCATCAATTGATTCTTTTTAAAAACATACATTGAAAATGGTTATAAAACAACACTCAAGCTTATAATACAAATTACTTATAGCCTATGTTCTGATGTTGTATAAAAACAAATTGTGTGTGTGTGTGTGTGTGTGTGTGTGTGTGGCATGTGCATGGGCAGTGAGTGCACTTGCACCTGAGCCTGCATTTTCCCCTGCCTAATCAAAAGAAAACTAATTCTGGGACACTAATTATGATTCCACAAAAACTGCCACTGAACACCAGTGAACGGACTGCACACAATATTCCCTCAGTGTGAGAATTGGACTGTGTGTGTGTGTGTGTGTGTGTGTGTGCAGGAGCAGCAGGTGCAAGCTGGCTTCACCCAGTGGCTCTTAGCTCAGCTATGCTTAATGCATGAGTAGATTTATGAGGCTATTACTTAGTCATCCTAAGATATTCCACACACACACTGGCGCGCACACACACACCTGGTCCTCTGGCTGCCTGTGGCTGTGGAACACAGTGGCATGGGGTGTGATTACAGGGATCTCACTACCTTTCGCTCTAATTGGGAGCAATGGGAAAGGCAGTGAAATTACACCCTATTTCCCTCCTGTGAATGACACTTGCTTTGACACATGCTATCTCAGCGGTAGTGTCAGCTGGTCGTCATTTAATGCTTTTGGAGCATGTCTATTAGCAAGAATAATTTTGTGCTTGTTCTGGCATGTCTGTTTACCTCTCACTTTAGGCTGTAGGTGGTTGTGTATGCTAGTGGTAGAGGTCTACCACACTTTAGACAAAAAAATGTCTTGGACAAAAATCAAATGCCCACAGATTTCCCTCAGACGTTTACTTCTTCAATTGTGCATTGAAGCTGAGAATAATGTAGTGAAGGCTGCTTATACCCACACATTAACTTCATGCAAAGATATGTATCTGTATTATCAAATTGCGTTGAGCTGTTGAGTATTCCTAAGTATAAATAACTCAAACATTTTTAAGTAGATCATATAGGGTCAGAAACTACATAAGCAAGTCTATTTTACTTACCAATGATTCAGGCATACAGTTTGCCCAAAATTGTTGGGATCTAATGCCGCCCCCATGACAAATGAGTTTTTGATCTTCCTAATTTTCACCTCAGAGTGTTTTATCCAGCTGACAGACTGAATGGACACTTCAGGGGTTTAAAAATAGCGGACGCACACAAAAGAGAAAGACCCCAGAAGCAGACAGACACCGGCACAACTGAGAAAAAACACAAGAAAAGCAAACTTTACCAGTAGGTAATTTGAGTAACATGCAAAAGGATTTTTTCCACTTGGAGGCCAGAAACATTCCAAATTTCTGCTTGGTCATGAGTGCAATATAAAGTTCCATTACTTGTTGTGAGCCACTTTATCCATATACCTGCAAAAGTAAAGAAACTATTTTAAGACACCGAACATATTGTGGTTGATTGGCTGCATTTGGGATAAGGGGATAATCGCATAATTTAGATTTTTGACTGAGGTTTGTGTTAATAAAGTCCCTGTTGTTTTAATGGTCAGGCCTCCACAATACTTTTGTCCATATAGTGCATGTCTGAGAGGATAGTGATAGATAGTGAAAGCTGTTCTACCATCTGGAAGGACTTCAGGGAGCAGCTGTAGGTGTGGGTAGATGGATAGATTGGTGCGTATGTATAGATGTCCTTTGACAGTCTCCCTGTTGAAATCCTACAAGCTGGCACCTTTGTAACACTGCCACTCTACTCATATTAGAAAATGATTTGGACCTATATATTTCTGTGTTGTGATCAGTCAGGTGATCAGTGAATCAGAATCTCATGTGTGAATGTGTTAACAACTAAACAAACAAACCAAATTCAGATTGGCTGAGGAGAGGATGTTCTTAAATGAAAAGGCCTATGTAAGAGGACATTGCTGAATAATACAAGGTAGGCTTATATTTTCGGGCTGACTGACTGTATTCAAATGCAGGTACTGGAGTTTACCCTGGAGTTTAAAGCTGAAAATTGTGTTTAGTTGTTAGAATCCATTGAATCCACTGGATCTATTGTTCAGTTTCTTTTTAGTTACCAACAAACCTTAAGTAGCATCCTCAAGCAAACCATTGTTTCACTTCTTCAGATTTTTAAGAGAAACCTTTGTTTGACGAAATGCTCCACAATGGCCTTTCATTAAAATGGAAATTCCACTTTGCAACATTGAAATGACCAGCCATGAGAAATTTGTGCATTATCATGGCCCCAAATGAGATGTAGTGTGGGCATAAGCTTGGTGTTTATGTCATCCCCATTTATCAACATGCGCTGAAGACAAACTATCCATGCCCACTCCCAAAAACATATAAAATGACCATTTGACAGTGATCAACTAGCACAATTAATCTTAAAGATCTGCTGCTTGTGCAATCTATTGTGTTCCACTTAACGAACAACTTTACACACAAGAGGAGGCATAAATCTCTGGCCGACTGCCTCAGCACAGTGGATTGTGCATTGTTTGTATACAGACTGGGGGGCACTGCTGGCCACTGATGGCTAATATTAATTAATGTTATCCATTGTCTCAGTCGGCCGGTCCAATGGCAATTAAATGTCTCGTGATTAATTTAAGCATAAAATCGCACAGGGTGCTTCTGGTGGGAATGCCTAATTACTTAATGTCCAGTTAAGCCACTGGACCATGCTTCATGCAATGCACGATTAAATTGGTTATTTTGTTTCATGCCAGGGAAAGAAACAAAGAAAGCAACCAACAGTTTTATTTTTAGGCCCAAGTTTGCTGTACTGATGGCTATATCGTCACTGTATTTCTAAAATGGTGAATAATTTTGTAGAATTTATATTAGTCCCCTCAAAATGAAATCTTCACACCATGTGAAAGGTAGCTGGCTCTTTCAAATGATATAAAAAACATGGAGATCTAAGGTTTTGCCCCAACAGTGACAATGTTCTTCAGGTGCATACTTCTGTTCACATTTGTTTACAAGGGCATCTTTCATTCTAAACTGACATGTGATTCAGTGATCAAATAATTTCATGTTCAAAAGAATGGAGTTAAAGGTCCAAGCTAAGGGGATAACCATTGCTGTGATAAGAAAGCATCCTATTTTGTTGGTCTAAATTAGATCCTCTTGGCTTTGGCTTTTTTTTTTCATCCAATTAAAGTGATTGGCAGGGTTTGTTCCAGTAAGCCAGATCTAATAGAGATCTTCTTCTAATTGTTACAAGTGATGCTTTCTACTTTGTGCAGTAGCCAGGCAGAAAATAGAGTGGACAATACCAAAACTGCACAAAGGCTCCCTTGAGATCTCATTACAAACTATATGAGGAGATCAGTGTACAGTGCAGCACTCTGCTGCATGTTAATGATATGACACGCAAGTATGTACAATATGATTATGTAGGTGGATGATTTTCATTATTGCACTGAAATGAAACATGCTGTTTTTTTGCAAGTACATGAATTTTATTTAGCAGAGGTTGTGTGTGTGTGTGTTGAAATAGCGTGCACACACACACAACCACTTTATTAGGTACATCAAGCTTGCATCTACACTCATTGCCTATTTTATTGGGTCCCTTGCCATATAGGTCCACTTTCTAGTTTACAGTTAGACTGTAGTCAGTTTGTTCAAAGCACAGCACACAGCGTGAACAGTGTGAAACTGTTCTCCGCATTTAACCCATTCACCCGAGTGAAGCAGTGGGCAGCCGACTATGCAGGAGCAGTGTGTGGGGACGGTAATTTGTTCAACGGTACTTCAGTGGTGCCATTAGCAGTCTTAGGATTTAAATCCATGACCTTCTAATCACAGGGGCAACTCCCTGTGTGTGTGTCTGTACTGCACAAAGTGAATCATGCACGGCAGTGCTGCTAGAGTATACATTCACTATAACAATGGTCACCAAAGGGCTGGTTTCCATTCCGGCCAAGCAGGAGGTCACTTTAGATAATTCATCAAATGTCTAAAAAAATACACCAATCAGCCACAATATTAAAACCACTGACAATTGAAGTGAATAACACCGATTGACACCTGTCAAGATATAGTATATATGAGCGGTCAGTTCTTGATATTGATGTTTTGGAAGCAAGAAAAATGGGTGAGCAAAAGTATCTATGCTACTCTGATCAAGGTAAAATTGTAAGGTTAGACAACTGGGTCAGAGGATATTGTGGGGTGTTCCCAGTGGTTAGTGCCCACCAAAAGTGGTCCAAAGAAGTTGAACCATCGACAGGGTCATGGACACCCACGGCTCATTGATGGGGTATGAAGGCAACCCCTTCTGTTCTGATCCCATAGAAGTTACCGTAGTACAAACTGCTGAAAAATCTAATGCTGGCTATGATAGAAAGGTGTTTGTACACACAGTGGATCGCAGCTTGCTGTGTTTGGGGCTGAGTTGACTAGTCACAGTGACCATGCTGACCCCTGTCCAGTGCCTAAAGTGCCTACAGTTGGCATGCGAGCATCAGAACTGTGCCAATTAAACATTTCAGGAGGATAACAGTGATTAGAGGAACCTGAGTTCAAGGTGTTGACTTGGGCCTTCAGTTTCCCCAGATCTCAATCTGATTAAGCGTCTGTGGGATGTGTTGGACAAACTAGTCCGATCTATTAAAGGACTTGCTGCTAACATCTTGATGCCAGATTCCACAGCACACCTTTAGAGGTCATGTAGAGTCCATGCCTCGATGGGTCACAACTGTTTTGGTGGCTCAAGGGGGATCTACACAATATTAGATAGGCGGTGTTAATGTTATGGCTGACTGTAGTATATATCGAACCAACACGTTCCAGTATTACTCCACCCGCAGTAAAAGATTTTACTACTGGCCATATGCTCCTGTAGTGAAATCTGTTTTTTTTTTTTTTTGGTATTGCTCTTTTTGTCAGTCGCCCATTCTTCTGCCTTTTACAGACACATGCCAGTTACAAACACACTTGTGGAGCTTGCTGGCAGTTTTATTAAAGGAGCACAGGCCTTCACTTCTTCCTAATGCATTCCACAGCACAGATTATTTCCTGTTGTCTGGTGTAATCAAAGCAAAGGCAATTAAATAAGAACACAATGGTACTGGAGAGTGAACAGAGTAGGAACTCCTTTTAATTTTTTTTGCGTGTGTTTTGTTCACTTTTTTGACATTGGAACAAACTGCCCATTACTATCAGATCTTCACCAACTGTAGCCAGCTTTAAAAAGCTGCTAGAAACGGCACTATTCTCCTCTGCCTTCTTTTAAATATTTGCACTTTTAATTTTCTTTTACGTATTTTTTTTCTTTTATCCCTTTCGTTATCTTGTCTTATTTTATTCTATCATGTTTTTATTTATTCTAATTTTATTTTCCATTTCTGTAAAGCACATTGAATGACCCTCTGTGTATGATAATGTGCTATATAAATAAACCTGAACTTGAACTTGAACTTGAACATTGCGGGTGCTGGTCAGGTACCGTTATCAGTAAGCTAGAGAATATGATCAATATTGCCATTGTCTAGGCAATTCCAGTTCAACATGCGTGTCATACATTCAACATGCCGACATATGTTGCATTTTATGTAATTTTCACGCATAGGTACTACTTAATATTTGAGCATTCTCCAGTTGCGGTCATAACGGCTCTTTTATGTTATTCTCAATGCTTTTATTTCACAAACGTTCATGTTTCTTGATCATTTTGTGTCACGCTTCTGCTCCTTTTCCCTGTCTCCACAGGATGGCACTGTGGCTTTGTCACTGAACCTCCATGTTCTCTATTGAACAAGGTAAACTTTGATGAAGTGTCTCATTTTCCACAAACAGAAACCACTGGAGAGTAAGAGAAAGAGTGAGGGTGTGTGTGTGAGACAGAGTTAGCTCGACCTTAGACTGAGGCGATTAAAAAAGTATGGCTTTAAATGAGCCTCAGATGTGATCTCTGCAGCCTGTGATCCATGCATATCGAGAGAGCTGGGATAAGATAGTGACAGGATGTGTGTGTGTGTGTGCAGTGCGTATGGGAGCGTGTGTGTGTGCTTCAGACGCCTCCAGATAGAAGGGGATAGATGCAAATTGAGGAAACAGAAGGTAAAACTGTCTAATGACACAAAGCGGCCCCTGGAGGACAATTGCGCTTTGGCACATCAAGGATTCTGGCTCCCTTATGCCCAGCTCAACTCACTTCCTGTCGATTCGCTGAAGATTTCCTGCTCCTGATGGTATGCAGAGTCAATGAGGAGAGAAGGACGTCAGGCCCGGAGAGAGATGAGCTACTTGCTCTGATCTCCGGCCTGTTAAATAAGCATGAGGAGGCAGCAGCATGGAGACAGGAAGATTTTTCCGGATGAGTGTCTATCCAATGGGTGCTTGTCACTCAAGAACTGGGCCTCTTCTGGAAGTGTCAATTAAATGCCAGGATGCCTGTTGCTCATCCATGCTGTGGCTAATAACTCTATTTCTGACAGTGCTGGACCAGGCTGAGGGATACTGGTAGACGGTTCTTTGTGCCAGCCTCTGTGTTCCTCGATCATTCGAATGCGCATATGAACACAACGAGAAACAACACCGCAAACCCAAACATGTGACAGTCGAAGCCACGTCTAAAATGTCAAATGTCTACAAACAGATGGGCCTCTTCACTGTGATTTGAAGCAATGCATAACTAAACATAACGAGAAGCATCACTCCAAAGCCATGTCTAATCTTGGGTTACATGTTATTATTGAAAATGGTTAATCTGATTACTACACAACATCATACAATAAGATAATCCTAAAATATTCAAAATGTGTGAGCTTTAAGAAGACCTCAGCTTTTTCTGGAAGTGTCTCTTAGATGCCAAAATGTTCATGGCTCATCTTTCCTAAATGTAATAAAGTGATTTCTCACCGTGAAGGAGTGGACCAAGTAGCATTGTCCGACTTACTTATGGCATCAGCTTACTCAAGCATTTGAAAAAATGCAGATATAAACAGAGGAATAAGCATTGCTACGGACTTCATGTCTCATGTGGCAGCATCTAAAATGTCAAATCTCTAAAGGCCATAGCATAAGGGCACCATATTCTCCAACAACAACAAAAAAAAACATTCTGGTGCTGCCAATTATACTTCAAAGCACAATTATACATGATACTGTTTCAGAATGAGAACAGACAAGTCAAATGAACCAGAGCAAATGTAGGAAAACATTCTAGAGACTTCTTACACAGATATAGCACCTGATATCAGATATAGCTTATAGCTTAATTTGTTATGTTGTGTTAGTGCTATGACTTTCCAATGAACTGGGCCTCTTTTGGAAGTGTCAGTTAGATGCCAACATGCTTGCCGCTCATCAATGCCTAACGTAAAAAGCTTCATGACTGACATATCAGGGACAAAACAAGGAGCATTGTCTCTGGACAGATCATAAGGAGAAGAAGGAGGTGGACAGCTTGTTCCCTGTCCAAGTCTCCTTTGTAACAAATATGAAGCACCATATGGCTTCCAGTGTCATGTCAAATCCAGTGGATGCTTGCCACTCAAAAGCTGGGCATCTTCTGTAAGTGTCAATTAGATACCAGGGTGTCCACTGCTCTCGTTGCTGCTCTTGTGTAATAACTTTATTTGTGACAGTACAGCTTGGAGGAACTATCTCAGAATGGCATCAGATGGAGGAGGTGGAGGTTGACCGTTCTTTGTGCCAGTCTCATATCTCTTTGTCTCAGCTTGCTTTATCATTTGAAACAATTCACATAAACCAATACAAACACCAGTAAGGGGCATCACTGCACACTCAAACATACACTGTATGGACAAAAGTATTGGGCCACCTGATCAACAGGCATTTTATTGACATTGCATTCAAATACATAGACTTTTAATATGGAGTTGGTCCCCCCTTTGCAGCTAGAACAGCTTCCACTCTTCTTGGAATGCTTTCCACAAAATTTTGGAGTGTTTCTGTGAGAATTTGTGCCCATTCATTCTGTAGAGTATTTATGAGGTCAGACACTGATGTTGGACGAGAAGGCCTGGCTC
>JBBPCZ010000142.1:22640547-22677832 GCA_037974445.1 Brycinus macrolepidotus | reverse complement strand
GGACCTTGCTTTGTGCACTGGAACACAGTCATGCTGGAATAGAAAAGGTTCTTCCCCAAACTGTGTCCACAAAGTTGAAAGCATGGCATTCAAAATGTCTTGGGCAATGTTAATGCTTCAGCAGACCATCACTGGAAGTAACGGGCCTAGCCCAAACCCTGAAAAACAGGTGTGTCCAAATACTTTTCTCCTTATAGTGTATATGTATATCCCCATTGCCAAGAACCCTAAGGAGGTATAGTGAAAAAGGGTTTTCATTGTTATACTGACACATTCAGCATCTCACAGGCCCTTCTGTTATTTTTGTTTGATGTGCATCTTCTCCAGATCATATGACAAAGACAAAACTCTGAGGATATTTACTTCTGAGCCAATATGCTTCTACCTACTCATTACTGATGATGTTAGTGGCTTCAAAAACTCTTTAGCTCTTTAGATTCATGCTGTTCCTTCACATTAAAACACAAGAGCATATTTCATCTCCCACTGTCACTGTGAGTTTTTGGAGAATAATTGCTATAATGCCTGCCTGAGTTTTCCCTCACTGGACTTGCAGTCAAACCATGGAATGACATTTCAGCATGACAAAAACTTCTGGATACCTGATACCTGTGCAGCTCTGCTGCATGGAAACGGAACCTCCAATAAGTTAAAAAAAAAAAAGTTTAAGAAAGTTCAAGCTTTCATATGTACTACTTAACTTCTGTAATAGTAACGTCACCTGATACTTGATACAGTAAAGAACATTTGCTGTGCCAGAACTTTACCTGACTGAAATTCAGGTATACTTATTGGTCAATAGAGATAATTTGTGCAACAATGATTGCTTGCAATGTAATACTGCAGTAGTACAAATGATTCTGCACGCAGAAACTCAACCCAAAATCAGCTTAAGTTGCTCCACCTGAAACCACCGTTGAACTTTATTCTCATATCTTTCCCAACAAAGGAATTTTCCTTGACTCGGCAGAGGAGAACGGAGAGTGCTGGAATGTAGGCAGGATGAGACTTGCCTTCTGAGCTGTCATGTGAAAACCAACTTGTAGAAAGCAACTCTTCCATTTCACAACACTGTATCCCTCCTTCGCTTTAAAACAAAAGTTACACACTGTGCCTTGAGCTGGTTGAGGTTTAAAAACTTCAAGTAACTTTGTTGGGTTCCTTCCATTTTTTCCATGCATATGCTGAAGGGTTAGATATAATGTACAGTTTTCAAATACAGAATCCTTTTCTTATCCATTTAGGTATTTAGGAATATGCTTTTTTGGTTGTGTGTCTGAGGCCTGTGGTATGTTTGTATGATGTTAGTTCTCATTGTGGATATTATGGCACTTCAGGAGTGGTTCTCTCTCTCTCTCTCTCTCTCTCTCTCTCCTTCCCCCCCCCTTCCCTCCTCTTTGTTTTTGAATTTTTGCCATAGCTAAGCCTTTAAGCATGCAAACTTGGGAAGTGCAAACTTGTCGACCTGTTGAGATGGTTTGTTTCCATTTTCCTCATTCTTTTAATCATGTTTAATTGCACTTCTTGCACTTAATTTTTGGAATAAAAAAAGATCACCATGTTCAGTTTTATTCTTAGTTTTGCTGTGGTATATTACCCAACAGTGTAACAATCTCCTGACTGAAAACTCAGCCTCTGCCTTAATGTCCATGGAGGGAAGTAAAATACATTACGATGCAGAATTATCATGTAAAACTCTAGTACAGTACGGCTTCACATTTTCACATATTGTGGTTGAACAGAACAGAGTATGTTCACAGCACAACTGAAAAAAAAATCCTCTTTGTTTGTCACTCACATCCCACCGTTATGATGATTGTAATTGCAATGAAGACTTTATCCTTTATAAATGCCACAATAATCAGAATACAATGAATGAATCTCTCATTAGAAAAATGAGCATCCTGAATGACTACCATCACCATTACTTCACTCAAATCATGCACAACTATGTAATTTACTGGGGAGGTGGAGGGTCTCAACAATGGCTAGATAATTAGTTTATGTTAAAAAAAGACTCTCCTAGATCTACATTTGGAAAAAAAAAATCCTAATCCAAATTAATTTACAAAACTAGAGAAAATGTATTGAAAATGAGAGTAAAAGGTTTTACTAAGCAAAGCAATTTGCAAAATTGACTGAGTAAGATTTTCTTGAAGTGACCAGTAGTATCTTGTTCATCACATCACATTAAATATCTTAAAACTGGTAGGAAAATATGGTAACATTTTATTCTGAGTCGTCTTTGCACATGTTTTTATTATGGTCACCTTGTATACATCTAAAATTCAATTAAATATCTGTTAAAAGCAGCTGAACATTAAGTTTAGTGTAATAGATTCAATGTAAAGGAACTTTAAACATAACTATGACTCTAACCCTTACCCTAACCTTACCTTCAAGCCAAAACCTAAACCTAATCCTAATGTAACCCTAATTTTAATGTCGGTGATAATCAATTTACACTACATGGACAAAAGGATTGGGCCACACCTCCTAATTATTGAAAGCAGGTGGCCCCTTACTTCCAGTAAACACTCCAAAATCTTGTGTAAAGCATTCCAAGAAGAGTGGAAGCTGTTCTAGCTGTAAAGGGGGGACCAACTCCATATTAAAGTCTACGTATTTGAATGCAATGTCATTAAAGTCCCTGTTGGTGTGGTCAGGTGTCCCAATACTTTTGTCCTGATAGTGTAGGTTCACCAAATAGTTCAACTACTACTAAGTATTTCTAGATAATCTACAGGGGACTACAATAATAAAGTGATCTATTTCTCTCAAGTCTCTTGGTAGGATTATATTGCTTGTAATCTTAAACTCAGTTTGAGAATGAAGTATAACATTTTGAATATTTTCAGTCACACCTTATTTTTAATCCCCCTTATAGATTACCTACAGATACACTATTTCACAAACATCTAGAAAAACTAAGTTAGTCATCAACAGCATTAGAGTTCAGTTTAGATTTCGGTTTAGGCTTTAGGCTATGGAGAGTGTTTGGATGGGGTAAAATAAATCTTACAAAGTAAATTTAGCTCTCTATATTGGCAGAAATTGTCAGTATATTTCATTATCATTTTCAATATATTTCAATTGTTTTGGTGAATACTTCTCAAAGATAATGTAAAGGGACATTACATGATTTAATGTCATGGTTAGTGCTGTCGCCTCACAACCACAAGGTCCAAGGGTAAATTTCTGACCTGGGTCCTTTCTGCATGTTCCCCCTGTGCCTGTATGGGTTTCCGCTCAGAGCTCCCACAGTCCAAAGATATGCACGTCAGGTGAATTGGATAATACCCCTGTGTGTGAGTGTATGTGTGGATGTGTTTGTCTGTGTGTCAGTCTACTTCCTGCAACCCTGGTAAGGATACATGGGTCGGATAATGAATGAATACATAAATGAATGAATGACTGAATTAATGACATATCATTGACCCTTTGTGCAATAAATGGCTTAATTAAAAGTGAGACTAAGTAAGATAAAATAAATATACAGTGGTACCCCGCTTAACGAACGCCTCACAGAACGAATGTTCCGCATAACGACCGCGCACGTGACTCGCAGAGTGAACGCGTTTCACACAACGAACCGCACGTCGCACGTGAAAATCGAGTTTTACATTAAAAAAATGGCTGAATCCGGCCAGATGTGTCTCAGATGAAGACAAAGCATCATGTTGTGTTGTTTCTCCCCATTAGTGTCATTTTGTTCCTGTTTTGATGTGTTTTTGATGTCTGTGTGTTTACTGGTGGTTAAAATTGAAGGTCTTCTCGTTGAAGGACAACTTGTTCGCGAGTGAAACTGCAAATTTTTTCCTTGTTTCTGTGAAGCGTTAACCCCAAGAAAAAAACCTAACATCATTCTGCTTTGTTGAATATTTTAATAGTCCCATCCCCCCCCCGCCCCACACACCCCCATTAACAGTGCTGTGTCTTCATTTTTTTAGTAATTTTTTTGATTTTTCGTGGCGACCTGGAACGGATTACACGATTTCCCATAGAAGTCTACGGGAAATTGTGTTTCGCACAACGAACTCCCCTTATAACGAACGTGCCGCTGGAACGGATTGCGTTCGTTATGCGGGGTACCACTGTAATAATGTTACACACAAACACACAAATAGTCTTTTCATGGAAAAACAAAGCAAGTGAAATGGTCATAATTTATGTCAACAAATCTAAGATTAATAATCTAATAACCGATGTGTTGTTAAAAGGATATGTTTCTGAATTTAACATTATGTGGATGCTTATGTACTCTAGTGCTGATTTGTTTCATTAATAATGGACTAATCATTATCACAGATCATAGGCATAGTATTTTAACATCAATGCATCTCAACCAATCAGAGTTTCGGACTGGAACTATGTATTTTATAATAGTCAATATTAACCCATATGACCGCACACATTGATTGGATTCTGTATTAATGCAAAAGGTAAAAAAAAAAAAACACAAGACATTGATGACAGTTATGTTGCCAAGCTAACTAAATACATTGCTTGCTGGAAGAACTGCTATTAATGATAAAAGTTTATGATTAATTTGATCAAATCACTTATCGATTGGTGCACTTTCCACATTGCATTTTCTTGCCATTTCATAAAAGCAACAACCCATCAACCCATCACTGAGGTTGCATGCAGTGAGGTTAATGCATTGTTAGATCAGTCAGTACAGGTGAGCAAAAGAAAGATTTAAGTTCCCACTTGAAGGGAGCTCATGAAGTGTTAACCATTTCTCTGTGCCTTTCTATGAAAACAACAATTGTACAGATACTATAATCCTTTATTGTACTGAGAAACATAGACACAAACTGAAGACCTCCGAGGTACACTCCCGTATACATTCTGTACAGCACACATAGCAGTAAGGCACTCTGATGAAAGCCTGTTATGTTTCAAAACCACCAAACAGTCATCACTATTTGCCCAGCGCCAAGGCATATAAGGTGATGGCTGTGTTTGTGGGAGGCTGCCACAGGCCTGAACAGGGGCATCCCACCCGAATCGCTCCATGGCCCTTTGTTAACGCCTCTATCACTAATAAGAGCCCAGAGCTGGGTTTAAAGTTTCTAAATCGGTGAGTCATTCATTCTCTCTGTCACTCAGCCTATTACCAAAATGCGGCGGTGTGAGTGATCTCCCTAATGCTAATGGAGCAGAATTTAAATTCATGATAATGGAGCCTAATTCAAAGCCGCAGTTTGTTAGGGGGAGATATAGCCCAGACTTTTCACACTGTCACTACCCTGCCAGCGTTGGGCAAGTGGCACAGAGCATTGCTGAAAAAAGGAAGACTTTCCTGACTGGCGTCCTTTATGACAAGCTCCTTTGCTGAAGAGTTTGCGGGAAAACGCACCATCTTTACAATCAATCTTCAAATGGAGACAATGAGGCCGAGTGCAGTGACAGAGTATGTTCATACACGTCTCACTGGAAAATTTATGTTTCCGTTAGTACTAAGAAGGTAGACCATTTGAGGTTAAGGATTTGGAATTTAAAATGGAGGCTGCATTGCTTGGGAAGCCACTGGAGCTCCATCTCTTGGTATTCCACTCTTACTGCTGGAGCAGTTATGACTTCTTCTTTGGTTTGAATGTTCTTTGAAGGACCATTTTTGCAAATGAGACGCATAAATGTAAAGAACTATTTTCCATATATCTGAGCCAAGAACCTTTCTATAAATCTTTATTTTTAAGAGTGTAACAGAAGAACACCAGATGAACTGATAATGACAATGAAATTTTCCGCGTTTTAAGAAGTGCATATTGTCGAAGGGTTTATTTAAATTTGCATTTCTTGTTTTCTCATGTTTTGCATGTCACTTTTATCTTTCACTATTTCTTGAGTTAATGAGTGTACCGCTCTTATTTTTCTGTCTCATAGTGTCAAAGAGCACGCATTAAGCTGCCACGGTTTGAACAGCCAATTGCAAGATGTAGTTTAAGCATTTTTGGCACCATTTTTGTTCTCAGAAATTAAATGGTGGTAGTACCCTGGGCATCAAGCTATGATGTTTGGTCTCTTTTACAAGCACCCTGTGTTGTGAATATTTATAATGACACAAGTTAATTAGAGAAGGAAACTGAAACACATTCTTTATGAAGTGATACGCTCTTAAAGACAAAAGTATCAAATGGGTTATTTGGAGTGATGCTATAGAGGAACCATTTTTGATTCCCAAAATAATCTTTCAAGTGATGGTTGTTCAAAGAGCCAGTTTTGTAAATACACATAATGTAATGGTTCTATACCAATTAAATATGTTTCTTAGAATCACATATACAAACTATTTTAGAAGCCTTTATTTAAACAATGCAGGCCTATGTTCTCCCCTTGAACTCTATATTCACTGAACCCAATGGTACAAGCCTATCCCTATTGCACACCCTTACTGTAAGAACTATTGATTGGAAAAGGTAAGACTAAGCTCTGTTTTTTTTTTCATTTTAGTCTTCCCCAGTTATCCACTCTTTATATACATTTCCGGACACTCTGTCAGTTTTCCTGATGTAAAGGTCAGATTGGACTCTGTCTGCAAAGTATAATTCTTCACCTGGGACAAGCTGAGCCACAGCATTCCTGGACACTCCTTTCTGAAAAGCTCTGGTCAGGGTTGCCCCTCTTTTTCTCACTTTCAGCAGTCTGCTGTACCTCTTTAAAACATCATGGATAGTGTTTGCTACAGAAAGCAAAATATTTAAGACACAGGTGTTTTTCATTTTCAAAAAGCCATCATAGGCCTTCAATGACCTCAACCCCATCCAACACCTTTGGGAAGAACTGGAACGGAGATTGCGAGCCAGGCCTTCTCGTCCAACATCAGTGCCTGACCTCATAAATGCTCTGCAGAATGAATGGGCACACATTCCCACAGAAGCCTTCCAAGAAGTGTGGAAGCTGCTATAGCTGCAAAGGAGGGACTAACTCCATATTAAAGTCTATGTATTTGAACGCAGTGTTATTAAAGTCCCTGTTGGTGTAATGGGCAAGTGTCCCAATACTTTTGTCCATGTAGTGTATCTAAGGTTTCTTATAGACGGACGGTGAGCCAGGTGTTTCAAAATGACTACCTGGTTGTGTAAATACCACCATCATTATTACACGTTGCTTGTTAGAGCAGTCAAGAAAAAGAGGTGAGACTCTGATGTCATAATGAGCACAAATGAATTCCCACAATGCAGTGCCAGTTGTCATAGTTCCATGAAAAAAACAAAACAGAACGAAAAAAAATCACAGAGACCCTGGCGTAATTAGGAACCGATAATTTCAGTTGTGCTAATTGTAATGTTTCGTAATTAGTGAAGGAGTTACTTCAGAAGCAGTGAGTCGAAGATTTGTTGAACGTAGCTCCCATTAATGAACTCCAAAGCAGAGTTTCTAATTACCAAGTTGGCTGGTTATTCAAAGGCTGCACAGTGGATCTGATAAATATGCTTCCCATTTTTCTCATAAAGCCTTGAGCATTGTTCTTTAATTAATTTTAAAGCATTTAGCATGCTAACAGAATGTTCTGTGGAGCTTGAGAGTTGTGTGTGGGGTTGGTGACGAGCGTGCCTTTGTGTTCTTTACAGTGAGAGAACAGACTTTACCTCTTTTAATGACAATATCAGAGCATCTGCCTGTATCATGACCCTTAACTCAAATCTCCATGGCAAATGAATGATAAAAAGTAGAAATTTGTCCTGAGTGTGTTGGTGATTTGAGGCAGAGTTAAAGTGATTTATCTGTACCTCAAATTATGTACTTTCCTAGTCTGACATTGTTAGAGATAGGCCACCTTCGAGGCAGGCGTACGTAATGAATGAAAATGATACACTTCTATTAGTATTTTTGTCTGACAACAGTATAGATACAATCCAGTGTTGAGCTGTGTCAGAAGCCACATGCAGTTGATCTGAAGTTAGTTTATAATTCAAAAATGGAATGGGTTAAGTATGTAAAATAAAATAAAATAATTAAAATAAATAAAACAATTAAAAAATAATAATTTTAGGCAATAGTTTAGGCATGTGTGATAATTTAGGTATGCAGTTTTATTAATACTAATTGATTAAATAGTAGGCTTCCATTACAATAATTAGAATGAAATATGATTGTAATTTATATAATATATAGATTATATTTACATTATTATATTTATATGATATTATTTGGTGTCTTGTCTTGGTGTACAAGTTAGCTACATTTATGTGATGCATATTTCTATGTGTATATATTCTTAATGGTACTGTTTTAGGAAAATATTTCTTTCATGAATTATGAAAATGTATTTCAAAACTTATAAAGACACGAATATGTCTTGCCTAATTGCCTACGTTTGATCTAAGAGGTTTTTTTTTTCTGTCATACTGTCGCTTTAAGCGAGACTGTTGTCTTTGTGATGGCCCCCCTGCTGGCCCCTCCTTCTGCCTGCTTTCCATAATACTCTCAGTATGGCTCTCTCTTTTACCACTGTTGCTGTGTAAATGCAGCCAAACACTGTCTCCAAACACTCCAGAGGAGATTAGCCCACTCTTTCCTGCTCAATCAGTTCCCACTTTGTCCAGACTCTGACATGTAATTTGATTTCATCTTCACCTCACACCGCCACGCTTCTTCCTCGCTGCGATTAAGACAGTCTTGGGGAGCGAGTCAACTAAATTTGTGATTTCACATGGCGCCCCCACACTGCTTGAGGTCCCCTCTCGTCACAATTATCTAAAACATTTGATAGCGGCGCCCTTCGGCTCATAGGTGATAATGAGAGAGGGTTTTACGAGGGCAAAGATGGCTGCTGCGAATGCTGAACAAACTAATCAACCACTTCGGAAAGGCAGAAAAAAAAAATCATGAATAAGGAGAGTGAAAAAGAGTCGTGATTGTTTTTACATGCAATCAAATGAGATGGCGACAAGTGATTGTACTGGTCCTTTTTTTAATAAGAGGGAGCAAATGATTTTTCTAGAAGTTGCTGGGGGCGGGGGGGTTGTAGAACAAAGGCAACAGGGCATATTCTCATGACCACTTCTTTTTAGGCCTATATAATATGTCATTTTTCACCATTCAGTATAATAGCAGGTGCTCTCCACAGCATAAGCAGCAATCACAGATGCCTGCCTGTCACAACCCTTATATTGCACTGGCTGGTATTAGAAGTAAACCCTGTTGGGTCGAGGGGGGCTCTGGGACTGCCTCACTTGCTGATGAGACAGGTTTGTGCAGCGACCCTGCTGATGAGAGGAGGATTGTGTGAATTCCCGACTGAGACAAAAACCAACTGTATCAGAGACACACTGTAGATCTAAAAACTTTAAATAAGCAGGTAGCATTAGGTGGAGCCATACAACAATATTACACAAGAACGTATGGTCACACTTTATTTTGAGTGGCCCTGAAAGGATGACAAGGTGACAAACGTTGGTTAGGCTTTGGTCAAGATTAAGGTTTTGGCTTGAGGTTAGGATAAGGTTAACGTTAGGATCAGATTTAATAGAAACAAATGTTCAACTGCATTTAATAGATGTTTAGTTGAGTATTACTTATGTACAAGGTGAGCATCAACAAAACATATGAAAGGGCCACAAAAATAATGTGTTACCCAAAATATAAGGAGGGGGTCCAGCTGGTCTGGCTAGCCTAATCTGTTCCATTGTGTGATGTATGTGTATCTCTGTCAATTCTTTGAGATGCCTTGGGTATATCCATCCATCCATCCATCTATCCATCAAGCCATCATCATATTCACACTGGCACCCTCAGAGGTCTGGAGACACATCTTGGGTGTCTATTGAAATCCACTTTTTCAGTTACTTTTCAATTAAATAAGAAAAAAAAGAGCCTTAACATAGAACAAGGCAAAACCTGTGCGCTGTATTCACCAGAAACATGAGAAGTTGTTGAGGATGCTGGAAATTTCAGCAGCATTTTGTGATATACAACAACATCATTCAAAAAACTGCCCATTTTCTTTTATGGGATAATTCATATCGACCATAATGTGCTATGATGTGGAAAGAGACAGTAGTATACACAGAATACACATATAACTGACCAGTCAAACCACTGATGCACACCCTCGTCGCCCTGCTCTCTCTCTCCTTCTGGATGAACTTTATACAAATGAGCTGAGTAGCAGCCAGTCATGTTGTTGACATACTGCATGCAGTCACATGCTAAGATTCAACACTTGAACACATATTGAGCAAGAGATAAAATAGTTGATTCAAAATGCAGGACATTATTACATTAAAAAAGTAAAGTAAGTAAAAAGCTTATATTATGTTGCTCTGAGGAACAAAACTCAGAACTTTTACTCTGAACAATCAGAGCTCAGCCAATCACATTTTAGAACCAGAAAAGTCGATTTTATGATAACTACTCTCTTAAAAGGCAACAGTGCCAGTTCTTTGAACAATGCCATAGTTTAACCATTTTAGTTCCCTAAAGGACTACTTTTGTAAATCAGATGTCAGAGTGAAGACTCTGAGTGCAGTCTCATTTACAAAAATGATTCTTTTAAGAACCATCCACTGAAATGTTCTTTGGGGAACCACAAATGCTTCTTCTGTAATATTATGCAAAGAACCCTTTGTAGCACCTTTATTTTTAAGAGCGTGGTTACTAATACTTTGGGTGAATTCTGCATCAAAGTGTCTCCTTTGGTATGGAGAGCAGGTTCTGTCTAAATAATGGACTAAAATGAACCACCTCTAAAGCTTGAGTGCTGATAAGTGTTGACATCACAACAAGCATATAAATGTGTGCTGTTTGGCACGATTCCCTCGGTAAAGGCCTTGTGGTACCTTGTGCTATTACTGTGAGCTGCTCCTTCAAGTTGCAGTTTTTTCAAAGAAAAGCTTCTGTGTAGTTTTTACTATGTTATTACCAACAGTAAAAACATTAATATCTATTTAACACATTTTCAAAAACTGTCCCCAGACTTTTTATGAGTAATAGGTAGTCACTGAAAAGGTCATTAAAGGCAGGTTAAAGCTCTTTGCTGTGGTTCTCTTTGACGGCAGTGGAAGAAGAATTATGTGATCCACCTACCTATGTGGAAAAGATGAGGCCTATCTGCTGCACTCCAGTTTCTTCCGGTAAGTGGGGAACTTTTCGCTTGCAAGGCAGAAAATTGAATTCTTTGCAACTTCCGAAAGCTACAAATGCTCTCCCGCTCTCCGGTTCCTTCATAAGGCCGGGTAGAGAGTCCTTTCGAGGTGTTTTCCCCAGGCTTGGGCAGACACATAAAAATGAATGATGGCAATATTAGCTCGGCAACTGAGTTGACGTTATTGCGCTTTTATGCGCCCAGGGAAATCACTGTGTCTGCGGCAGCAGAAAATGATTATTGAGAGCTAATAGGGTACGATGTTTAATATAAAGGAAAGAACAGACAAAATCACTCATTGCTCCACAGGGAACAAATTAAGGAGGAGAACGGGGAGTGTGAAGGTGTGTGCCATACCGCTGCAGATAGATGATCTTTATTATTGCGTCTGTGGTTGGATGTTGCACCATAATAGACACACAGAGCGCAGGACAGCACTTTCAGAGCAGCTGCGACAAGAGCTAAAGGGACTGTCTAGTCATGCTCTTCATGGCCTTTGTTGTTTGATTGGCGAGGGAGGAATGGCTGTTAGAAGGCAATTGAGCTCAATGGCATACTGTTAAGAGGAGGTTTTTTTTATTCACCTGGTAGAGCAGCATGGTGGTAGCAGCCCCTGGAGGACATAAAGAGCACAGCAAATGACTTCTGCATGAGGCGAATAAACCCTAGTAAGGGCTTTTTAATTGCATGCTTCCAAATATTTGATTAAAATTACTGCACATGTGTCGTAAACAAAGCTAGCCGTCAAACTAATAAATGGACTTTCAGTGTAAATTATTGCATGCATAAGAGTTTAGCAAAATAAGTTTCTCCTTGTAATGCATCTCCCCTTTAAACAAGACTTGGGAATATGGTTCACTCTGCCAGGGGATTTAATTCAGTGCACTGTGTAGTGCGCAAACCACATGCAAAGAGGTGTGATTCGGCAAAGACAGCCAGTGCCACAATAAATAAAAAGGTAGGCTTACATTACTTTTGGGAAACAATTAGAACCAGCAGTGACTGTTTTGGCCATAAACAATTTTATACAGTCAGCAGCAAACTGAAGACAGCGACTAACTAACGCCTTGCCAACATTAATGTACATTGATTACCAGCTAGTTAATGCAGTGTAGTACACATGTACAGATAATTTCCACATCCATAATATTTATTACATTGACATAATTATTGTCAATGGTCAATAAATCAAAAGACATTGTCTTAATGTGACATACTTTATTGTAATGGAAATGATTTGCACATTTCTAACAAGTGCATTCAATGCATCACTTTTTTAGTGTACCTGTGAACATTTTTCAAATATATTTCATGATACTTTTTATTTTTCACCAAAGTACCTTTCTTGGTATAAAGAGTAAGTTGCATACAATAAAGATATTACAATTGTTAATCCCAATTATTTACCTAGAAGTTAACTGTCAGCTAAAATTGCTAGAGGCATGAGATAAGATTGTTAGAGGCATATTTGACCGTCTGTAAATATTTTATAAGGAAAAGATAACATAAAAAAAATCTGTTTTAGTTTGGGGACTGATGTAAAGACCCTGCCTTGTGAATTGTCTCTGTCTGTGTTTACATGTTCACCCTGTGTCTTTAGTTTTGGTCTTAGTCTCCATCCTTGCCCTTCCATCCTAGTCTCCATCCTTTTATCATGTCCACCTGTGTCCGGTTCTTGTCTCCTACTCCCTGACGCAGGTGTTTCCAGTATCTTGTCATTACATATATTCTTGTGCTTGTATCCACCTTTGTGGAATAGCTGTTTGTATTTTTGTCTGCACTATTTTGCCCTTTTTGCCATGTTTTACTTTTGTTTTGTTTTTTGTGTTTGTTTATTAAACATGGACTTTGCACATACATCCAAACTCCAACCCTGAATCTTTACTGATAAGTGCTATTACAACAACGAAGGGAATAACATAGCGAGAACAATGAAATACTGTCAAACTCTGATCAGAGTATGTAAATATTTGTGGCAATATTAGTGACAGTCACAACACAAAAGGTGAGACGCATAGCTCTACGCACACGAACACCCCCCCACCAGACAGCGGGCGAGACGTAGAGTGCTGCGTCCCCCCCACATTAAAAATCCTTCTGGCGCCCATGGTGTTCGGTGATTAGTATCTAGCAAAGGTGGTTCAAGGAAAGACACCAATGAACCAGCAAAAGCATCATGGGCGTCCAAGGGTCTCTAATGCTTGTGGGCAGTGAAGGCTATCTCATCTGGTCTGATCCCACAGAACAGCTGCTGTAGCACAAATTGCTAAAAAATGTTAATGCTGGCTATGATAGAAAGGTGTCAGAACAAATAGTGCAGTGCAGTTTGCTGCGTATGGGGCTTCATTGCTGCAGACTGGTCAGAGTGCCTATGCTGACCCATGTACCACTGAAAGTGTTAACAATGGGTAATTCAGCATCAGAACTGGACCATGGAGGAATGGGAAAAGGTGGCCACATTATCTTTTATATCATGTGAATGGCCAAGTGCGTGAGCCTCGCTTACTTGGGGAAAAGATAGCATAAATATTCACTCTGGGAAGAAGGCAAGCCAGTGAATCCTCAGTACAATGTTCTGCTCAAAAATCTTTGGTCCTAAAATTCATGTGGATGTTACTCTGGTAAGTACTGCCTATCTAATCATTGATTCAGACCGATGACACCCCATAAATAGCAAAGCTATTCCGTAATGCCAGTGGCCTCTTTCAACAAAAATGCCACATTCTAAAATTGTCATGTTTCTCAAATCATTCCTGAACAAAGAGTAAAAGGTATTGACTTGGGCTTCAAATTCTCTAGGTTTCAATCTGATCAAGTATCTGTAGAATGTCCCAACCATGTCCCAACCATGTCCAACCATGTAACTTACAGGACTTAAAGGATGTGTTGCTACAGGACTTGAAGGATGTAGGTGGTTGGTTAGTGTAGTGGATAACATCACTATCTTTCAAGCAGGAGAGTGGAGTTAGATTTGAGAGTTCGTTCGAGAGTTGGGCAGCTCACCACACTACACCAATAAGAGTCCTTGGACGAGATCCCTAACATTACATTTGCCTACACTTGTCATGTGCAAAAACTGTAAGTAACTTTAAATAAAAGTATCTGCAAAATGTGGTAAATGTATGGGGTGTTTTGGTGCTAATTACAACATTTAAGGTCTTATGGAGGCCACGCCATGATGAGTCAGAGCTGTCTTGGCGGCACTAGGGGGACCTACACAATATTAGGCAGATTTCCTGGAGGAGATGGCATGGCTGATCAGTTATTGCAAACCAACAAAGAAAATTTGCTTATTTGTTTTCTACGTTTTAAAATGATAAATGTCTTCAAAGTTGTAATGGGCAATACATATAGACTCATACTTGCTGCTTTTCCAAGCTGCTAAATGTGGGAAGTTCCAATTCATTAAAGCAACACCTGCTTATGAAATTACAAAATCTAATATCAGCATTATTGCTGCAATTTTGTACGCTACATAGAACCCATAGGCTTTGTCCAGATGGAGATGATAAACGCTGACTTCTCTATCAATGGCAGTTTTCCAAGACAATTTAAGTTTTTTACAGTTCCAGTCTCAATTAAAATCTGTGTTTTCTCTATTCATGTGGGCTAGGCATTTTGTGTACTTTGAGAATTCAGTAGACTGTGCATTTGGCATAGCTACACTATATGGACAAAAGTATCGGGATGCCTGACCACTACACCAAAAGGGACTTTAATTACACTGCATTCAAATACATAGACTTTAATATGGAGTTGGTCCCTCCTTTTCAGCTAGAACAGTGTCCACTTTTCTTAGAAATCTTTACACAAGATCCATCTCCATTCCAGTTCATCCCAAAGGTGTTGGATGGGGTTGAGGTCAGGGCTCTGTGCAGGGCAGTCACGTTCTTCCACACCGAACTCATCCAACCATGTCTTTATGGACCTTACTTTGTGCACTGGGACACAGTCATGCTCAAACAGAAAACGTTCTTCCCCAAACTGTCTACATAAAGTTGGAAGCATGGCGTTGTCCAAAATGTCTTGGTATGCTGAAGCATTAAGATCGGCCTTCACTGGAAGTAAGGGGCCTAGCCCAAACCTTGAAAAATAGGTGTGACCCAATATTTTTGTCCATATAGTGTATATATATATATATTTTAAATAAAAGTAAATTAAAAATTTAACCTCTAAACTCTCTGTTCTTGTTGGCTGGACACTGTATCTACATTACAGCAGTGTCTCAGTCAACATCCAACACCCAACCTCCTTCACACCCCCCACTGAGATGCTCTCGTCTTTTGCTGATCTCCCGGCAGAACCACTCTATGTCCTTGTGCTGTAGAGCACCTCTCAGGGGACATGCTGCAAGTGAAACCATCAGCTGGCATGAGAGAGAGGGAGAGAGAAAGAGAGAGAGAGAGAGAGACCCAATTTCTCCTTAGTGAAGGGCAGCTGGGAGGGGTGAGAACAGGTGCAGGTGGGAGAAGTATGGATTGGCCTGAATAATGGGCCAAACAGTGTGCATAATCACAATGTTATGGGTGAACATGTGCAGAATAATGCAAAATATCATACTATGAAAGGACATGTCAAAGTCATTTTGTACTGTATCCAGCATTGTAATGATGATTTTTTTAAAAAACATAATGTGAAATATATGCTCTACCCACAATTGTGTCCTTTCATGGCAACCATTACAAGAGTGGACAAGCTTTACAGAATGCCGGCAAAATCTCATTAAACCTAATGATTATAACTTAGGTTTAATTTAGAACTGAGTTTTAGATTTAAAACATGACATTACAGAGCTGAACTACGTTGTTGTAAATAACTGGAAAAGGCAATGACAAATTTTCCACCACAAACAAAAATATCTGATATATTCTAACAGTGCACTCACTCTAAATTTCTATATTTTTGACAAATATTGTGTTGTCTGCTACAATTTCTCAAACGTATTATGTTAAATGACATTTTTGACTGTGTAAAATGTGTTCAACCTCACAGCAGTTGATATGAAATAAGGGATTTGTGGGAAGCCAAATAAGGGATTTGAAGGGAATTCCACAAATTCAATGGAGAAATTAACTGTCAAGTCTTTACAGTGGTGGTGACAGGACATCCAAAGCATCCAAAGGGCAACTGCTGTTCAAAAGCTCCAGACCTGGATTCTGTAAAGCTGCTTTGTGACAGCATTGATTGTAAAAAGTGCTACATAAATAAAATTGAGATTTAAAAGTAATTCAATCCAATTCAAAGTTTCAATTACGCAGACGTTTTGAAAAATTCCCCTTTAATCCTAAGTAAGCTGTATATTTGCCTGTATATCTCTTCATAGGACCAGAGTCCCGTTGTGCGGCCAAGGGAGAGAGAAAAGTAAGAAGAGAGAGTGTTGTTACTATCGGTGTTGTGTGTTTTGCCCCCAGGGCCTCACACTCTCACCATGAGCAGCGTCAGTCCAAAGCTTGTGTTTGAGAGGTGTGAAGCGGGAGTGGAGCTGGGAGGCTGACCTGGGCTACATTTTTAGTGTGAGGTCAACAGTGTGTTCCTCTGTCAGCTTCTGTATCTCAGCTGCATGTGCTACCTGTCATCATGCATTGTTTTCAGGGCGTGGACTGACTCTGGACAGAGTCACAGGAGAGACTCACTGCCTCCAAGACAAGTGCGCATATTCAGGACTGAAGTATTCTATGGCAGATTTACTGCACTATTAGTATGAACTGGTACAAAAACATGCATTGTATGTACCAAAACACCTCTACAAGCCTACATTACAAAATGGATGTAACAGTGCAAAGTGTTAACTTTCTCCTGTGATAATGTTGGTCCACTTCACCAAAGAGTGAAGTTTCTTCCAATATCTCCAGTTAACTTCTTAGATTTATGTGTGACTCATTACAAATAGCTGCGACAAGTTTTGCACAGGAATTTTTGTCACCTTTTTAAAACCAAGCATAAACTACTGGTAGTATCAACCACGGCTGCAATCATGGAAGCCAAACAGAAGCACAGTCTTTAAATATGTGACTAAAGAAAATTTCTCAACACTATTTCCACTTTCTGAACATCACTTGTGACTTGTTACTTTGCTACTTTCTGGTTTCGAGGGAAAGAACTTGATTTATTAACACCACTATCTCTTCATTACTGAGCTCACATCTCCTGTTTTGTCCCGAGCTTATTGACAGCTCCATTGTTGGAAATTTTCACTGTTTCACGGTTTCTTTTAAATTCTGCATCTTATAAGAATAGTCCTATTAAAAATGTGCAGTTTACATGATTAGGTGAGCAGTTTACATGATTAGCTGTAGCCTCAGTAAACTGTATGTTCTTTTCAAATGTCTTGCTAGCACATACTAAGGCACATTTTGCACCACGCCTTTCATGTGCACACACCTGTCTCTCAATATTTCTTCAAGATGGTCCCATATGTGCGAAAAAAAAAATCCATTATGTTAGAATTAGCTCCACATTTATTCTCTGACCGTGCAGTGCTTTTTCAGGGTTCTTAGACAAAGCACATTAAATGTCAAGGGAAAATTCCATTTATCTGTAAATTGGTAAATGTCTTTGTATATGTATAAATCACAAAAGGCATTATGCTCATGCCCTAACAGGGTACTAAATGCCCATTGTTCAAACATATATGAAACAATGATTTGAGGATATGATTAGGGGGAAAATGATTTACCCTCCTGTGGCGACTAGTTCCAACCACAATCTGCCACACCTGCTCCAGCTAATTAACTTCTTCAGAAGTCCTTAATTGGCTGCATCAGATACATTACTGTTAGAATAGTGGGGGAGGTGGCGGCATATTAGATGCAGATTGGAAGAAAGCTCTTAGGATAGAAGATGTGCTGGAGGAGGGCTGGTGACCACTGCTCTAATGTCACTTTAAATGTCACTTTTTGTTCACAACTGATATTTATCATTTATCACAGACCACATTTGACTATTTTCCCTTTATGTTAAATTCAGCAAATAAACACCAATTGTGCATTATAATGTGCAGACGTGGGTTGTCTATAGAGGATTTACTTAGTTTAACTTAGAAAATCAACAAAGTGTGTAATTTGGCAAGGGTTACCATACAATACAAGAGAATCACGCTTGCATTTCCCTATGTGTGCTTAGGTCTCTTTTCTAGGTGTGAGTGTGTATGTGTATAGACAGAAATGCATTGTAACTTTCAATTTCCTGAAATCCATGACATATACATGTGTATACATGTGTCTGAACAAAACCTACCTCCAAAGTGATTTTACAGGAGAAGGAAAAAAAATACCAGAGCATTTCTGCTGTCAAATGTGCAAGTGTGTTTGTCATAAAATTATTGTTTACACAAAGACACAAAGAATGATGGAGATAAAAGGTTTCATTTCACATTTCACATTACACATTAGGACATGAAAAGAGCACAATGCGGTAAAATCTTCGTTTCACGTCCATATTTTTTATATCTAAAAAACATGAAACGAAGATTTTACCACATTGTGCTCTTTTCATGTCCTAATGTGCTGTACGACAGTGTTCTAAAACTGCATGATATGAAGACAAATGTAGTTTAAAAGGTACAAGTAGTGTTTCTCGCCCCCTGTGCCAAGGGTTATTACTAATGCAAAGGTTTTGAATATAAGTTTTTGATTTAGACACATTAGCTGGTTTCCACTGTAAAAATCATGCATGCACAAAGAGACTTTTTGAAAAGTATCAGTATCAGTATGAGCGAGCGAACCTTGGTATTACATGGTATCCAAAAGAAAATCAGTGGCATTGTCCATCCCTAGAGTCCTCTCAGTAACCCTTGTTTCATTATATCCGATTTTTCACTTCATTGTACAACTTCTCGTTTAAAACTTTTTTAAGCACAAGTATAAGTCTCGCTAAGCATGAAAAAGCTTAGCACCCAAGACATTCTACCTAAGCGAGTTGGCACCATACGGTCTGCTCTCAGAGCAGCAGAGGTCCCGGCAGGGCAGCAGTGGCGTGTGTGGTTATTAAGTCGGAAGGTCAGGCGGAATTGATTCCTTCTCCGCTCCCTGAGCCGTGCTCTGGAGGTGAGTGGCAGTTGTTTTGGGTCCATATCCTCATTTTGGAGGGGTGAAGTTCAACTTGCTCCAGCAGAGCCAGAGCAGAGCCAGGTGTCATGATTTTAAAATGGCCAAACCAAGCACTGAAACTAAAGGAAACTGGACCACTATAAAACTTTAAAATGCTTCTCGATAAACTTGACTAGAACTTGAAATATTTATTCGAAATATTTAACATTCAGCTGTTCACTGGAATGATCATTTTTGAATATTTGTCAGGCTTAGGTCTAAATACCAAATTTCTCTTAAAGACCAATTATACCAAATTCTAGCCTACATTTGGACCTGCTTTAGGTTTTCTCCCTATTTTAATATTGCACCTTACATTTATTACCTTTCAACTCATTTAGTCTAGCATGCTGGAGTCATTTGTGTTTTTGGCAGGTGCTTTGGCAGGAAATTAACACTGATGCTAGAAAAACATCCCAGAAGTTCTTAATGTGGATAAACATGATGTTAAAGTGGAGTTAAAATATATTGTCCAAATCCAAAAATATGTTGAAAGTTTTTTAACTGATTATCTGATGGTCTGATGACGACTTTCATTGTTAACTTTCATGATAACTGGCAAAAACCTACATAAACATTAATAAAGGCTTATTTCAACAACTACTTGTCATAAAGGTTGCTTTAGTCAGTTTTGTTGTTATTTCACCTCAGAAAAAAATATGGAATAAACATTATAGAATAAGCATTTGTTTATCCATGTTTACGTCAGTTGTAATCAAAGGTTTATGTTCATGTCAAGTAGCTATCCAAATGCAGGCTTTCAGTGAAATTTTAACATCCTATGAATATGCTGTGGAACTGCCTGCTTTGATCTGCTTTGTAGTCAAGATGAGTACAGATTGCCTTTCCACAAAAGTGTAGACACCATGAAATTGAACTATCACAGATTAAAAAAGAGATAGTTCATTGACCTCTTTCATTTCATTTCTCTTGACTTATGACTTGCATTACTTAGCTTACTGAAATCCACGCACTCCATACGCACTGGGTGCAGAAATAAATGTGAAATTTGCCTTTGAAAGCTTGGCCATCTAGAATTATAGGCCTACATTTCAAAGCACAGAAAGCAATAAACTGCAGCCACTGTGGCACAAGGTTAATGAGGTAAGTCTGAAGGTGGTTTATGAGAGATTTTATCTTGCGATACACACACATACACGCACACACATCTACAGATCCATATATGCATGCAAATGTATACACATGCACACACACATTTTCTTTACTTAACGGCAACATTCACAGGGTATATGGCAGCTACATAAGTCTTTCATGCCAACTGTTATTAGCTGTTATACAGGCTACTTTTGTCAATTTGATGTCAACCTATGTCAGGTTCCCATGATGCATGCATGTTGTAAACAAGCACATACACAGAATACAGTTAATGCTACAGTACATGCAGATGTCAGAGATTTTTGTTGTGTTTATTAGTTATTAAAGCCCTCCTGCTCTTACAGGGAAAGAACAGGGAAAACCATTAAAATTACTGTCTATGTTAAACAACCATACACTTCAGATGTAGCAGAAAGAGGCTGAAAAACTCTGGAATCAGAATCAGAAAACTATTGATCCTGGGAGAAATGTTATGACTGCACAGACACAGAGACACAGACAAGAAGAATATAAAATATAAAGCCTACGTAAATCCAATAAAACTCTGTAGAAAAACTTCAATAAGAAATACATTATGATACACAAATGCTGGAGTATAAATAGATAAGTAACTTACAGCTAAGTGAATTGCTAATGACACAAATGGTGGTTAGAAGCGTGTTACTGCACGTAATAGAGATCAGTAGTATATAAGTAATATTGACTTATTCACATGGTAAGACTATTGCACATAATTATTATATCACTACTTATGTCAAGAAGTAGTGATATTCACACGGTAAGACTATTGCACATAATGATAATCTTTCAGCCCCCGAAAAGAACACTGCACAATATTGCACATGGTAGACTGTTGCACATCATAGCAAGATAATAATGCACATAGTGATACACATAATGATAGTGGTTTAAACCCGGTGAGAAATTGCACAGCAAACTTGCATCAGGCTATTTCACAGATTATTGTGTGGACGTGTGACAGAGACAGGAGTTGTTGAGTCTGATGGCGGTGGGAAGGCGGTGGTCAAGTTCCTCACCCACCACCAGGCCAGTGTGGATCACAGAGTATTCCTTTAAAGCCCAGTCCATTGAATGGTTCTCTTGGTGGACCAAAGGCAATTCTTGGCACCTTTACTTTTGAGCACCTGCCTGGTTGCCATATGTAGTCTAATCCTCTGGGGGTCTATAACGTCCTTCTCTTCCACATGACATAGCAGTACAGACTGCTAAGCAACATCTCTCCCTGTGTGGCTTGAAGACACAGCATCTCTTAACCTGTGCTGGACTAGAATTGCACATGGGAAGAGGTGAAGGGAAACCACATGCCGTCATGCTGTGGTTAGCTGCTGCCCAGAATTGTAATTCCCCCATAATGCCAGAAAGGCGACGTCTTCATAAATGTCTGCTCTCTTGGGACTCAAGGTGGAAGCATGTGCTCAGAGGACTGTGTGTGTGTGTGTGTGTGTCTATGTGTGTGTGTGTGTGTGTGTGTGTGTGTGTGAGAGAGAGAGAGAGAGTGTGTGTGTGCAAGGACTGCATGAATAAATGCATGTGTGGATCGCGGTCTGTTTGCTCATTATGTATGTGGCGGGGCACACTTGGGCCATCCTCAGGAGATGAAAGTTTGTAAACATGAATAACAATTAGGTGGAGGTCTTTTGGGCAGGTAATCTGCATGTGAGCTCTGCCGGCATGTTGTTTCTCTCCCACTCAATATTCATTCACTTTGGAGGGGTGGGCAAGGGGGGTCGGGGGTGTAGGGTGGTTTGGAGCAGCGCATTTACATTTGGTGGGCACAGACACATAGGCAACATTTGATCTTTCATTTGGGCAAACACGCCAAGTCTCTTTTGTAATAGGCTTTAAAGCAGATTAAATTCAGGGATGGTTAAAAATAGTAGCCACAAAGGTGATCAGATTTCATAACCACTGGAGTGTGCATGTTATTGGCCAGACATGTTAAAATAAGTGTTTATGCACATGGTGAAACTGGACTCTAGAGAAGTACTATGCATCTGCAGAATGGGCAAATGAATAAACAAATCCTCTTAGAGATGCGCAGTGCCAAAACTCTTATAACGGTGTTAATTCAATCACATTCTGACTCTTTATACAAACACACACACACACACACACACACACACACACACACACACACACACACACACACACACACACACACACACACACAATGATTGCTTTTGGTGCCAATCTGACAAGACTTAAGGCACCACTTTAGAAATAACTAGTTGTTTCAGTGTGTTGTGACAAACAGAAAATCAAAATGTCATTGTCACTTATACTGTACTGACATTATACTGTCAATAAAGTATTTCGACAGTTTTACCCTACCATGGCAGTTTGCAGATTTGTAATTTGCGTTAAATACAAAAGCCAGGAGGCGAATGATTATGCAGCAGTTGTCAAAATATCCACGGATTTAAGAGTTATTTTCTATGATCTTGGAAGCATATTAAAACTCATACACCTTACATTTCAACAAAGGTTTAAGATAGGTGTACTATTTTGCCATGACTTTTATAAAATGGTCTAGTTTGATACTATTTCCTACTTTGTCTTTTGAAATAGAGATATTGTGTGTGTATGTGCAGACTAAACTTTCAATCTATACAACATTTGTATTCATAAGTGTGTGAGGAAAGAATTTATTAGACTTTGAAAACTAGTTATTTGTTATTTCTTGACATTAAACAAATGCTGAGTGCAAGCAGTTGATATAGAATATAATTTGATTATATATGTAATTCATTGCCTAACTCACTGTGATTGTGTTATTAGTAGTCCGGTCAAACAATTAAATTGCAAAAAATTTTGTGTAGTTAATTACACTTAATCGCATTTGTCTTATTTTTCTGTTATTTTCTGTTTTTGTCTTGTAGTGCTGTAGAAATTTTAAAAAGCATTTATTTATAGCTATGAGTGGACAATGCAAACTGTATGCAGAATTACTTTCCTTCAAAAACATTATTTTTATCAAATGAATACAGGATTCACATGAAACTGAACATGAAAATCACATAAAACCGACACAAAGTACTTTCCAGTGCGTCGTGATCTGGAAGCATTAGTGGCTGCACAATCCAACCCCACTGTGTTTGTAGCCCTCTTGCACTTGCTGTTGTTTATACAGCTCAAGGATTCTTGTTGAAGTGGAGGTTCTCAAGCAAAACGTTTGTTATTTTGCTGCTTGTTGAATCATTTATAGTGGTGTGCTTTGCATTTAAATTTTACTTTAAACTCAATGCAACAAATTCACTATAGTCAAATCTTGGTTTTACGTTTACCAAAAGACCCGCCAATGGAATTTACTCTTAAAAGCTGAAAAGCTACTGAAAGTCTTAGGTGCTTCCACACCTACCTCAATTGGTCTAGATATCAAACTTTTCAGTTTGGGCTGAACCAAAATAGCAGGTGTGAAGGATGCCTCGTACCACAGTCTGGAGCAATAGACCAAAATTTGGTCCGACCAAAAGAGGTGGTCTTGGTCCGGATCAAACGGAACTGTGGTTCGGTTCGATTGCAGTGTGAAAAGACTTTTTGGGATGCTTTGGACTTTCAAAGTCATGCAAAGTTCCTTACTGCATAAAATTGCATATGACACCAAAACTAAGCAGTGCAAATGTGTAAAAACAAAAACCAAGACCTTGGTCCAGACTTTTAGGCATGAAAATGCCCTTTGCATCTCATACAGGTTTCAGTCTACATAATTGGGTATGCACGGATAGGTCAAACGAACTGACATTCTATTGTTATATTATTTAAGTAACTAGTACTATCATATTAAATTATAGTAACTCGATTACTGCAGGTTAGTTTGCAGCGTGTTATGTCAGTACAGTATGTAGCGGTTGATCTGTTGATTTGTTGAGGGGAGGATGAGGTGTCAGTAGGTGAACTGAACTTGTTGTCCTTTAACTCCACATTCTCTGACATGAAGAGTCAGGAGCAGCCTGAGAGCTTTGTGTGACAGGCCATAGGATGCATCAGCACGTCCAGCGGCCTGCCTGATATTGAGGGAGTAGCTAAATTAGAACTCCAGGGCTTACAGGGTTTGATGGAGGGCAGCTGATGAGCTGACGGCAGCGGGCTTTATTGACACATTGATATGGCACTGATGATTAATTAAGAGCTTTGGGTGTTATCTGGGTGTTATCTCTCTGCCAGGATGGACCAGGCGAAGGTGACATTGGAACAGCGATTCTACTTCTTCTTCCTCCACAGTCATACCTTGCCTGAGCACACAAAGGTCTATGCAGGTAAACAAACTCCTGACAAGCGCTGTCCCTCCCTCCTCCCTCTTCATTTGAGAGATAGGCCTAAGACTTTAATCCGGACCCAGTGACATCCTCATCCCCAGTCAATAGGGTAAAGAGAAGCGCGTATACTGGATGTGTGCTCAAGTCAAAAGACTGGCAGCAGAGAAGGCGTCCTGCATTCTAATCAGGGTTTCACCTTTTTGAGGAGGCACACACAATATACACCACTCAATAAGGGTTCTTTTATGCCTTGCTAAAGCAGTAATGTTCATATTCAGTATTTGTGAACAACTCGTACTCAAGGAAAAGTCTTGTTTTTTCAGTGAAATAAAGACTTAAGTAGAAATAAAACTAGGTTAACAATAATGTGATGAGGTCCAAAACTACTCGAGTGCTGGATTCCCTATAGAAGTGCAACAGAGCTTCTTAGTACCTTCAGCAACTTTCAAACTGAAACTGAACTTTATTTAGAGGTGAGCTATGACTACCTTTCTCACAATGCTAACAATGTATTGTTTAACCTGAAAACAGGATTAAACGAAAGTACATTTCAATGAATTTATTATTTATTTATTTATCAGTTTCTTTTGACCCAAAGAGAATTCTATTCCAATGAAAGATGAATAAAGTGCTCTTAAATGTACATAATTTTGTAATTGTAGAATTTGAGGGAAGAAAGTCTGAATATGCTAACTTGGTTTGACTAACGTATGGCATAGCTGAATTAATTTCATACAGCAATTATTTATGTATGAATATATGTATTTATTTATTTATTAATTTAGTGCACCTGCGTGATATAAGACGTCATTATTTAAAAGTACTTAGAGAAGTACATCTACCCACATCTAACAGCAGCTACATGCTTTAAAAAAAAAAAACGTTGCATAAAAATGACAAAGCAGACAATTGGGACTTGAAACATCCTCCCCAGTTTTGCCCCAGATTCATGGGATTTTTATTTTGACAACCTTGACTTCCCCCCTTCCTTTTTCCTCCATTTGGCTTGTCCAATGACTCCCTTTAGTTTCACCTGGCCCTTGTTTGCTCCTCTCTACTTAAGCTGCTTCTACAACAAGGCAGATGTCTGTCCACCCTCACAATTCCCCTCTTTCTTTCCTGTCTTGTCTTGGTTGTTGTTATGTTTAACTGTTTATGCCTTTCTTGCTCTAGTTTTCAGTTATTGCCTGACTTGTGCTCCCCTGTGTGTCTCAGGTCCTTCTGTGTTCATGTCTGCTCTTCCCTGGTTCCAGTGTCCTGGTTCATGTTTGGTTGCCTTCACTGCTGGTGCTGCCTCCTTGTTGGCTGCCATTAGTGTATGCAGTGTTTGGGCCTCTCTTGTGAGGAGCATGAGGCCTGTCCCTGTGTTGAGTCCTGGTAAAGGGTCTCTGTGGGTGCTGTGTGTGGCTGCGATATACGTATATATCTCTGTGAAATCTGCATTTCCTCTTTGTGTTTTCTGACAGAACTGTAGCCTGCCTGTAATAGCCTGTTTGATTCTTGACGTACATTTGAACTTTGTCTGTGTCTCTGTAAATACTGTGTTCCTCTGTTCATTGTGCTGCACAAGCCATTGCATTGATCCCCTTTATGTACTGTTTTCGCCTGTTTTCTGCAATAAACCTAGTTTCACAGCTCCAGCATATGTGTCCCATTCTCCACACCCCCACTACCCATGTGATGGCACTCATGCTGAATTTAGCATCAACCATCAAAGTATTCTTTCATCCATGATTTTGGTATGGTCCTAAACATTATTCTTACAACACTGTCTCTTGAAAGAATGAAAGAGGCCTCTTACACCCCAGCAAGTTAAGGAGGCATGATAAGGACTCTTATCTTCAGTGCTAGTTGTATGATTTCTCTCATCCTATCAAGTGTGGCCCATGCTCAGTCATGTTCCTGAGCTCTTGGCTGGAGAAGCTCGGAGGAGCTCCAGCTTAACGCTGTGCCCTCAGGTTTTTCATCCATCTTTGTTAGCACGCCGTGTGCTAGCTCTCCGCAGGCTGGCCTAAGACTGATTACCTACCTCTTCTCCATCCAGCCCAGCTGCACATATTACCATGCTCCAGCGCTTTGTAATTGTCACAACTGCCACTTTCATTTACACAGAGGAAAAGTAATTTGTCTAAGTGTGCCAATGGCACCACCACCTAAATTTGTGAAGTTCTTTTAAGACAAGACTTGTTTTGGAATTAAAATCGACTAATATTTTGGACGGAATGCAGTGGAGGTTATTTGCAGTGTTTGTGTTACTCATGCACAGTGCATTCAAAACAAATGAAGTATTATCTGTAACTGTTTTTACATAATGTGTTTGCATATTCTACTGTGGATGAGTAGTGCGGTGCAAGTGCAGAAAACTTTAAACCACTGTAAACTTGATAAGGAAACAATAAGTGTCTAATCATGCAAATATAAGGGCATAAAGTTTTCCATGTTGAGGAAAAATAGAGCCCCAAACTCACATAAACACACCAAACTTAATTTCCATTCAGTTCTGCAGCTATTTAACATACACAGTACTGTGCAGAAGTCTTGAGTCACCCCTCATTTCTACATATTTTGCTTCCAAAGAGCCAGACTTTCTTGTATTTTTTTTTATGTGGAAAGGACTTTTAAAGGGTCTCATTTTCAGTCCAGTTCCTGTACCTGACCAGTTTTTTTTTATTTAAGCCAAACAGATATTACCACTTTCAAATAGTGTTTGTTCCTCCAAATATTTATTCTGAGCAAAGGCAGGGATGGTAACATTTCTTTCAGTTGTGCTATTGCCGGGGCAGCTGGTGGCCTGGTGGTTAGGGAGTTGGCCCTGTGATCAGAAGGTCGTGGGTTCGAATGCGAGGACTGCTAGTGTCATCACTGAGGTACCCTCAAGCAAGGTGCCGTCCCCACACACTGCTCCCCGGGTGCCCCTCATTGGTGGCAGCCCCCTGCTTCACTTGGTGAATGGGCTAAATGCAGAGAAAGAATTTCACATTGTTCACGCTGTGTGCTGTACTGTGGTATTTATGCGTGACTATAAGGTGCCACTTTATTGTGATTTCCAGTTGATATAGATTTGTATGGTCTAAGAGAATAATGTAGAGAAAAAGTAATAAGTAGGACGATGGACTGTAACAATACATATCAATGACATTAGAGCTAAGAGGCTGAAGTAGAGTGCTGGAGGTGGTTGTTGACTGGTGCTGGTTATCTGCAAATGTTTACAATGCAGTAAGATGCAAAATTTTGCATTAGATGACAAAATTAATAGAATGTCCATTGTCCACTATGAATTGGCACACCTTCAAGATGCTAATTTTTGCATTGCAATGCCAAAATGTCACAACAGATTGTTACATCCATAGTAGTGAGATTACTCTTTTACTAGAAAGAAATCACTTATATATTCCAATTACAGTTTGCAAGAAGTAATTGGTATTTTTTTTTTAAGAACAACTACCTTAGCACGGTCATTTCTGGATTTGAAGAGACTGCGGTTTAATAATACCCACTTTTTAAAAACAGTACATCCACTGCCTGAATTATATGATGAATTAACCATGATCCTCATGCGTTCGTTCATTTCTTGGGGTGGAAAGATCAAGTGAACCTTGTTGAATCTTTCAGATCACTTCTCCAGGGCCAAGAATATTGTCTACGTACCTTCAGCTGAAATATTTGAAAACTGAGACTTCTGACTAGCTATAAGACAGAAATATGTTTATTACTCATCATTTTGATATTTTTATGGCAAGTGGAGGCTTAGGACAGTGATGAAGACGGTCTATCTGACTCTGTTGCACTTCAAAATTGTGTTCCTGTTTGTTGTTACATGTAGAGTATTTACACACAGTAGGGTCTGCCCCCATTGACCTGAGAATGAGCAACCAAAGTTTGCCTTAATAACCAGAATCATTGTTGATTTCCCAGTCTGGGACTTCTGCTTGTAATATAGCCTGCATCTACATCCAGTCCCTGTCATTCTTCCAGTCAATTCCCACATCTTATTATGCCCTAAGCTATCTTATTTGGCCTATTCCCTGTGAGCTTGATGGTACGATCAAACACTAGATTGGATAAAGCAGAATATACATATAGAGAAGTGGCCATAATCCTCCTCGCTTCCCTCTGCAAATCCAATTGCAGCCACAGATAGGTACAGTCAGCCGAGATGAGATTGAGGACCAGGAGCGGCTTGGCTGACTTAATGCAATGTGACATTGTTATGAGCGGCGCCTTCACACTCCTCCAGTGATGCAATTTGAGCTCCGCCGAAATGAAAAAAGGAGCGCTGCACACAAAGCATATGTGCATCTTCTTTATGAAGAAACAAGGCAAAAAAAAATGCAAGACCATATCATTTTTGCAAACATGTGTATTTGATTACCGATGAAAAATCAAATTTATAGGTAATGTTTTGCAATATGGAATCACGGTGGCTCACAGCTACTGAGGACTCATCCCTGTGAAGGTCCACTTGAATTCGTATACCGTTAAGAGTAAAGAACTCTCAGTGGTTACTGGATTAGATATATGGTTCAAGGAAAACCTTTTATTGGTATGGGATTTAAGCTTTAAAAAAAGAACCTTCACACAGCATTTAAAAAATGCTTCTTTAACAAAAAGTTAATTCAAAGGCTTTTTAGGGCATTGCTCCAAAGAATCCTTTTAGGCACCATTATTTTCAATAGCGTTGGAAAACGGAAAGAAAAGAAAACACAACTGGTAATATATAAGTAAAAAATAAATAATACCCCTTAGAGGAAAACAAGGAATGCATGGAATATGGTTAGAGAGAGAGAGAGAGAGAGACAGTGTCCCAACTCTGTGTGCTGCTTGGCCCCATGCGCTTGGGGATAAGGGTACACTAATTTGATTTCATGGCATGCTGTTGAAGATGCATTAATCTTTCCCAGACCATCACACACCCCTGAGGAAGTAAGAGAGAGAGAGAGAGAGAGAGAGAGGGAGTGAGAGAGAGAGAGAGAGAGCGAGGTTGATGAGGGGCAGGGACGTGGTGTGGCTCAGGAATACGTGCCTTCCATGCAAAACGTATTTCCCTGCTGCCAGTTGAACTGCATTTCTAAACACATCCACACCATGGGACACTTTCTCTCTATCTTGTGTGCTTTTTTTTCTTGTAACCCTTGCCCATGCCATGAAAGTTGACAAACATATCAGAATCTTTGCTCTGAAATATCCTTTGGTCTTGTTTACTTCATATCAGGTGGGATTGGCAGACTTAGAGGAACAGGACTTTTGCTCAGTTTCAGAAGTTCAGAAGAAACCTCCTGCTTCTTTGGTAAATCACCATCATTGGAAATGTGTCACAGGGAGGTGGCCGTGCCCGAAGGCTTGGCTTGCTGTCAGCCCCGGCTGCCATGAAAATAACCAAAGTCAAGCTATCAAAAGCAAAGAATTACAGCTTAGAGACTGCTTTCCATATCCAGTTTCGAAGGGGATAAAATAAGTCTCCTGAAAGGCCTAATATGCTCCATGCCACTGACAGTCTGTGGAAATCAAAGAGAGGAGGGCTATGTGGTGGAATTAGATGCTTTCTCTTCTCACACAGACCATACCACAGGGATTCTCCTTTGCTTCGGTTCCCCTTGGCCCACCAAAATCAGCTTCTGGACACCTGACAATGACTTTCTTGCCTCACACGGGGCACCATTTGAAGAAGCCAGTAGCAAGGCATCAAACGCCCCATGCCAAGTTAAACACGACCCCCCACGCTATTCTGGTTTACAAAGGACCATGATAAAGGCATGAAGATATGAAAATGCACTTCACAGGAGGTTGCAGGGAAGCAATTTCCACCCGCCCATTTCTGTCGCTTTGTGATGTGGAATTTTAGTCCTCTGATGTAGCAGTGCATTGTGTCTCATAGGGCCTGCCACGACTCAGGGTTGATCATGAGGGATGAATGCATAAAAGGGAAATAATGGACATCTGTTCTATTGCCTGCATGATTTATTTCAACCCCTTGAATCTGTAATCTTAGACCAGTTCTGTATATGAAGCTTTCTGCTTTCTGTCTTCGTCATTTATGTAGGAATGTTGAATGAAACAAGCGATATTGAGACAGCTAGCAAGCCTTAGTGTGTCACCATGCAAAGCATCAGGACAGTCAGAATCAGAAAATTTCATTGATCCTGGAGGAAACTGATTATGCTGCGACTTCACAGACTCACAAAGACACAAAGACAAGAACAAAATAAAATGTAGTATAGGCCAAATAAAAGTCAAAATAAACTCTCCAGAAATACTCAGAAAATGCACAGTACTAAATACACTATGCTGTGTACAAAAATGCTGTCGTCAGTAAGAGAAATGGATATAAATACTAAAGATAAATAAATAAAATTACTTCTGAAGTTTACTAGTTAACACAAATAGTGGTTTGGAGTTGCACTCTATTACGTGTAATAACAGACTTGGTATAATGACATAAGTGACTATTACTTCACATGATAATACTATTGCATAAGTGATATGAGTAGTGACATAGGTGACAAAAGTAGAGACCTAAGTAGTGATATTGCCCATGATAGACTATTGCACATAATAAACAATTGCACGTAATAATAATAACCAGCCCCGGCACAAAAGTCATACATTTTCGAGGCATGAGATTAATCTTATAGACTGTACATCTTTGTGATCATTTTGGGTGTTGGTCTTAGTAATTAATTCATTTTCAATATCCCTGCTTTTGCAAAGTTACTTGGGATGTTTTTAAGTTCAGCTAGCGTGATTTATTTCTTAAAATTTGTCTGACTAATGTTAAGCATTATACTCGAGAAGTAGTGTTTACAATTTCATTGTGGTTGTACATTCCATTTCATTTTTTTTCTGTCATCTAACAACCTTACACGCACACAATAGCCTGACTAAGTCTAAGACACTGAACTGAGTCATGGTGTTTGCAAGAGCTTTATAAAAGGCTAGTCCATTTATAGTCTTGTTTCCACGCATGGCAGCGTAATTTGACTTTATAATGGATCTGTTTCATGACACAGCTTAGTTTATCCATGAGTTTTCCACAGTTTCAAAAAATATATATTTTTTTGTTTTTCAGCTTGTATTTAAATATTGAATCATTTCTATTTCAGACAGAATGTGTGACACGAGTATATATCTTCCTCGCCATTATGCTTGAACACTTTATTTGTTTTAGTGCCAAAAACTAGTGGGCTAAATGTACTTACAAGCACAGACAAAATGCAAAATGTGCCTTAATGTGACTGCACTCTGCTCTCACAACGCACCTGAACGTAATGCTCAAATGTTTATCATGCAAACTGCACACAGGCCCACCCACTCATGGTTTAAAAGGCACAGTTAATAGTGTGATCAACAAGCTCAGGACAAAACAAAACATGAAACAAAAAAGAGCAGCAGCAAAGCTAAAACATTCTACTGGCTGTTATTATTCAATAACATATTCTGTGCCACATTGTTTCACAGATGTACCTATATGTATCCAGTCCTGAGAGCTCTAATAGTATTATTTCAAATGTAAACATGGTTTTACTGTGCTAAAGGCTCATGTCTCTCTCTAACTGTTATTTCTACTGCACATGCAATAGCTCCTCTGTACACCACTTTGTGCGATCCTCTCACATTTTGGTGCTCCTTCGTCAAATGCACATGCAAGAGGAAGAGAAGTACATTTTGTGTTTTACCTGTAAACTGCGTGTTTAGAATTGCCTGCTACCTCCGAACGTAATGCTCAGGCAGAATGTCCGATTTGTGTCTTAAACTGCTGCAAGAGGCTTAGTACTTTGTGCCATATTAAACTGACAATCAAACTTAATGTGTTCATAGCTTGATTAGATTATCAGCCTTAGTCAGATTAGTATCAAACGATTGGTCTGCATTTTTGATGTAATGGTTCTAAACCAAGACTGAAATCCAAAAAAGGTCAATAGCTATGCTCCCGCTTCAAATCTTCTGCTCTCTGTTAAATATGTTCAAGCCATGGGGTTCCAATTGCGCCTAAATGTGCTTGAGCCTTGGTATAAAATTCCAAGGCAAACTGTAGTTACAACAGATAGCTGAACTTCTCAGAGGTCTATTAAAATAACAGCACATTACATGACTGATACATAGGAAATAATAATAATAACAAAAAAAGCAGTAATTCTCCAGACACGACAACTTTATATAGTTTATGAATGGGTTAGAAATTAGCCGACTGGCTAAAAGAGGCTGTTCCTGATTGGAAATCACCATTCCTGCCACAACTGATAATGCAAGAAACATTGCTTATGCAGTTAATAATAGTTAATAACTAAGAAATATGTAGAATGTCACCATGTACAGACAGCAAGGATGATGTGAGTGAGCCAAAACAGAGAAATGAAAAATACTTGAAAATTTCAACAAGGTTTTTAATTATAATTAAAATATAATTATAGGAGTATTAACACAAGTACCATGTTGACATTTGGTGAAAGATAAACATCATAAACACAAAGGTTCTCTGTAATCAAGAATCACTTGGACACAACAAACATTCCTCTTGTGTTTTTATTGATTCTCATTTCCTATGGAATGTCACAATGGATTTGAAAAGCCACCACTGCTAAAACATCAGGTGACACTGATGCAGTGGTGGATTCTTTGCCAGCTATGTTCAGGTAAGCATGGTCGTTCTTGAGCACATCTCAGTGGATGATAGGCTGTTGCATATCAACATCTCCTCAGCCATGGAAAGGGCCCACCGGAGGTTAATTCAAGTGCCCAATGCATGAAGAACGGCCAGCCATGGTGGAATTTGATTAGCTTCCTCTGCTTGGTAAATAAGTGAATTAATGGAAGCTATTGTCCTTGAGATTTATTCGCTGAAAGCCCTCATGGGACGTAGAGAGCAAATGAACCTCTGTCGGAGGATGTGCTCGCGTGAAGTGGGTGCACGTTAGAGGTAGAGAATTATGCAGCGAGTTTCTAGTTTTGCAGCACAAGTAGAGGAAATCTTCCTCTCGCCTCCCTGTAGTCTCCCTCGTTAGACTGAGTGTAGGAAGTAAAGAAGATTAAGGCTTAAGGATGATGTGATTTTTCAAGACAAGACCTTTGATTACATTTTGGCTATGACATTAGATAGCGTAAACAGGTTCTGCTTCATCACCCTCAGTGGAACAAACAAATAATAATAATAAAAAAAAACCATATGAAGGTTCACTGGGTTGCTCACTGTATATACATATATAAAACGTATACAAAGTCCCTGTTGGTGCAATAGTCAGGTGTCCCAGTACTTTTGGCCATATGGTGTATATCAATTCTAACTCTACACTAAAGTAATGCAGGGTTAAAACATATTTAATGTTACATCCAAATACTAATTTAACATAATGTAAAAATTTTATAGCAAAACTACTTCTTAATCCTACTCCTGGGGTCCCACTGCCCTGCACAGTTTCAATGACTCCCAAACTCAACACACCTAATCCAACTCATCAACCGATCTGGAGCAGGACATGGTTGAAACTGTGAGTAGTGTGTTCCCAGGAGCTGGACTGGGACACAGTGATTTAGGCGGTTAAAAGAGGTGGCTGTGGCGGTGCTCAGTATTGTTTAAATATTAATCCCATGTTTAAAGATCACTTGGAGAAAAATTCTAATATTAGTTCCAATTAGGTGTAGCATCTGTGCGCAATATGGCACCTGCCTGGAGACACAGGTTTGCTTTTAAAATGGAACAGCCGTATTCCTTTCTCGACGTCGTGCCCAGGAAAGGTGTTAAAGTGTGATATATAGAGCTTTGTTGGCAATTAGGCTCAGATTACATGTGGGACTAAAGCCTATCCGACTGTATTTGCTAATATTATCACTCAGCCATGTGCTAATATTTGTTCTGGCTGAGAAGCGCCTTGTGCAGTTTTGGGCTGCATTCAGCAGGCTTTAGTGTGGATAATTCCTATTCCACAGCCTTCTTTGAAGAGGATTTCACTGTCTGGGTGGCAGAGTGGGTACTGTTTTTACTTTAGAAATTGCCTTCAAAAGAACTGACCTTACACTATACTTGCGTGTGAATGCTGATACGGCCAACTCTTTAGAAACAGTCGATAAGGGCCATCTTAAGTGGGGCCTGTAGTCCACAGGGATGTTTCTTTTGACCTCCAATAAGTTGCTTTTTATCATAAAACATAGGGGAAATTTGAATTTCTATGTCATGGGTCATTGAAATGTTCCTCTACTTGAAGCCAATGATATAGATTAATGTTTGTTACCCTCGATTTGACCTCCACTGTACTGTGACCACAAGAAGCTTGTCATAGGCGATTGTAACTGTTTGACCGTAGCATGACATCACACACCAATCTTTTTAGAGATTATTCATTGCTATATTTTATTCAAGGTAATTCAACTTGAATGTGTCCCCATATTGTTAGCCAGTTTGGACAAAAGTGTCTGCCAAATGACTGTAATGTAATGTAAATATAGTTTGTAAATCTTGTTTTGAAGAGAACTTGCATGAGGAAACAGTATTAATTTCGCGGAGCACAGTGCTTGATCTGTTTAGCTCGTCCTAAGATCTGGACCCCTGAAAGGCTGTCCTACTTCCTTCTTTTCTCTGCTTTTCATGTTGCAAGTGCTACTATTAAACTTGATCTTTCAGTAAAGCACCTAATCACTATTAAACCCAATCCCAAATCAATAAGGCTAAGAAAATAACTGCTAACAACTTCAAATACAAACATCACAAAGAGCTGAATGAGCTGAATGAAGCTACTTAAGCTAGAAATAAAAGGCATCACAATATAATCCTTTTTTGTTTGCTTGTTCATTTTACCCCAGCCTGCTTACTTAACAAAATAATGCCTGTAGGTGCCTTAGATATGCACTGTAGTAATCTAAAAAAATATTTCTACAATTTTTATTTGTGTGTGTGTGTGTGTGTGTGTTTGTACCAGGCATCTCCATGATTCTGGCCACACATCGTTTTCTAGAGACAAATCATAAGGTATAGGAAAACCAGACATTGCCACAATAAGCTTCTCCTCCATGTTTGACTCGAACCAAAATTTTGCATCATTTTGTTTCAGCACTGCGTAGGATACTGACTTCCATGATAACTATTCACAGAAGTTCATCCACCTCACAATGACTAGGAACTACTGAGATTTCTTTTTCACAGGTATTGGTGCAGCTGTTTAGGTTCAATGTAACTGTCACATAATTGTCACACTGTTTAATTGTTAACAGATATTTTTTTTTTTATCATCAGTGTCATTTTAAACTGAGATGGCAGTTTAGGAAGAAAAAAAGTTTAAAAGTACTATGCTCTTCGACATTATCTATAGTTGTTCACTTCTGGTTGTTTTCTATCTAAATATTAGCTTCGCTTATCCTTACGAGCTGTGACTGCAGACAATATGCTGGGGCCCGAGAACTGTCACAATGTCCCAGTACAGTGGAATGAATGAATAAAACAAAGGCAAAGTCTTTGTTTGTTTTTTCTTTTGTGACTTTTCCCAAATTTTTGGGCTTGGATCTCATGAAAGGTTTTTTTAAGAAGCCATCCACTGAAAGGTTCCTCAATGGCATCACTCCGACCTTTATTTTCTAGTTTATTTATTTATTTAAACATTTAGACTATTGCAAAGCTGGATCTGTGTCCATGGAAGTTCCTAGAGCCGATCTGCGTTCCTTGTAAGGCGACTAGAATTCTAGCTCAGCTCCTGTGTTCTCAGTTACACCAGAGCAAGAGTGCAGCCCTAGAGCTCCCACTCTCATATATTAATGCCTCTCGCAGTAATTGCCTTTGCCATTAAGGAAGTGCATTTGCTATCGGGGAGTGTGCACACGTCGTTATTACTCAGCACAACACCTCATTAATATCTGTTGTTGTTTTACCCCCCCACCCTCCCCCGTGTGCAGGGGTGGAAAATTTTGCCAGGCTAGACTGAGACAGCAAGGAGAAGAATTTCTCTGACCGCCGGCAGATGCTTCCTGTTTGCCATCTAAATGAAAGACACACCCTCCAGCACACAGCAAGAGTACCTCCATTGAAGGATTTATTTTGCTATGTTGTAGAGTTTTGTTTATGAAGATAAAATGGCCTACCTATGGTGTGATTCATGATGCATATGGATGTAATCTGGATATATGGACCAAAACAGAGCAACCTCTTTCTCTTCTGGTTTGGCTTCATTCTCATCTGGTCTGAAGAAGACTGTTGCCTTGTGCCAGCCATTGCAGCTTAAAGCAGTGATTCACATCAAATTTACACAATTTCTCTGTACTCCTTACGAATGTATCCAATCAACCAGGGCTTCTTTGTGTCTGAAGTTTGCTTCTTCAGTTTTGCACCTGAGCTACGAGACACATGTAGGTAAAGGGTAATGGAAGTGGTATAAGCAAGAATTAATAATGCCATAGAAAACAGAAAGATATCTATCAACCTTTATTTAAACTTTGAGGGTAACCTTTTATTTAGGTGTTTAGTTGAGAATTAAACTAAATAAAAGACTGAAAGCATTGCAATAAAAGATACACATGCATGTGTTTTTCACAGATTTTTATGTGTGTGTGTGTGTGTGTGTGTGTGTGTGTGTGTGTGTGTGTGTGTATGTGATACTCACCTGCACCTGTTTCTTCACTGGTTCAGGCCTTAAGTTAGATGGTCTTTGTTCTGTCTGAATGATTCATACGTAGGTCACTGTGTGGCTTAACAAACAAAATCATTCCTCTGAAACTGGTCAGGTTCAGGGACT
>JBBPCZ010000142.1:22612458-22638676 GCA_037974445.1 Brycinus macrolepidotus | reverse complement strand
CTTTGAAAGTCCTTCAGGAAGCCTGGAGAACTGTTCCTCAAGACTACATTAAAATACAAGAAAGTCTGGATCTCTGGAAGCAAAACATAAAGAAATGAGGGAATGAGGGGTAACTAAAGACTCTTGCACAGTACAGTGTAAAATATACTTTAACTGTCAATTAGGTAATAATTTGAATAATGAGTTGCAGGAATACATGAAAAGTTAACAAAGGAACACTGATACTTTAATAAAAGCAAGTCGATTGAGCTGAAGACTGAAAAATACATGACGAAGGTATATGTCAGCGTTTCATAAAGTAGAAATATCCTAAAGCCATCCTTTTGATGCACATAATGGTAAAAGAAGGAGCTTAAATGTTTATAATATACTTAAAAAAGCTGAAAGAACAAAACTAAAGTAGAACAAACTCATACTATTCTATCAATGCTTTAATGATAATCTGAAAATAGCTTCCACAAATTTTGAAATGTGACCATTTATTAGAAACCTCTGGAAGAACCAAGACTCAAAAGAGGAACCCATCCTCCTCTGGTTGACACCAAATAGTGAGGGAGAATAAAAGAATGAGACTATAGATGTGACTAACAGCAAGAGGGAGAGGTGTGCGGACTTGATCGCTGATATGCTATTAGGAGTCTATAGTTAGCAAAAGTAGGCCCAGTTATGTAGCATAGTCTGTGAGTAATAGTTTGAGATTATGTTGTTTGAGATTCTGCATGAATTGGACATGCAGTTTTCAGAGTAATAATTGGTGGATGTGGGCTTTTAGTAACGTATGCTGCAGAAAATCACTGCAGATCTGAAAAGCATAGCTGCATTTTTTTTAAATATCTTTTTCTGAACTGGAAGTCCACTCATCTGTACTAGCCAGCTTTTGATGCCTTATGGAATAGTATATTGCAATTATGAAAGTGTATAACGGATACAACAAATACTACAGGACCAACAAAAAAGGAATGAAAAAGCTTAAATCAGCAACTAGCCCCAGCAACATTTTATTATCCTTACAAGTATTCTGATAGATTTTAATTCGTGGATTTTCTCCATCACACTGACTGGCATACAGGTTGCATTCGAATGCCAAATATTTTAACTGGCCAAATTAGAGCAAAGTAGCATTAAACTTTAATGGGTGTTTAGACCCAAAAATGAACCTGAATTAATCAAACGCCGACAGGATTAAGATGGAGAATACACAGTTTTTCACTGGCAGCCAGTCACATTTAGACCTTCTTCATCTGCACATTAAAGCTCAACTCATCCATCACACAGTGAACATGAAGACTGCTGTTGCCTCCAGTAGCAGAGCACAGATGGGCAAATCGGCCCTAGCCTCTGGAAAACCAAGGGGAATCAGGATCATCAACCACACACTGTTAATTGCTAAAAGCAATAAAAGTAATAACTTATAAACCCACCACACTTACAATTCTGCTGGCTAAGCCGTGTGGGGTGGTGCTGAGGCTCTGTTTCCGACTGGAGAGAATCAGTCATGGCCAGTTGGCTCCAGCTGACTCCAAACCTTTGGTGTGATGGAATGGTCATGTACCTTTGACACCGATAGAACCCAAGAGCAAGACAGCGATGCTGATATGATGAAGGCTTGATCGGCTTTGAAAACTTCACCATGGTGTTTCTGCTGCTTGACCCTGAATACATTTAGAGAGTGACCTCCAGTCAGTCTTCTGTGCCATCTGTGACCATGTACTTTTTAAAAAAAAAAGCATTTTCACGGCTCAAAAGGCCAGACACTGCAAGTGACGAGGGTCATTTTTATCTTTACAGTAGATATTACTGTAAATCTTTGCCAGTTTATTATTGACATTCCTACAAGTATTTGAAAGGATTTTACAGAATAGATTATTCAAATTTCCTTGTTTTATTGTTTAATCAAGAAAACATTATGCACTGTTATTATAAATTGGTTTCTTTTCTAGTCAAATTCTACAAAAAACAATCTTTGATATACGATACAACATGACTATGCCTGGTGTGGGCAGAGCTAAGCCTACATTGGTTGCAAAAATTTGGAAAATGCACAACACAAATGGATGCAAATCAAGTAAACGCCCTGAAATAAACATCTTTATTCAGTTGTGACATTTTTAGAGATTTTGACCATTTTAGACATTTTAACTATTAAGAGAAGACATGTAATAAATGCAGGTTATCCAAAAATATGAAGAAATGGTTGGATGAACCACAGTTTTCATTTCTCCCTGTAGTGTCTTCCCTGAATAGTTCATTAATGCATCTTGTACACATGGTTTTAAACAAGTAGCTCATTCAGCAGTGTTAGTGTGACTGGCTTGATGCCTTTTGAATAATAATGTTTTTAATGCATTTGGTGGATTTTTGTTTTCAATCATTGTAAGCATCAGCAGCATTAGCTGTCCCTTTGAACACTTTAATAGGATCTTTTGAAGGACTTTTGACTTGGAGGTTGAGTTACTTTTACAACATATTGCTGTAATAATGTTCTGGAGAGAAAAGTGTGAATTTTCGCTGTTGCCCAGGAGCTACTGTAGAGCTTAATCAGTTCTGGTCAGTGGGAGTGAGTGAAGGGCTGGGCGAGTGAGGGAGAATGTGGAGGGAAACTCTTATAAACCCTTCCTCTATTATGTTTCTTTATTGTTTTGCGCCCACACATGCCAGTGACGGGTGGAAATATAAACCGCCTTTAATAAGAAGCAAATCTCATCAACTGGTGAGAGAGGCATCATTTTCTCCCCCTCATGCTGAAATGAATCTCGCTGTTTCTCCCCATCTCCTAATTATGCAGAATGAAATAAAGTTTTGGATTTTCTTAATGCAGTTGCAGGATTTTATTGCGGCAATATCTCTCGCTGCTCCGAAAACTTTAAACAGTATGCACAGATTGCGAGAATGTATCATTGTACCACAGCAAGTGTCATTTTAAAGTTTCATCAGTAGATTGGCACAGAACCTTCCGCCCACCACCAGCTTCATTCTGTCAGTCCTGCAGTACTGAATGTCTGTAAACACTGGGGAAAACGCAATATGACACAGAAGGTGTGACACATTTCTGACTGTTTTTATTTACAGCTCTGATGACTCTGTGCACCTCTAAGAGACATTTCTGCCTCAAAAATATGTAGCCTACCATCTATATACTGATTTAGCTTCTCATACCGCCTATGTTTGCATTTTTGTCATAAGGTGTTCATTTGTCTCGTGTGAACATACCACAGCACACAGTGTGAACAGTGTGAAATTCTTTTTTTGCATTTAACCCATTCACCAAGTGAAGCAGTGGGCAGCCACCAGCGCGGCGCCCGGGTAGCAATGTGTGGGGGGACGGTACCTTGATCAAGGATACCTCAGTGGTGCCACTGGCAACTCTAAGGAACCATAAATATTGAAAGGTTCAAATACTTATATACAATAATATTAAATGCTCTGAAATGTGGAATTAGAGAGAATTGAATTGAATTAAATTCTATTTCCTGAAACTCCAGTTCAGTTCCAATTCAGTTTCCTGTAGTTGTTGTTCAGGAATGAACTCAATTTCAGTTCAAACAAAGTAACTGAAGTGACCCCAATCCTGTTAGCAACATTAGCCTTTCAGCTCCAGTTCTAAACTTTAGAAGAAAAAACTGAACTCCAAACATTTATTGTACTGATCAGCTACACCTAGTTTATGTCTAGCATGCATTTATCTAGAAAATTGTATACATTTGGAGTTTAGCCCAACTGTTCCTTTAAAACTGTTGGTACAACAACGACAGATTCTGCCAAGAAAAAGCAAGAGTGGCTGGTTCAGTGCAGAACCCTTCAGAACTTGAAATAGAAACTACAGAGCTCCTCGAGAGTGATGTGTCGAGAGCAATTTTAACAAGTTTAAAAACAGCCCTGAACCGTAAGTGCCAGAGGATGATATCATTACTTCATTTTTCACCAAGCACAATCTGAAAATATCCTGCTCTAAGCTGTTCATCACGAGTCAATATCTGGTTGAATTACCTTCTTTATCACTTAACCCGATCAAATGTTCCGCCGCTGTGTGCAGCAAAAGACCTCGGCCCTTATTTTGCTGCAATCTGCGTACTGTAATATATTGCTTTGTTTACAGTCGGATTCCACTTTACCTTAACAGTCATCCATCTTGGGCCACCTTATTACAGTTATTTGCAATAAGATAACAATTTCAGTGCAATTTCCCCAGCTCTAACTAGACCTGCTGGGAATATGTTTGTTCTAAAGACTCTGACTGGAAAGCATGGCCATCACTCCAGCCCCATATTACTGTCACGCAATAGCGTGGCAATGTAATTATTCTTTGTGAATTATGCCAGGCAGTACCTCCACCAGTAAATGATCTAGGAGGCTAAATTGGCTTCTGAAGATAATTGAAGTCTCCTAAATAAGAAGCATTAGATAAATTAGCTTAACTTTGAGATTGTTTTCTCCCACGGATTAATTTCAGTGTGCATCACTTTGCAAGGCCCCTGACAACAAACCGTAAGAGGCGAAAGTTCATGCAGGCACTTGGTCAGAGCAGCTGACTGCTTCAACGAGGCACACAGAACAACTTCACCATTCACACTCTGCCATTACTTAAAATTATTATCCAATTTCCTCCACATTGCAAATGCGAACTAACTAAGGACTGTACATTAAGTGCGAATAAATGGGCTTGGCTGTTCAGTAATTGACTTTTAAAAGAATGTTTCTAGCTTATGCTACAGGGCAGCTTTGCTGTGTGGGACGTATCAGAAATAATAGTAGCTAAAGAAATGTACACTAACAAGCCAAATAAAGAGCCAGAAAACCCTTAACTGCACTTCACTGTGTATATTTGATTATGCCACACATTTACATTCAGTCAAACAGAGTACAGTACAGAGTACAGTATGCAGACTTTATTACATCAACAGGAAATGTTGACATATTTAATATCACATAAGTCAAAGGGGTTAGTTTGATATGGAATCCTGCAAATTAAAAGGCAATAATTATTGAAGTTTCTGGCTAACTGGATGTGTTGAGACTTTGGCAAAGCAAACTTGGACTACCTGCAAGGGTACAACAGTTGGAAATGAATGGAAGGTCTTTTGTTTGCTATATTTTCAAAATTCAGACTTAGATACTTTATTGACAAATTGCTAGTGCCTTAAGACTTCTTGTGTATGTGGACTGGATATTCTGTTTGAATGGTCAGTAATGTATCCTATGATTCAGTAGTCTCTCTCTTTCTCTCTCTGTCTCACTCTCTTTCTCTCTAGCTCTCTTTTTCCTTTCATTTTCTTTTTAAAGAGCAGTTGTTTCAGAGAATTATCCTGGAAAATGGTTACCCATCAAAAGAATGCCTTTCCAAAGAAGTCTACAATATTCTACAGATGTAGCAGGTTTAGAATATGTCTTTTCCTTCACTCTTAAAAATGAAGGAGCCAAAAGGGTTCTTCTGGGAGAGGCAAAAAACCAAACTATTTTTGGTTCTGTAAAAAAAACTACTGGGTGGTTCTTTAAAGGAATACTCCAGCATTTTTCAAAAATCCCTGTCTACTGCCTCAGCAGCATATGATTACTATGGACAACAAGATGCTCTTCCATGTATTTGGTCAAAGAGCGAAAAATGTGTTGCCCATCATCTTTTATAAATGTGTTTTGAGTCAGTCAATTTCACATTCTTTTTTAAGTAATCATCCATATGCTAGAGATGTGGCAGAGAATAGAAAAACCTTGGAAAGTCCTTGAAAGAACTAAAAACTGGAAAGATGAGTACTTTATAGCATAGTGCTATTACATTTTCGGCATCTTTGTTTTTAAGCAGTTAGAAAAAGCATCACCTAAACCTATAGCTGAACAATATGACAATATTTATAATTATTGTGACACATATGGCACAATGTCACAATATATTTTTTTAAACATTCACCAATCAGCCACAGCATTATATCCACCTGTCTAATATTGTGTAGTTCCCCGTTGTGCTGCCAAACAGCTTTGGCCCATCGAGGCATGGACTCCGCAAGACCTCTGAAGGTGTGCTGAGGTATCTAGCACCAAGACATTAGTAGCTCATCCTTTAAGTCCTGTGAATTGCGAGATGGGGCTGGATTCTATTGTCTATTTTTGTCTTTACAAAAACAATTAAAATTTGAATATACAATAGAAATAACAATACTGACTGCGCTATCCCACTACGTTTGTATTCAATTCAATTTCAATTTATATAGCATTTTTTACAACTGATGTTTTCACAAAGCAGCTTTACAGCATCCAGGTCTGAGCCCCTAGTGAGCAAGCCAAGGGCGACAGAGGTGAGGAAAAACTCCCTAAAGCTGGAGGAAGAAACCTTGTGAGGAACCAAGACTCAAAAGCGGAACCCATCCTCCTCTGGCTGACCCAGAGAGAGAGAAAAAGAGTCTTTGTGGAGATAACTGACAATAGAAGGTTATCTTTGTTGGCCATAGACTGCCAGCAGTGATTACATCTGTACACAGAGTTGGTATAGTAAAGAGTCAGTAGTTTGAGAGTCCACGGTGGACTGGTATTACAATCTCTGTGTTTGAAGAGCAGTTGCCCTTGAATGGGGGAGGAGCAGATGGGGAGTCAAAAGCAGCTGAACCAGCCGAGGACATTTGGGCAAAGGACCCCAGCAATTGCAGACCTGAGATGAGGTGGTGACCTGGAGTTTCAATGGTGATCAGTTGGGCTACACAGATGGGCAGTGGCTCCCTGCAGAGGAGATGGTCCAAAACAGTTATACAGAGTTAGTTCTGTTTAAATTTACAGGGAACAATTTATAACTGTAAAGAGTGCAAGTTGAGACACCTTGCTATAGCAGCTTTGCTAGAAAGGGCAGAGCTGAGGGGTATGACAGACATGAGAACACCCTGAGACACTGGCACCCCCACTCCACTGTCAACATACTGGAGTGAACGTGAGGAGTGTTGGAATGACAACACCAGCATCCTAGTTTCCTAAAACTCTCTGTGCCCACCACCTCCCAACTCTAGTCTACCGCAACTTTTCCTGTTAGATGAGGGGTATAATGTGGTAGAATTCCACTGTTCTAGTGAAAATGCATGAATACAGCAGGAAGGAAAATGTAGGCCATGGACACTTTAACTGCCGAATAAAGTTTTAATAAAAGTTTTTAATAAAAATCCTCACGTATGGCTCTGTGTTCCCATAGCCCCCGTTACTGGCCTCTTAAAGCCATTGTAAATGATTCAGTAAGTGCACTGTCCTTTTATAGCTGACATTATTAGAACATTATCTGAATTACAACCTTTTCTCAGCTGCATAAGTACGTTCTCTTACCTCAGGTGACTTCGTTTGTGCAGTTAACTTACTTCATGTCACTATTGCCACCTGCCCTGCACCATTGACATGTTCTAATCCCTTGGCATTTCAAACAGAGATATGCGTCTAATGAAAGATTTTTCCTATGTGCGGCCTGTTTGACTAGTGCACCCAGTGCTCATTTTCTTGGGCCTGTATTTCCATATTTCTTGCCTGTGCTGAGATCATAACCCAATTGTGCATCCTCAAAACTGAATGAAGCTGTAAGTGTACTTTTAGAGGAGGGATTGGGTGGGTGGGTGGCACAAAATGTGCTGAAAATTGCTGTGCAATAACCCAATTACTCCTTGAATATGCTGCAGCAGGCAGTTTCATAAGAAGGACCTTTTACGCACTCCTCACTGGCATCTATAGCTCTGCAGGGAGTCAGCAAAGACGGAATCTAACTCATCCAGAGTGGACGAGAGGAGAGACACTGGAACCCACAGCAATAAAGACATGCAAACATCACCAGAAACAAAAAAAAAATGTTATGTGAACTGCCCCTATTCTGAGCACTAATTATAGTGCTTCTAAATTAGATCCCTGTTTCTAACAATATTAAAATTGCTAGCCCTGCGCAAACTCTGTAATTTCTTGTGATGAATGAAGCATCAGCTGATTCTAAAATAACTGAGAAAACAGTATCACATGGAGAATGAAGTTTTACTACATTTAAGGTGTCCATGTTCTTGTAAAATGTCCATTTGCCATATGTTGTTTTTCCTTCGAGGTCCACAGATGATGTTTGAACAGGCTGTTTTAATTAATACGCCTTTTAATACTGATATATGCAAATGACCTCTGTTCTGAATGCCCTATATTCAAAAAGCAGTCTGAGCCAAAACCCTCATTATAACTGCAATAGGAATGGGTGTAAGTAAATTAATCAGTTTCTAGTAAAAAACAAAACAAAAAAAACTTTACCTCTGTATGTTTAGGTAAAACATTTTGGGAATTTGAGTACTTTCAACCACCTCTTGATTTATAGCCATTTTAGCCTGTAAACAACAATCATAGTAACAGCCTAAACTGTAAAGTAACAAGTAGCTAACAGTGAATTTTGCAATCGTCATCATCATCATCTTCTCCTTCTTCTTCGTCTTATTACTATAATAATAATAATTAGAAGAAGAAGAAGAAGAAGAAAAAGGAGAAGAAGGAGAAGATGATGATGTTGGTAGCCCTGTTGCCTCATAGCAAGAAGGTCTGGGTTTGATTGGCAGAGGTCCTTTCTGTGTGGAGTTTGCATGTTCTCTCCAAAATATTACGAAACTAATTGTTTTCTCAAAATGGCTTTCAGTATTCTGATATTTTTGCCGTATCACCCACCCTCCTGTCTCTGTAATTTGCAGCAAAACAGAAGGCACAGACAGATAAATTCTTTTTTGAATAGCTTTGGAGGCTCTAAAACATCCTGAATGTTGTAATGATCAATCAATAATCATATTTCTAGTTCGGCCAAAATATGAGCATCCCTCAACCTGGGGCAGTGTAATGTGAGCCCAGCAGTTTCAAAGCCTTGACAAATCTGTGTTCATGGCCCGTTTTGTTCCCACCTTGTACTCATTCATCCGCCAGCACAAAAGGAATGGCTGTCACCGCTCAGCCACCATTAATTTTTCATGAAAATATCAATTATGTCCTGTAATAGAAAGCCTGCACACGCCGCCCAGATGGGACTGGCCCAACCTCCACGCAATCATCCCAAATCTGGCCCTCTGCTCCAGCACTCCTCCCTCCTCCACCCTGAGCTCCAGACTCCACCTAATTAGTCACCATGAGGAGCAAGAGCTTTATTAAGGCCAGTGATGAATCATTATCTGTTGTAATTGGCCCTCCAGTCCCCCAGGAGGTGCCCTGCTCCAACCTGCCCAGCTGGAAGGGCCTCCCACTCCTCTGCAGGAAGCTACAGCTGGAGTCAGAGCCAAAGTTTTTCTAGATTTGCCTCCATTAATAATCCTTCATGTCAGCTTATGCTAATAGGTCCATATTAATCATTGTTTAGGTGATGTGCTCCTGTAATTGAGAACCGCCTTAAGAAGATTAATATAGTATAATATTCCATAGCAGAGGGGAAGACAGTTATTGGTATTCATTAAGACTGGGCCGAGTTTGGCATAGGTTTGTCCATAGTGCTGTTGGAGGCTCACTACCCTGAATCCGACTGACTGTACCACACTGGAAGCTGCGCCTCCAGGAATTTACGATTGCAAAATCAGGCAAGTTCAGCCAACCCTTGCAGTATTTGCAGAAGTTTGCAATTTTGTCCCATAGGCTCATTAATTATGTGTTAATTGCATTGAAAATATAAGTGCTTTCACAATTATTGTAAGCATACATCTTTTGTGCTCTCCACTGGGAATCTGTGGATAATGCAGAGATGATCACATTTACCAGCACATGCTTCAGCTTTTCAAGGGCAATTAAGGCAAACTAATTTCCAACTGCTTTACATGAAAACAGGGCGAATGCTGCTTTGTACGCCATGCAGTATAGTTGTGGACCACAAATGAAAGCTGATGATGGCCACTTTTCAGCCATTAACTACAACTTTAACTTATTTTGCCTTGCACCTTTATGGCTGGAATTCAGCGATGACTGACAAGTAAACCGACGCATCAGAGGTCATTATTAGAGAAATTATGAGACTAGAGGTCTAATTTACTTTCTTTCTAATTTAATGTTGTTTGCATGTATTTGTAAATGAATAAAAGAATAATAATTTGTAATATTTTAACAATGGCTTTTATAAGGACTTCAATAAGCTGTTCAAAAGCTGTTCAACAATTCTGTGCAAATATTGCCACAGATATTGAGAAAATCAGTGCAAAATCAAGCTCTTTAGGCCACAGCAAGTACAAAAAAGGCTGTGAGGTCCTGGAGGGACTGAACTGAGTTTGTTTTTCAAAACTGTTGTTAATGGAATAATCATTGACTGTTACATTGCTTGGCAACTATGACATGGTTCACAGCATTTGTTTTTAATACTGGGTCATTTATTAAGAGTTGGATGATTTTATATTCTATTTCTACTCGAGACCACCATTTTACCTCAGTTAATTGGTCTCATGGCTTGTTGGTTTATTGTCTACTGATCACTTACTATAAGAACACATCTTTACCTGCTGAACAGTTTTTCTATGTGTTGAGTGTGAGATGTTATGCTTCATCAGAAATATGCAGCTTCATCAGAACAAAATGTCACTTTGTACAGTCTAATTGTACTTAATGAAAATGAAAATTAAGCAGGTTATATAAAGCATTTCAAAGCACTCATTTTAGGAAAAATAATATGCATTTGCTACTTTTCTAAGAAAATACACTCAAAGGAGCCATAAACAGTGTGCCGGGGTGAAGCTTTTTCCAGAGCTGTTGTTATTTGCAGCTTATCTGCAGTTTGAGGAGTTCTTCCTGAATTGTTTTTCTTTGTTTCTGCGTTTGTGTTGCCTGCATATAAATAGATTAAGCTTTAGAAATCATGAAATGTCTCTGGTAAGTCCTTATTTTCAGTACCACTAGTTGGTGGTGTGAATTATTCCGTGATAATAACGGCACTCCGGGCCTCTGCTGAGCCACCATGGCCGCTGCTTACAGCTCAATAATGGAAACGTGAAGCGCACTGTGGAGAGAGTCAGGCTGCTGAACACCGAATAGGTCTTTGCCTCCTGAAATTGTAAATTCTCTTCATGCCCGACCATGCAGTCACTAATTAGTGCTTAGACAATACTATTGCATTCTGCAGGAGTTTTTGTTCACACTATTACTGCCTCTCCTTGCTTTTCTGCTCAAACTCATTCTCTCTGTCTCTCTCTGTCTCCATCTCTCTACCCCCCCATCTTTATACATCTCATTCTAATGCATTTGCTTGGAGATGAGGTGGCCTTCGGAATGATTTTGTAATGCTGATTGCTAATTGGAAGAACATTAGAAATGCAATTATAGGATGGATATCTAATTAAAGTGGAATTGAATAAAAGACTCACTCAACTCAAGTGCCTGCTCTATATCTAATCTCCTCAAAACAATGGTTCCACCACTACTGGCTCTTGAGGCTCTGTCTCATGCAGTCATCTTGGCTTGTTTTGTCTCTGTCTAATATGACCTCCCTGTAAAAACTTCCAGAAGATTACTGATTTTCCTAAATGTGCCAAATTTCATTTTTGCCCCCCATGGTCCACTTGTATCTGAGTGGGTTAATGTACCAAAAGCAGTTGTAATTATTTTTTGCATGACCATTTACCTCATAATTGAGTTGTTGAGATGTTAAAGTAATTCCAAATGTTCTGATGTGAAAGGGTTATCTTTGGTGATGGTAATACAGTGGTAAATCCAAAAAATGCACTATTTCGCCCTACAAGTGCCTCTCCACTATTGATCCATCCATTTTCTGAGCAACTTATACTTAACCAGGGTCACAGGGGTGCTGGAGCCTAACCCAGTGTTTATAAGGCAAAAGATGGAGAAACACCTTGGACCAATTGCCAGTCCATTGCAGGACAGACATACAGACAAACACATCCACTGCACCACCGTGCCACCCCCTCATTGCCATGATTGGCTTCAGAAAATATAAAACCTTAACTCAAAACTACTGTAAAACTATGTGCAGGCATCAGGCTTTGTATTGGTAATCGTTTCATGTACTACTTTCTCTCCTTCAAAGGTCTGATACCACCATTATAAATCTGACTCTGTAAGGTTCCTTAGAACTTAACATTTTATATCAAACCAGTCTTAATTACTTTGTTTACATCTTAATGATTTAATTATGCAACATTTTGAAAAAAGCTTTTATTGCTCTTCAAACAAGCTATTCTTGCCATTGTGTCTTTAAGACTGAAACACAAAAATGACTTCTTAATTTCAGCGCTGTTCTGTGTGTCTTTCAAAAAGCAGTCTGTACTGAAACACTTCTTATAACTTCAATATGAATGGGGGATGTCACAAAAAGAATGAATTCTGAATGGACTGCAGCAATCAATGGATTTTGCAGTCGAAGTTACATTAAGGACTCAATGGACCAAAGAATGACTGGTTCATCCTAAAACAATATTTACATGTTACATCAAACTAGTTTTAAATTTCAGCCAAACTCTCCTCTGTTGCCGAGTAACTGGAGAGTCTGTACGCGAAGCGGTGGCTGAGGTGCGCTGCATCACCATGGCTGAGAGAGCCTCTCAGAATGTCTTTGTTAAGCCCCTCGCCACTGTGCTTTAAGGAATCGATGGCGGAATGAAGATGTCAGTCATGACAAACTGGCTGGCATGCTGCGAGCTCGTAGCCCATCAGTTATGCTGTCAGTGTGTGTGGGTGTATGTGTGTATCACAGTGAGCCTGTGTGTTAATGTGTTCCCTCAATCTGAGATCTATGGTTTCCCTTGAGTGCTGTAGCCCACACACATAATTGTTTACTTGTTGGTTTGCTCTGTGCATGCAGAGGTGGTAGGGGTCTGTTAATTATAAGTAAACAGTCCCCCCCCCCATCAGGGGCCAGATAAGGCATTGACTGGCCCTGCTTTGTTGCCAAGAAGGAAAAAAGCAAACGTGCGGTGGCAGCACACTGGGAGCCCTTTGACAAACAGCTGAGTGTGATATATAGCTCTTCATTTTGTATTTGTCTTTTGATGGCTGGTACCTGAAGGAAAGGGGAACAATTCTTTTCTGCTAGCTGAACATGGGCCAAGGAAATAACACTGATTGTACATGTGGAAGCACGTTTTGAGGCTGAATAGAGCAACAAGCCATAAGACAGTGTATGTTACAGTGATTTTACTACTTTTGAAGGGTATTGTGTAAGTAAAAACAGCATTGCTTTGAACTGGTTATACATTTTGTGCCAAAATGCAATAATAAAATGTACCTGTTTTCATTAAATGCAGTGTTTTAGGGCCCACTTTATTTGAATAATGCCAATAGATTAGATTAGATGATTCTCAACAGCATTAGGGCTAGGATTAACAGTTATATTTAAGATTAAGGTGATGCTTTAGGTTTAAATTGAGGTGAAGGTTAGAGTTATGGGAAATTAAAGTTATTTAATTGATACTTAAATGCACAGAATAATAAAGTGCTATGAGTTAACTCATATACTCATATCAAATTTATCATTCTGAAGATGTAACTGAGATATAATCACTATGACCCATGCACTGTTTTGAAATCCTCTCTGTGCAAAAAAGCCCTCTACAGTCGAGCTGAATATTCATTTATCCAGAGTTCTGTGTGCTCTGCTAAGCTATTTATCCTCCCTCCACCCAGTCTTAGTTATATTAAGCGCCTTTACACATTGACAGTGACGGCAAGGACAAACATTCACCTTTCTGTTCATTTTTTCTTTTTTTCCCCCCCTCTCTCTCCTCACCTATCCTTACCTTCCCGGAAGTCCTGACAAGGAGATTGCTGAAGCAGTGCTGCGTGGATTTTCTCCACAGCTTTTCTCTTAAATGAATCCTCTTTCAGAGTGCCAGCCTTGATAAATGAGACACATTTCTCAGAGCAGAAACAAATTGGCCTCACGGACTAGCCCGATGCTTATGGGTGCATATTTTCATGACATCGCTGGAGTTAGGGTGTGTTTGTGAATGCGATTGTGTAAAGACGGAAAGATATAATGGATGGAAAGTGCAATAGTGCTGCATAACATGCATGGACATAAGATGTATTTTTGGTCTAAAAGAAAGTGGAAGTTAGTCCATTTGCATTCACATTTACATAAAATATGCCACATATTGGTACAGCTATGTTAACATTTTGTAAGGACTTTTTGTTTTTTCTTTTGTTTTCCCCTCATCACTTCTCTGTAACGAACTAGTGCAGATACACTGCACTCATCTAAAGTATTTTTAAATACAGCCGCAGAATGATGCATTCTGGAAGCTACAGGTCAGTGTGACTGACATCAGCATCTGCACAGTCTTGAGCAGCCTGGCTTTGAATATTCTGTGGAGCTTCCCACTATTCCCAGTAATTTTTGAACCTTATGTACCATTTTTATGTACAGTTTATTTCACAGAATTTTTCTTGCAATGTGTAGATCCTACACCTAATAAATGTTTTAATGTATTTGACATCTTTTGGTATACTAAATATGGTGATGTTTTTCATTTCAGTTACATAGATCATCCTGCATCCGGCCATTTTTGTTGTCTTGACGACTACTGTGACTTCTGTTCAGTTCACGGAATGTCCATTAAACACAGTGATTTAAAAAAAAAAAAAGTACTCTTAATGATGTGAGAGTATGGATTAATTAGCTATACAAAGTTTGCCCATATTTGCCCATATCTTTACTCGTTATACTACATAATGTGGCAAAACTGAAGGCGCTCAGACAGCTCTGGGTGCACTTTATAGCAAGTATGAGTTAAAAATGCAAGGGTGTGGGGGAAAAATTGTACATTAAACAGCAGAAAAAAAACGAATAGAATGTGCATCCGATGACCGCATTCCATCCGATGAATGGAATCCGAATCCATGAACTCAATGACCACAAATTTGCAGGTTCAAACCTCACGTTCTTCCATTGTGTTCTTGATCAAGACACTCAACCCTCAGTGGCTCCAGGAGGACTGTCGCTCTGGATAAAGGCGTCTGCCAAATGCCACTTTACATACAGTGATGTACTGTAATTTTATAATAGAGTATGGATACGGTAATTATACAGTAAATTGTTGGTCATTTTTTATTGATTTTGTTTTAACAACATTAATGGTCTATGAGCATAGATTAGTTTGGTAACAATTAAAGCATCTCTACTTAATCAGTAAACTCTCTATTATCAACCCATGTTATGGTAGCATGGCACATGCCTTCCCCCTGGTCATGCAGTGCACTGAACTTGGGATCACCCTCCCCCCACAGTTTCCCTCTCATGTGGGTTTCTCCCACACACCTGATTGTTTTCCTCTCTCTCCCTACATATACGTGTGGTTCGTTGGTCCTCTTAACAGAGTTGACCAAAGTAGTACGCCTGGCAGTGTCTCTTCAGCACTGAACTTGGTGCTTCCTGGGCTTCCCTCCTCTACACCACAGTGGGCTTCGAAGAGACCTCTGAACTGTCCTGATTTACCGTGCAGCTGAAACAGCGCTCTATTCAGCACTTTTTTTGTGGACTGTTTCTGTTCTGCTGCTTATCTGAAGCCACGCCGTGTTTTTTCACTCCCTTTGTTTGCATTTACCACCAATACTGCTTAACTAAAAACTGCACGCGTACCTCTTGTGAGTGTGTCGCCGCCTTGAGCAATCGTGACACAGCATTAATGTTAGGTGTAAATTTAGGATTAGATTTACGTTTTGGGTTAAGATTTGGGTTGAATTTAAAAGTTAAAGAATCAAAGAATCTTTATTTTTTCACTTGGAATCTTAGATTTAACTGTAAGTTCATTTGTTTTCAAATATATTTTGTTCCGTTTCTTTTCAAGAACAAGGTGTTTCCATAGCATTTACATAATTTACAGTTAAATCAAACTAAAGTGTTACTTCACTCTGGATTAATTAGTTAGTCAGTTGAGACTGATCCTACATAATTTTTCATTCCCATACTCTACATTCCCGGCAAACCATTTAAATAAAATGACGTTGACATATTTAAATGTATGAACATACAGGTGGTGTACAAAATAACAAACGCCACATGATACTCATGCTCATATTAAACCATACCATGCCATTAAGAGCAACACATGGACAATTTCATCTGGGATGCTTGATATTTGTGAGCTTTGTAGATATACAGTTATCTGTTGCTGCACAGTTTATCAGACCCTTTCTGCCCTGTCTATCAATCAAAAAGAGGACCACTATTGCTCAGATATTATTTGCACCTCTGTACAGCTGTGACATGTTTGTATGTGTTGTAGTGATACAAGTGTTTCAGGTGCAGCAGTGTTTCTGGGAATTTTATACACCTTAATGTCACCGCTGAGGTGAGAATATTCAACAATCAGAACATTCAGTCAATAGCGTCCTGCGGTCAAAAACTGACCCCCTGATAAAGCTAGAGGATGACCAACATTAATTGTGCATTGAATAAAGATGAGCTATCTATATACAAGAGCACCAGAGTACCAGAAAGGTAAATGTGTTTATTAACCCTTAAGGTATTTTTCCCCTTTCTGGGTTCTTTTCTAATATTTAAAGCCTTCAACAATGTGTAATATACAAGTGTCTCATTTTTAGCACAACCAATATGATTAAAAGATTATTTTTTTTATCATTTAGCCAACTATTTAGACACATCTGACCCAAAAATCAGAAAATCCATTAAAAATGTCTCTTTTCTTTTACAATAAAGATCTCCAGACATACATATTAAAGCTTTTGGAAATCTTCAGCTTACACAGACATTAGTATTATAATAAAAGATGTTGAAAACAATGTTTAAAAATTGAACTATGTACAAATATTTACATTTACAAGTAAGTCTGTCCCAGGGGGAGTTTATGTATTTACAATAACTCTCTGCCTGCGCTGCTTCAGAACAGACAAAAACGCCACTTATGTGCAGCCCCACCTTCACACACTCCCCTCCCTCACACACCACACTCACACACACCCCTTCCAACCCCCCCCCCCTCTCACACACACCCATTCCACCCTCCCACACTCATACACACACCTCCTGCACACCCACCTCACAAACACAAACATTCTTGGGCTTCTCACACCACGTGTTTTTTTCCGCTTTTTTATGATCAGAAATGAAAATATATTAAGTTATTTTGACTTTTAAACGATACCATTTTTAAAAATTGACACCATCATAAATTTCATCTCTGGTTCTTCACAATATATGGTCATGAAACAAAGCTTCCAGTGATGTATGAAGTCTCTGCTGTAATCCCAAACACACAGGAGCTTCAAATAAGGGCATACATTTGTATACAACAGTGTTTTAGCAGCAGCACATCACTCATTTTCTGAGGGTTAAGGTAGGCAGTAAATGAACACAGTGTTTAAAAACCCAGCAAAACTGCTGTCTCTGATACACTCATACCAGTGCAACACACACTAACATGCCACTGCCATTTTGGCATCACTTCTTGGTTGAGAATCAGGGTGCAAAACATGGACCCCCCAAGACCCCTTGATTGACACTTGAGACCCTCCGAAATCATTACAGGAAGTGTACGCTGACGTCTTAACACATTTTTGGTTTGTTTCTCCCATGTCTGGATCTGTGGCTGTTTGGGGGGGAAAAAAAATTCTTCCATCTAATAGGCCTTTATGAGCCCAATAGGGAGTTGATGGTAATAAATGATGAGCTGTGCTGTAACGAGCCGGTGAGTAAAGCAGTCTGGGGCACTTATTAACGACTGCCATCCGCAGCCACTTAATCTGAAAACATTAACTCAGATCCGTTTGTTAATATTTATTAGAGTGGGCCGTGAATGAGAAATCAGTCGAGGGTGAGTGGACTTTGGGCTCTAGGCTGAAAACGACTTCATGAGACTTCCCTGATCTCCAGCAATTCCCTATCCATGAAAGCCTGAATTCTGCGCAGGATCTGAGAGGTCAGAACAGCTGGGTGCATGGGTCTTCTACGGGTACCAGTTCTTTTTTTAGAGCAGAGCTGGCAGAGAAAGTAGCAAAAACTTGGGCACATATATTTGCAGCGCAAAAGGAATTGGTAAAATAGTCAAACCCATCTGATGTTTATTTAATAACCTCTCAAGGCAGAAATTTGTGTTTTTATTCACAAACTGTGACACTCATAGATGCAAACAATCTAGATGAAAGCAAGTTAAACCAGTGTAGCTGGTTCACACATATTAGTGTACTCAAGGAAAAAGTTCCCTGTCTTTTAAAGGACAGTAACCACAGATCATGAGAACCAGAGAAAATGAGACACAACCACCCTTTAGAACAATTGTTTTAGAAACTTATATTTTAACAATGGGCACTTCCTCATCTTCATCTGGCAGGCAAAGAGTTTTTAAAACTCCAGCATTTTTCAACCTACTGTCTCTGTCTACCCCGTCTACAGTTCATGGTCTATCTCCACAGGCAGTAATTTTGTCATGTGTCCCTGTTCAAAGAGAACAGAAAACATGCCATCTCAAAATACATTCATAAAGAAAACAATGGGAAAATTGCTCCAGTATATGTATCATAGATATTTAGCATAGAGGAATTAGCTTTAAATAGGCTGGTATATTCCTTAAATTAATATTGTAGTTTAATATTGCGGTTTAAAAGTTTCCAGTAGTCTGTCACTCGAATTTGCCAGACCTTTTCAAATCTGTTTTGGTGAACATACATTTTTCTGTCAACATTGTTTATTTGCTAGCATACATCACTTACATCACTTATACTCTTTTATTTTATTACTGTTTTGCTATACTATTTAAATCTGATAACACAATTACAAGAGTAATTATATACAAAAATTACTTACATTCTATTTATATTCAGTATTGCCAGGTTCAAATGTGGCTTTGTCAATTTGTTTTGATGTCAACAAAGCATAAACAAAAGGGCACAAATGTAAAGGATGGTTATTTATTCCACAAAACAAAACCATATAACTTTCACATTTAAATCATAACAAAACATCTCCTACCTCTATTTACTAAGATAATGAGAGATTTTACAATCCAATCTCAGTTCTATGAACTTAAGAAATATTTTATATCAAATTAAAGGTTAAATATAAACTAAATATGTGTTATTTTTTTAATAAAATCAAGTAATGCACCAAAATGCATCAGCAAAAAGAAGCGGGAAGAGAGTAGAAAGAGATGGTGAATTCTAGAGATGCTGGAGATGTGTCCAGCACCCCGTGGGCAGTGTGTGCAGCATGGTCGGACCCCACACGCTCTTGCTGGCATCGCTGTGCTTTCAAAAAGCTGAGAGTGACGGGGCCTGGGGAGGGGAGAGACAAAGCAGTCACATGCATCTGGTTCAGTCCCATCAGCACAGTCAGAGCAGGGCTACAGGGGCATGAGTTCCTCCAGATCACTCCACATCTCCACTTTTGTTGCATGCAATTTAACATATTGCTAATCTACACTGTGACATTAAAATCACCTGCCAGATACTGTGTCTCCACAAGACCTCTAATATATCCCAGCCCTTGACAGGTACTTCTTATACATCTTGTATTTGTGACCTTTATCATATACTGGGAGAAGTAGCAGGGTTTTTTTTATCGAAAAAAAAACAAAAAAACAAAAAAACGTTGGAAAGTTTGAACATCCTCAGATGGGATGCCTGACCATTACACCAATGGGGACTTTAATGGCATTTATTGTTTGGCATTTTTCTGAAACTTTGATGACATGACTAAATCATTACAATAATCAGTAGATTTATCATTAACAAACATGATCACATAGTGAGTTTGTTTTGCAAGTGGCTTCAAAGGTAAACACGTCCTCCTTCCTTTTATGCCACACTGAACGCCCATTAGCCAGCTGTGTTAGGAAAACTGCACATTTGAGCAACCCACACTTTCTTCATATTCTGCTACTGGCTGCAACTTAGTAACTGGATCTCAGGCCTCAGATGCAGCTAAATGACTGAGCATAAATGCTGTTGTTTTAAGCAGTTTGTAATTAGCATTGTGGTTAATTGTGGCTGGAGGGATACACGGGGTGAAAGAGGACAAACGCACCCACTTTGAAATTTAATTGTTGACCCACAAAGACAGCAAATCAGCGCAACATTTTATTTGGTGAGATAATGACTTATCTCTTCAGGAAATGAAGACCCGAAGGCTTTAGAACACTCTCTATGCCTCTCTCCCTCCCTCTCTTTCTCTCTTTTTCTCTCATGATCTGCTCAGCCCTCTCTCTGCTTTTTTTGGTTTCTCACCAGTCTGTAATTGCAGGGTGATTTGAAGCAGAGTGCCGGCATGGGTGTAGTGATGCCTCTTGTTTCTGGGGGTAACATAGTGTGAAGGGCACTAGTGGAGCAAATAATGCGGCTTATGCTCTTAATTACACTAGTACTAGATGCCCCAAGCTCATTATCTCATAGTGGCTTCTGTCTCCAAAGCTAGCCAGCATAGATATTAAAATTTCATTTACTAGCAACTGGGAGTTGGGTAATATTAGGCATCAGCAAAACCTTAAACGACCTGCTCAATTTACAGAGAAGTACAAGACGAACTCATCAGAGGCTAAATCCTCTGGACCATCACAGACCCCAGGGGACTGTGGAGTGATAACGTCCACTGGCAATTCATTATTTATCTGGTCAATTCCAATTGGTTTACAGTTCTTGGGCTTTCTCTTTTTTGCTGAGCTAGACTAAACTTTCAGAAATCTGTTTTTGGTGCATAAAATAGCAGTACCATTACATGGATATGAAGAATGAAAGGAAAGAACACCCTTTGCTTTACTTACTTGTTGATTTCGAAATGCAAAATAGTTGGAAGTGCTGACTCATACTTGTTGATAAAAAGGGGTCAACTTGGTTAGGGCAATGACTGTAAAGGGATAGGCTATCAATGTGTTACATTTTTCGAGACTGTTTTCAGTGGAGGAGGGGGGGGGGGTTTGTAATGGAGGTGCCCAAAAAAGAAATGAAACTGAAACAAAGTCTAATAAACTCTGACAAGGAGGTGTTGGACTGGGCCAAAAAATGGTCAGGCATAGAAGCTGTTCCTGTGGCAGAAGTTTTGTTTTATTTTGCTGGAACATTGTGAAGTCTAGGGAAAACCAGTCACATCAGTTAGCTGTTAAATATCAGTTAAACATCAGTTAAATAAATAAATCAATAAATCAATAAACCCGTGGCTACTTACCCTCTTGTCCATGTTTTTTGCTAACTGTGTATTAACCTCTGACTTTTCCTCCTTGACAGGGTTTGTTAAGGTGTGTAACTTCGTTGGTAGTAACTTGGTTAAAAAGCAGATGTTGAGTCTAGCTTCGCAGGTATGAGGAACAGATGCGGACTACCGAAGCACTGGTGTACGTCGCTCTGAATAAGAGTGTCTGCCAAATGCCGTAACGGTAAATGTAAATGTAGAGAAGTGGTAATTGAAACTAACATTACCATTGTTCTTACAACCCAGCACTTTGGCCAGAAATATTGGCTGACCAACACAGATGACATAATCTTCCTTAGGTAAAACCATGGTGGGTATGTTCTTCCAGCAAGAGTAAGAATCACTTAAAGGCAAATGTATTTTTTTCATTCAAATCAAAGTCACTGGGGCTCCTGAGTGGTGCAAGTGTCTAAGTGTTGGCCCCGTCATCAAGAGGTCATGAAGCTATAGCCATTCATGGCTAAGAGAGTATAAATGGCCTCACTCTCTCTGGGTGGGTATGGGTAAAGCCCCCATCACTCATTGTGTGACTGAGGGAATCCAAAACAAAAACTGATGTGAAGAAAAAAAAAAACAACTCTAAGCTTATCAGGGGGCCCAGAATCACCAAACCTACCCCTGCTGATACAGAATGTAAATCGAAATGTAAATGTTTTTCCTTATATAACCATGTAATTAGGTGAGTGATTATATCTTAATGTGTAATCACAGTATAGTAAAATGACCAGTACTTAAAGGGTCCAAGCACATATGTAATTCCACAGACACGTATGCACAGACGAACAGAAATACTGCAATCAGAGCATGAAATTATGCAAAATAGACGGTCAACGATGAGACAAAATGGATAAATCAGTCAGGTTCAGAAGGGGGTAACTTTACTGAAACGGCGAATAAGCGGAAAGAAGTAATAAATAGATAAATAAATAAATAAATAAATAAAAAATAGTGCTATTTGCGCTATAAAAAATGCTCCCATATCTCTATGTGCAAAAACTGTCAGGAGGGAAAATTCAGAGACATTTTTTTTTTTAAGTTCATTTTTGAGGTGGTGGTTACCAGCAAAGGGCCTCGCTTTGTCATCCCAAATAGATGTCTCAGCTCTCTGCTCTGCCATTTCTGTGAATCAAAAAGAAAAATGGTAATGCAAAGTGAACAAATGAAATCAAATAAAACAGGGTCACACATCACTGGAAGGGCAACAAATGGTCACTGGCATGGAAGTAATCTTTTTTTTTTCTTGTGTTTCCACAGGAAAAAAATGGGAAAAAGCCATCAGCCTCAGTCTGAAAAAAAAAAAAGCAAGTTGTTATTTTGCCCGAAGCGCAGCTAACTGCATAAAAAAGTAGGTCTGAGCGGAGGGCTGTATGACAGAGAAGGCCCAGTCGCTTTAACAAAAAAGGACAGTTCTTTTGTGAAAAAGTGCTGAGCGCTTAGGAATGCAGGCAGGCTGAACAATGTTGAAATAACCTGAGTTTTATTCTATCTGATCTGTGCTTAACTTTGTGCTGGTAGAGGTACTTTAAGAGCATGGAAATCGGGAGGTTTCTCTAAGTGATCCTCTGGGAGATGTGCAGAATTGAGGAACATCCACTGAATTTGTTTAACTCACTGGCAAAGGCGTGTTCCTGCTTTGAATGTGTCTAATGTAGTTCAGCTTCATTTCCATTCTTCTCTCCTCCAGACTGGTTGAACTGTACTTCCTGGTTTTTTTTAGTAAAGGTTGTGAATAAATCATGATTTCTCTTCTTTTTTTTTTTTTTTTGTCCTTGAAAATGGTTAGAAAATAAAGGCATTTTCTACGATTGTATTTTTTTTTTTTTTATAAATTGTCCCCCATGGTAAGCTTGAAACATTTTGTTGTGCAATTACGATAGTGGTTATCAAACCTTTCCTTCTTGCAGTGCTTTCTAAATGAATTTGATTGTTGTTTTAAAGTACCAGAACAAACCAGTGTATTTTTGGTAAGAAAATGTGCTATACTATAGATCTGCAATGATCATGTGGAAAAGACTGAATTCATGTGGAAAATGCTGGCTGGCACGATATGATAACAGGTTTTGACAGTTGGAGATGACAAGCCTTGGAACAAAATCACAGAAATTGGATCTGCAGGAATCACACAAGGCAAATAAACTGAAAAAATTGTGTGTTGTCGTCTACTCTTATCTTTGTAAATGCACAAATCACTATGAATATACTGTAATGCCTTAAGAAACTCTGAGGCCATTCTGTCCCAAGACTTCATAATAGCCCACTCTCCACTAGCATGGTTTCTATATTCTTAATTCAACCTCTGATTACAGTGTCTTCACTCAGGATTGCACATAATAAAGCCTTTAATGGATGGAATGTCAATGTTTCCTGCTCAATGATTTTGGCGTCACATGAAGAGGATAAAGAACTCCAGGTTTGTAATGGAAACTGGCTTAACCCTGTAGCCTAAACCCTATTAGGCAGAGAGGAAAATGCCTTTTATTCACTCTTCCTATTAAGTAATGCTTCCAATCTCCAAATGCTGTCATTGTGCCATTTTCCAAATGAAAAGGAAATGATCTAACAAAGCCAAACGTTGGAGATTTTTGTCATTGACTACCATTTTGAGCAAAACAGTGCATGCAAATACGCTCCGGGCTTCAGTCACCTCCAACATCAAGAATACGCCGTTAAGTCTGAGTGTGTGCTTGTGCTTGTTCATATTGTCACAATTCCTCTAACAGCAATGGCAAAGACAACGGCAAGATGGACACTGTAGAGAGACATGGCACCAATCTGATTACAGATATCGCTATTGGGACAATATTGGCAGTAAATGCCAGCTCAGAGATTGAAGGGGAAAATAAGAATGAATCCCATCCAATCCTTTGACAAATCTAGCCTGAAATAACACACACTGTTTATGTATTTCTTCTTGTGAGGTAGTTGAATAGTAGAGCAGGATGGTCTACTTTTTAAGGTTCTTATTAGTGCTTCCCTGAAAAAATAGGTGTTAATGAAGAAATAATGGATGAGTATTCGTTTTGACTGATATTAAAACCAATACTAAAACCAGTATCAGAAAAGAAAGAGTGGTAATTTGCCACCTCTAATTGTGGAGCATCAACTCTGGTATTATTATTATTGCTTCTGTTTCAAATGTGTGATGATGTGCTTTCAGTCCCTTTGTGGAACAGCTGCTAGGACATGTGGTTTATTAAGCCTAGTCTAAATGCCTGCATCTAAGTGGCCTGAGCAAAAAGGCTAGAGATGACAACGTCTCCTTATTTATTCTCCAGATCAGTTCTAATCTTTTATATTCTTGAAAATTTGGTACAGTTTGAACAGATTAGTTCTTTTGAGAACTCACCAAACACAAGAGGAGCAAGGGTCTAAGCAGTGGCTCTATTAGAAGTTTGATCCCTGGCGATGCCACAACCACCTATAGCTGGGAGTCCTAGAAAGAATTAATTATTACCATTGTCTTATCTGTAATGATACATGTAAAACGTTTCAACCTCCGATTTTGAATCAAACCACTTTTGTTAGGCAAGGCAAGGCAAGTTTATTTTTAAAGCACATTATTGTACCAAGAGGTCATTCAATGTCAAGTCAAGTCAAGTAGGTTTACTGTCATTTCACCCAAATACACAGTACACAATGAAACCAAGCAACGTTCCTCCAGGACCAACACAAGAACAAAAACAGAAACACCACAAGACTACATAAGTGCAGACAGGACAAAAAACACAGAGTGCAGGGAGAACAAGAGAGAGTGCAAAAAAAACCACAAGAGCTACAAAACAACATGACAAGCAACATTTAGCGCAGTCGACGTTTAAATGAATACGGTATTATGATACTGTATTCTAGGGGGGTTGTGCAGAGTGTAATAAATAGAGGGGTATTTACAGCGGAAGTTGGGGTGGAAGTTGTTTAAGGGAGAAAAGTTCAGTGTGTATATGAACTCTGTGCTTTCCGAAAGTGCATTGAAAATGCAATAAAAAAAAAAAAAATAGATAAAAGTAAACAGAATATATAGCTCTGCTGTTTTCTGTTAGCATTGTGGTTAGTCACTTTCAGACTCTGAGCTATTTTGTGGTTTCTGGAAAATGGTCTAGAATTTAACGTAGCCATCTTGCATCCTCAGGAAAACTGCATGGCATGAGCTACTTGGTACTGCTTACTATATCCAATGCTAAACGATTTACAGTTCTTTAGAGATTTTATATCAGGTATGATATGAATATATTTTAGCGTTCTCTACTGTGGGTGGCGTTGCCAGGTTTAACAAATCTCCAGCCCTAAGTTAGCTTAAAAGCCATTTATCAGGAGCTCTGTGTTTATGGATGCAAATTTTTGGATCATTATTGTTATAACAATAATAGGCATCTTCAGAAATCCAATTGGGATTAAAAAATGGGCTGGTATTTGTCTTGTTTTTGAAATGGGAGAGGGGCATCCCTTCACATCCCCCTTTGAAATAGAGCCCTGGAGCAATTAGATGCTCTGTTTAGCACTTTAACTGTAAGAAAAAGTTTTTTTTGCGCACCTTTGCTGGGGTAATTTAAATATTTCCTAACATGCTTGCATGGCCAACACGCTAGAATGATGGATCTTGCAGTGCTCAGTTGCAGCTATTTTGAAAGCTCACCAATTCCTATCCTTTTCCCCCCTTTTGTTTTTGCCCTCCATTCCATTTTTTCCCTTTTGAATATTGCTTTTCTGGTGTGTGACTTCTCTCCCCAGAATGGAATGAATGAAGAGTCAGCGTTTGCAGGTTAACGCCACACCAAAGTATGACAAATTGTTCAAAGAGAAACAGAGCAGAAATAAATCTGCATAAAAGCTGAATGGCAGTGAAGTGTCAGCTGTTTTGATGGTGTATCTGGGCGTAACAGTCCCAGTGGACACTTTTACTGCTTTAATTTAAGTCTGTCATTTTTTGCTGCAGATTTTTATTTTTTTTCCGCCGCAGATGATATGGCACTTAATCATGGCACGGTTCTCTTTATAAAGAGATCCATGGAGATTCTGCCCATGAAAAGTCAAACCAAAGGTTATGAGTAGGATGTTTTTTGTTTGTTTGTTTGTTTGTTTGTTTGTTTTAATATCCATGTGGAGAATAATGTAATTCTGTGACATTACAAACAG
>JBBPCZ010000142.1:22592382-22603974 GCA_037974445.1 Brycinus macrolepidotus | reverse complement strand
CAACTTTGTGGACCCAGTTTGGGGAAGAACCTTTTCTATTCCAGCATGACTGTGCCCCAGTGCACAAAGCAAGGTCCGTAAAGACAAGGTGGGATGAGTTCGGTGTGGAAGAACTTGATTGGTGCGCACAGAGCCCTGACCTCATGCCCATCCAACACCTTTGGGATGAACTGGACAGTTCCAGATTGTGAGCCAGGCCTTGTCGTCCAACATCAGGCCCTGACCTCATAAATGCATGGGCACGAATTCCCACCGAAACACTAAAGATCTTGTGGAAAGTCTTTCAAGAAGAGTGGAAGCTGTTATAGCTGCAAAGGGGTACCAACTCCATATTAAAGTCTATGTATTTGAATGCGATGTCATTAAAGTCCCTGTTGGTGTAATGGTCAGGTGCCCCAATGCTTTTGTCCGTATAGTGCATATGTAGTTGTTTTAACATATTTTCTAGTCAATTTGCCTCTGATGTCTCTTGCTTCCAGTTTAGAGTTAACCTCATCTTCTAAGTTCCAGCAACATGCTCAACTGTTATCTCTTCGATTGTTGTAGATTGGCTGTCTGAGTCAGTGAAGGTCTTGCACAAGGTGAGTGGGTAACGGTACAACAGTGAAGTCAGACTGCCCACATCTCATTAATGTAAATCCATTTCCACCAGACCAGAATGAAGTTGGCTCGGGCTCAACTGAGTCTGGAGCACTGCGATGGGGGTTAAGGGGGACAAAATCCATGTTGGATATGAGAAGGTTGATTGAGTATGACAAGTAGCAAACATGAAATGGTTTGTTTTACAAGACGTGCGTGATACATGTTTGAGGAAGAGCCAGCCTCTATCGCAACAGTAGTTGACGACTCTTTGTTTACTGTAAACAGAAGAGAGGGTGGTTCCTTGTTGTTTGTAAAGTTACAGATGTCTGTTACACAAAAAGTGCATATGTGAGCAAGGAGCTGCAGTGGAATGAGGTTATGGGATGTGGAAGGAGGGTTTGGTTTAATCCACTTAGCTGAGGATTATTTTGGGATATTTTTGTGCTGGATGAGCATTCATGCAATAATGTATAGTCTCTCTTTAACAGTTGTCTTCTTCTTGCTTATATGTACACCACAACACGGGGACATTCTTTCTTTTTCAATTAAATTGTCATGGCCCAAATGCTTTCAAATCAATTCATACACAATGATTTTTTTTTTTACATAAGGCATTCTGTGCATTCATGAGTGACGTTTGAAAGCTCTGTTTACGCTGCTGATTTTTCAGTGACCGTGATGAGAGTCCAACAAAGGGGACGTGTCGCTGTCTGGCAATGATAGGCTACTGAACCTAATCTTATATAGCAAAGGATTCCAAGCAGAAACATGCATTCTAGCTTTTGCACATTGCTTGACTGTGCAGCCCTAATTTGATTGCACCTTGTCTCGTTATGGCTGCTTTTTAGCCCCTGAAGGTGACATTCAAGGGGAGGGGGAAATCCATGCAAATCATTAATTGCGATGGCCTGACGGTACACTTTGTTTGCAAACTGCTCTCAATATCTGCCACTGTTAATAACGGGCTGGAATGGACGAGCGAATCACGGGTGTTTGATTGACCAGGGGGTAATGAGGCCAGACAGAGCACTGGGCATTGCAAATAAGATTCATGATGGGCTGTTCATGGTTATGTCTGAACATGCCTCTCACAGGCCATAGAGGGGAACAAAACACAGTGTAGACATTACTAATCAGGTGTTTCGCAAGATGTGCCTTCACCCTGGGGTCGACGTGCCTCCAATTTTTGCTATTTACTGATTTGTGCATTTTATTTCGCTTCTCTGAGAAGACCGTGTTGATGCTAATAATACAGCAGCGCATCAAATGTCCTGAGATGCATTCTTAGAGACGCGGTAAATTTCCACACAGTGAGCGTCCGTATAAATGCTCAGTGCCCCTCGAATTTGTGTCATGCTTTTTCTCGGGGGCTTTCCAAAAAGAGCATGCCTGTACGCCTTCATTATCTCTTAACACATGGATAAACTAGCGCTCCCTCAAGAAAGGCATTTCTTTATATTGTCCAGAGTGAACACAAGGCCAGTCAGGGGTGGTGAGCCCAACAAGATGACCTAAGCTTGTGTGTGTGTGTTCATATGTGTGATTATTATTCCAGGTTCTGATAGAGTTCATCTCCTAGAGCCAGCATGCCAATATGGATTAGAGAACTTCTTCGCCCAAGAGAGAAAAAGTCCTCCCACCATCCTCAATTACAATAAGCAAACAGCCCCCAGCCATGAGAGAAGGAGGGAGGGAGAGAGAGGGAGAGAGCCCATCAACTGCAGCCACACCAGACAGAGTAAACATTATTAGCTTAATAACATTTTCAATTAGCTCTAACCCTCCTAACCAGATGCTAATGGAACATGAAGCCCAAAATTAATTAGAAAAATAATTTGTAATTACAATATGGTCTTAAGGCCCTTGCAGGTCCAGCCATGAGTGATGGCAGTTAAGATTCGGCCTAATTTTTCTTCACTCCCCACTGCAGAGTATCCATGCATTAATTCCAAGTAAAGTATTGCACTCCTCGCCCACGCCAGTAAAAGGCTTCATAAAGTATAGCAAATGTGTAGTGCTTCTCCAAGGGGAGGAAATGTCCACATTTTCATCCTCGGATCTCACAGAGTCACTTGTAATGCATTTTGGGTACGGAACATTAATTTAGTCTGTTTGTTAAATGTACCCTTCTGTGAGTTTTATGCTACATTATATCTTGTTTTTCTGAGAACCCACCTCTACAGGACATTTTAATTTGCTTTCTTCATATCGTTGCTGTCAGGGCAAAATCTTCTGTGTGTTTTTTTTTTTTTTTCTTTCAGAATTTCGAAATATTGGCTGCCCTTTATACTGTGTAAAAATTTCTTAAAGCCCATTTGGGAAACTGAATTATACTCACTGTGAAATAGTACCTTTTTGTATATAGTACCTATTATATATATATATATATATATATATATATATAGGAAGGATAAGAGGGTGTGGGAGGGGTGTGTTGGGTCATCCTTGCTATCTGCAGTAGGACAAGCTAACTGCTAACCTAGCTGGCAAACTGAAAATTGCTAGTTTCCATAGTGTTGGTTGTGCTAATGTAACAGAAAAGCTACAGATACCTAACCGTAACCTTTATTTTGGTCAAGAAAAAATAAGTAAAAGTGATAAATCCTTCCTACCTTTAAGTCATTTAGGAGGTGTGGTGTGGGTCGTAGGCATTTTGCAATTTAATTATTTTCAATATTTTTCCCATTTATTTGCATGTAGTGATATATGTAGAAATATGATAAAATATAAATGGTGCTAATAGTGCCAAATCTGCTATGTCACCAATGTGCTAAATGATTGGGGGAGAGGAAAGACTATCCTACCTTCCCAGAGAAAGTAAAGGCAGTTGAACCTTTTTGGACTCCCAGCCACGATGGGCTGTGGCATCACGGGGAATTGAACTTGCAATCTCCCAGTGAACATATTATTTTTTAAATTACAGTATGTTACTGTATTTTGCTATGAATTCCTGGAGTAGTTTTGAACAGTAATGTACTGGCCATACAACTGACAACAGTTACTATAATTTGTTGTAATATTAATTATATGCCTGCATTACCATAGTATTCCACATTCTCTATTCTCTATAAAAAATAAAGAGAATTAATCTTTATTACAGATAGAGATTTAATTTAATGCCATTTAATTAAAGTAAATTTACAGTTTGGTAAAATTACAGTATTTTACAACCAGTAAATTTTACAGTATTTTTTTCTTTTCCTATTTTTCCTTTTCTTTTTTTAAATTTATTAATAACTTGACATTTTTTGTCTTCATGTTTAGTGTCATTTTTATAAGTAAATCTAAAAACTGATATTCCAAAAAATTATGCAGTTGAATCATCTTCAATGATGCATTAAAACGCATCAATGAACTTTTACATTCCTAATGTTGATCTAGGCCCAGCTTAGGTGCATCCCTTTAAGATTTTAGAGTCTTATCCTCTACATGTTCATTCAGACTGCATGTACAGTGTTTGATGGGTCTCTCACACCTGTACTGTGCCATCACTGTGACTAATGGGCCAGCCATAGCACTGTGGCATTGTGAAATGTGGCAGATTATCTTGATGTTGCTGCACAAAGTGAGGGTTGCGGAGGATCTCTGCGGGAGGCGCCAGCCAACCGGCTCCAGAGGAAGAGAGACGGGGGGCTGGTCACGCTCGGCTACCCAGCCTGAGAGGGGTCACTGAGGGCCTGCAAAGCCCCATCCAGCACCAGATGAGCCATACGCACTGATGCTGATGGTAACTGTCAGAAAGAAGAATAGACATTTAGGACATTTCCGGAATTGGTTTGAGTAGAAAGCTGAGGGCCACTCATATCTGTGCTTATGAAAAGCTGTGGGTCTCCTTGTCGTCTAGGTTTGTTGTGTGGTTATTAAAGTGATGGTTCATAGAACAATCAAAGGTGCACGATCTTCCCATATATAGTTGTTTAACCATTATAGGGATGTTTTTTTAAAAGTTGGTTTCTTTAGTTTTTTACTGGAGCAATAAGGCTAAAGTAGTTAATGAGTAATGGACACTTATACTTGTCAGCAGCTGGTTGCCTAGTGGTTAGGGAGTTGCCTCTACGATCAGAAGGTCATAGATTCTAATACCAGGACTGCTAGTGGCACCACTGATGTCAGTTACCGTCCCCACACATTGCTCCTCTTGCACCCCGTCGCTGGCAGCCCACTGCTTCACTTGGTGAATGGGTTAAATGCAGAGAAAGAATTTCACACTGTTCACACAGTGTGCTGTGCTGTGGTGTGGTGTGTTCACGTGTGACTACAAGGGGCCACTTAACTTGACTTAGACATGTAGTTTGAACAATAAAGTAAAGTCGGTTTATTGTCATTTCAGCCATATACACAGTGAAATGAAACAACATGCCTCCAGAATGGTGCTGGAGTGCAGACGGGACAAATTTATACAGAGTGCAAACAGAAAGAGAGTGCAAGAAAAACACAAGGGCAACAAAACAACAGGACATGACAACTATTTGTGCAGTCGACAACTACAGTACTAGTTTGTATAAATACAGAATCATGACAGATACTATATTTTAGCAACAGAGAGTTACATGTGCAAAAATGCAGAAATTCAGAATAGAGGTAGACATAATTGTACAAATGTCCATAACAGAGGGGAGATAGACCCCTGTGTTCTTCTCAGCTGGCCTCACTATCCTCTGTAGGGTCTTGCGATCCAAAATGGAGCAATTCCCATACCAAGCCATGATGCAGCTACAGAGAATACTCTCTATAGTCCTTCTGTAGAACATGCTGAGGACTGGGAGGAGGGTGCACTCTTGATCCTTCTTGACGATTGGGTTGGTGTTGAGGGTTCATGTGAGGTTCTCCGTGATGTGAACATCAAGAAACATGATGCTCTGGACAATCTCCAGAGAGCAGCCATTGATGTTCAGTGGAGAGTCATCACGCTGTGCCCTCCTGAAGTCAGCCACTATCTCTTTTCTTTTATCCACATTCAGAGACATGTTGTTGGCTCTGTACCAGTCCATTAGCTGTCATACCTCCTCTCTGTACACTGGTCTGCACATCCTCTGAGCACATGATCAGGAATTTTGTCTGGTCTGGCAGCCTTCAGTTTCCCTTGCATCAGCCATGGTCAGGCAGAGCACCTGATCACTGGGGGGTGGGATGGTCTTCCTCGCTGTCATTTTTTACTTCAAACCATGCATAGACGTGATTCAGGGAAGGGAGGCCTCACCATCACAAGCAGATGTCCTGTAGTTGGTGATGGCTTGGATGCCCTGCCACATGTGCCGCATATTCCCAGTGTCCTGGAAGTGGCTGTGGATTTTCTGAGCATGTGCGAGCATTCGCTGCTCTAATGGCCCAGGACAGGTTGGCCCTTACTGTTCTCAGGGCAGCCTTATCACCTGATTGGAGTCGCATGTTGTCCAGTTTGGCATTAGCTCTTAGTCTAGCATGGACTCCTGTGCACTTGCTACACTTCCGCTTCCTCGGGCACTGCATGCGATGTCCCCTCCCCCGCACAGCGGTATCAGGCGATGTCACGATCTGAGGGCCTGGTCCACGCAGCAAGCAGAGGCCACAGAGATTCAGCAGCGGTCCGTCCTCAAGGTAAGTTTCTTGTTTGTATCTTAGCTGAAACAGGGTCTGGCGGTCATTGACATGTTTACCAGCTGTTCTGATATGCATTAGTGAAGGCTTGGTTGACTCAAAATACACTTGTGCACTAAAATGCTGGGCCCAGAGAGGCCAGTGCGCCGCCATCTTAAAATATGCAATTCATCACATGCTTGCCTGAAACCATGTCAGATTGTTAGATAATCATTTATGCAGTTGCTGACATTGTATGACAAACTGTTATTTATAGAAATTTATGACAGATGACAGGATATCATACAGTGTCAGAAATAACAGGCAAGTGCTTGATGATTTATAACAGTGCTAATTAGTGGCTATAAGCTTTCATTGCTTGTTAGCTACATTAGGCTCAGAGGAAAACTAGGCACCAAATATATCATGAATTTCCCATAAAACGTCTGTGTAAAATCTGGTAAACTATTCTATTAACTAATATAAACCTGGGATGTAATTTATAATAAGTCTTTGTTTGGTGGACTAAGGCCCCAACTCTTTATGAGCATATAAATAAGCAGCCCTTTGCTTTCTAAATTAAATCTTTCGCCAAATTAATGATGAAATTACTGTGCATGTAATTATGAATGTCAGGGTATACATATAGGTCCTTAGGATTTAAGAGGTTAAATTATGGTAGGTCTACAGAATTAAACACATTTGTCCTAGCTGCTGAGACTTTATTTGCTTATATTTTTATGGTTACATAAAACTGTGCACATTGTTTTAGTGGGTCCCAGGTGTGTTAATGTCTGACATTTTGGTCTAATTTTTCAAAATCCCTTGCATAAGCAACAGTTAGGTCTGCATTCTTTTTTTACCTTACACCTGCAGAAAAAATGTCTTCTTTACTCTTTTCTAATGTTTGTCAAGGGCCTGAGAGAGCTGACTTCAGCACTTTGAGCAATGTGATATGGATGAGGTTGGTAAATTTTCAAATGTCAGCTATGTCACATCCCTTGAGTTCTACAGTGACCACGGCACATGTATGGCTATGGATGACATTCTTGTGTGTAAAACCATACCATCAAGAAAAGTTTGGCTGTAGCACCTGTTCCGGGCACCTCTTCACAATACGACTGCCCTTATAAACGGTTTATGAATGGGTTTAAATTAGTTTATTAATGGTTTCTAATTAGGTCATAAACAATAAGCAAATGTAAAACATAATGAAAAAGGGCAACAGTGACCTTTCATGTAAATATCTGATTAGACTGACAGCTATATTGCTAGCAGATGGAAAAGACAAAGTAAGATAACAAAGCAGCCAGTAAGAAATGAGCTTTAACAGTATGAATTATTGTGGACCTGCTATTTGGCAGGGCGTGGTTGCCCTATTTATTTTTGTGTTATAATTATTTATGTGTTTAAGGTGGGTTTTCTCATTTCAGTCTCTCTGACAGACCTAATTTAACTAGTTAATTTCAAGGCCCTTCAATGGCTTAGAAGAGAAATCAAAAAAAGGTGCAGGACATGGCACACTTGTGGCTAATACTTGACACACAGACAAACACACACACCTAGGGCAATTTAGCATCTTTAATTGACATGCATGTCTTTGCTTTGTGCGAGAAAACCGGAGCTAATAGCAAAAACCCACGCAGACACAGAAAAAACATGCAAATTCCACATAGAAAGGCCCCTGGCCAGGAATCAAACCTAGGATGTTCTCACTATAAGACCATCTAACAATTTACCAAATACATCTTTCCAACCCACCTCATAAACTCTGGCAACCACAAATGATTGCTTGCACTGATGCACAGCATTCACTCGTCTTACTTCAAGAAATGCATCATTCTAGTTTTCTTTTAGTTTTCTTGTGCATATAGCACATTAACTGTCAGAATAGACCCATATTTACAAGGACATTACAGTAAATGACAGCCAATTACTGTGTATTTAAGGATATATGTTTTACCTTGAAATCAACATTACTTAAAAGAAGTAATGAAATGATCAGATGTAAACAATGTTGGTGTTATTGACTTCACCGGTCAGTGCTTTGAATGTTGTACCTGATCAGTGTATATTCTGTACTGCAGACAATTGTATGGCACAAATACTATGCAGCCAGTTGCGGTCCAGAAAAGCACATCTTGTTTGACCTGGTATTTTGATGGCATTTTTTGTAAATTGAACATCGAACTCTGCTGCTATCACATCTGGAATTCTTAATCATTCATCAGAGAATGTAAAAAGTGAAGTTTGGGGAAAAACTGGGTAACAACAGAGTCCACTGTAGAGGCCCTGTAGATGTTCATCTGTCTTTAACATTTAACTAAATCTCCATTAAATTCAGCTGGACAGTAAGTTCAGTGTAGTATGTACCACGAAGTGCAACCTAAACCTAAACCTTACCCTAATGTTAACTACAAGCCCAGCCTTTAATGCAGTCTGAAAAGTAACTTAATCCCCTCTTGATGTAGGCAGCTATTCTGTTTATAATTTGAGCATCTGAGTGTGTGACCAAATGAGACCAAGTGTGACCAAAATATGTATTCCCCAGTTCACCCATAGAACACAAAGAATTAGTGCTTGAGAATTCCATGTTGGAGGTGTAGCTATTTTATATCTTTAAAATAAGCCTCTAAGTATAAACAAGTATTATACATTTGCATATAGGATTTGTACGTTTTGGACATTGCTTCATTTTCAAAAGCATTCTCAGACATCTCTCCTTCTTCTTCCACTGTAACTTGCTTCTTTCATCAATTAGCTTACTTGTGAAAAATTAAGCTACTCTCTGGTTCCAAGGTCAGCTATGAATCCACCCCTTTGCTGAGTGGACACAGAGCCACTGTGGTTCGAGCTTTGCTGGGCTTAGCGAAGAAGGGGGTGGGGTGGGGAGGGTGTGTGTGCTTTGGTTCTGTGCCTTTTGGGAGATGCTTTTTAAACGATTTTTACTGGAGAATCATTAATATTTTAAAGAGTGTAATAGGCCTTAAGCTGTGGGACCAGGCAGCCGAGATGATTACACTAGCTGTTCTCATTAAAACTCTATCTGATTAGCCTTCATTTCAGAGGGGGGCCCGACTCAGTGGAATGCTGGGTTATGGTGTACTAATTAAAGTATTACAATTTTGGGGGGAGTTGACAGGGCAGTCCCATCCTCTCCTCCACTTGCCTCTGTTTACCTGCCTGTAATTCTTCTTGTTTCTTTCTTCTTGTTTTTTAATCACGCAGCATGTGGATGAAATTGGCTCCCTCCGGGCTAAAAACTGCACCCATCAAAGGACCAAGCAATGATTATGGAGGGCTTTTATTACACAAGCACGTTGCCAGATGGAGGGGGATGGGGAGCTGGGGGATGTGTTCAAATCGCTTGAGTACCGTGAAATGATATTGCCAGTGTATGGATGCAGTGGCGATTTTGACTTTTAATGGTTTGTTAAGGCATATGAGTGGCTTTGGCTAACCCCCCCTGCCCCCCTTTTCGCTTGTCGCTCAGCTTTGATAATCAAGCCTGGATGTTGTTTCGACACGTTACACTTCCATTCACTTGCTACCCAGGGAATGACTTATGAGACTGCTGCCTCTTTATTTACGCTGAGGCTGTTGATTGCTGCACTAGTGGATGACTAGGGCATGAAATTGGAAATGCATTGGCAATTTGACGTGCTGTTGCCATCTGTATTTATTTCTCTCTCTCTCCCTCTCTCTCTCGCTCATGACCACTGCAATGGCGATGCCCACTATGTGATTTACACTACTGGATAATATGAGTCCGTGGTGACCTTGGACAACAGTAAGTCTTTAAACTTTTCAGCAAATTATGCGCTAGTCAGTTGCTTTTAATGTCGCTTTAATTGCAACTTTACAGGCACTTATTTGATCGGCCTATAACTTACACAGTGTCTCTGTAGTAATATAGTATAAGACAATACTTTGCATATTTGAATATACTAATTTCCTGAAAGCATGGTAACCAGCCAGTTACTCCCTTTATCATATCATATTTGCTTTATAATTGCGACTTATTACAGCTGCTGTGTTGTACTTTAAACTGTACATACATTATGTGTCCAAAAATGTCAGACCCTTTCTAATTAGCAGATTCAGCTACTTTAAAGTGCAACCATTGCTGACACAGGTGTTCAAATGTGCACACGCAAGCTTCTGTAATCTCCATAGAAAAGTTCTGCCAATAGAATAGGATGCTCTGAATCAGCCACACATGAACCTAAGGTCACCATGCCTAATACTAAGCTTTAGCTAGAGGAGCATAAAGCCCATTAGCAAAACTGCATTCTATGGCATGATCGAGTTCCATCCAATATCTTTGGGATCAGCAGGAGTGGCGTTTGTGACCCTGAACTAATCATCCAACATCAGTCCCTGATCTCACTAATGCTTTTGTTGGCTTAATGCAATCAAATTCTGCAAAGTTCCAACATCCAGTTGAAAACCTTTCCACTAAAGTAGAGGTTGCTAATGAAGCAAACTGCAAATTGGAGGCAAACTCCTTGATTTCTGTAGAAACACTGCAGGTATATGTAGTGGCCATATAGTGCATGTAATGATTTTATAGCTGCAAGATTTTACAGTAATTGTTCTGGTGGCAAATAAAGTAAATGACCTTAAAATATATGTTTTGTAAATTCCAGTCTTATAAAGCCCATTAGAAATAGAATGAAATGGATTACTAAAAAAAAATGTTTCGCTCTGCAATTACTTATCACTTTTTTTTTCTTTACTAATTTGATTTACTAATTGATTATTTCACAGCCCTTCACATAGAATATTTGTATTCTAAACTAAAACCATGTTATCCCTTTCTGCAAAAAATGCTACCCTTAGACATTTCATGCATATCCACAGTCGCCCCAGTCATTATTGTCAGGTTCAGAGGAAGCTGTTGATGAAATGTGATGGAAAGATGTGGACTGATGGATAGAGCTGTAATGGGGTCTGTTAGTGAGTGAGGGTCCAGATGGCGGTTGACTGCAGGTTGTGTTGATGAGAGTGACTTTGCTCTTCCCTCTGGTCAGTCCTACAGAACAGAGAGTGCTCACATCAGCACACTGCCCGGGGTCCTTATTAATGCTATTGACTGCTGGGCCGTGAAGCCAGTTGTCCTCTGAAGATCCTGAGGGGACCCCTACGACAAAGACAAGAGCACCAGATCTCATAACCTCTACTGCTACACACAACAGACACACACACACACACACAGTGTGCATAGCAGGATACAGAAGTTTAGACTCAATGTTTTCAAGGTAACTAATACAGTAACATAACTGTGTATGAAATCACACACATGTAAAAAACACAGAAGTATTGGGACACACTTCTTAATTATTGAATTCAGGTGGCTTCCAGTGAAGGACAATCCTAATGCTTCAGCATACTAAGACATTTTGGACAACGCCATGCTTCCAACTTTGTGGACACAGTTTGGGGAAGAACCTT
>JBBPCZ010000142.1:22568446-22579120 GCA_037974445.1 Brycinus macrolepidotus | reverse complement strand
GTTCTTCCCCAAACTGTGTCCACAAAGTTGGAAGCATGGCGTTGTCCAAAATGTCTTGGTACACTGAAGCATTAAGAGCTTTCACTGGAAGTAAGGGGCCTTGCCCAAACCCTAAAAAAAACAGGTGTGTCCCAATATTTTTGTTCATGTAGTGTATGTTGGGAATGGGTGTGGAAGAAAAATGGCTAGAATTGAATTCCTGTGATGTAGTTTCTCTAGTTTAAAAACTTCATGAAAGCATGAGGCTAGAGGAGGATCCAGATCATTCTGCTAAACACTTGTAGCTGTATACTTACCTGGGTGTATTTCAATGACCTGCATCAAAACGTACATTTGAGCAATTCTTTTGCTATGCTCTATTCCATTTTTATATTTTCTTCATTGTGATCTATGTCTTTTGTGATACATTATGGGCCAGATGTGCATACAAGTGCAAGCTCGGCACAAAATGTGTCTTCATGCGATGGCTATATGTATTTACAAATAATCTGAAATGAATGTTCGATTTACTAAGGCTGGTTTTATGCAGTTAGTGGCCCTCTTTGCAATTAGTAATTGTCTACTTGTGTTATGCAGGTTTTAAAAGGTGCAGAGGAAAAAATAATACCACCAACAAGCTGGAGATAAAAAAAGAAGAAAATAGGTTTTTGCTTTTGAGATATTCCTTTAAATTTTCACCTGGTTTTAAGAGTCTAGTTGCCCAACGTTTAGTAAGTCAAACAGGATATGTAATCACCCTTTGCTGGAACAGGTGTTTAATTTTGGGGTAGAAGGAGTGTAAAGCCCTCCAGTGTTGAAGTGGGGAGCAAACTTTGAATGCCATGTCCACAAACGGGTTCTCTACTACTTAATAGAACTGTGTAGCAAATTTATTAAGACACAGCATTTCACCTGTTGGCCCTTAGCTTCTGAATCACAAGACCAGAATATTTCTTGCCTCAAAGCAAACAAAAAATCTCTAGAACTATTAAGCTCCACCCTCTTGATTTCGAGTAAATGTGCAAAATATGCAAGAATTGTTTTTTTCGTTCTAGCCCTTATTTTTTGATGATGATTTTTGGTGTCGAGAGCCTACAAAAACATGCTGGCAGTTCTAAGCAGTATGTCCTTTACATGCAGCTAAATATTTCTGGCTGGGAGCATTGACATTGAATTGAATTGACATAATAGCTGAAATGTATTAATGTTTTGTACAGTTCTTGCAAATATTGAGCGGCTAATGCCTTAGCTGATTTAGAGCTACGATGTAAGTAAATGCCAATCAATAAATGGCCATTAATGCTGTTATACACCATTAATTATTCTTGCTTGGGCAATTACGAACTTCAACAGCTAATATTGTGATTGCTCTGGTCAGTGGTTTGTCAAGCAGAAGCCCACGTCTGATGAGTGAACGAACAATCTTTATAAAACATAGGATTTCACTGAATTTGGTTGTGGTTAAATAGTAAAATGTTTGTCTGCAATACTAGGTTTCGTCTTTTACAATGTTGGCCTTTTTTCTTTTTCAGCTGCCTTATAGAAAGAAAGGAAAAATGGATAATCTATAGCCATGCCGAATATTCTTGCTCCAAACAAGTGTCGCCCTCTAACCCCTGAGGTCTGTGCTCCGATAGGCTGATTTAGGAGCCAGAGGAGTCCCCGCCCGCTCCAGGCACTCATCAGCTCTGGTTAGTGTCACACTCATGTAAGGAACAGGGGTGTTGCCACAGGCGACAGGAGGGCAGTGCTTCACTTCCTCTCCAGTGCCTTTGTTTTCCAAAGCTGGAATGGGATGGAGGGAAAAAACACCCATTTGGATCCTGCTGTAAGGACAACGCAGGGAGCAGTGGAGCATTTAGATAAGTTTGGACCCCCCAAAATCATCACATTTACCTGACTGAGACCCCTCACTTGCTTACATGCTTACTTGAGGTGTCATTAAAAATCCATTTTGATTTCATTTTCATCTCCAAATGATGGTTTAATGCAAAAAAAAAAAAAAAAATTGTTTTTTCTTATATGGTAGATTAGATGTTTTACACAGCATGAATTGTAATTTATTAAATACGTTCATTTATTCGTTAAGTAAAATTTATCTCATGAGAAAAGTTAGGTTGGCATGCATGTAACATGATTTTGTTATTGTTGTGAATTCAATTCCCGGCAAAGCTGCAGACAAAAGAGTTAATTATAGTTGTATTTTCATTTGCCAATACTTATAAAACAATTTGTCACTCGTACTGGCTGAGTAACAAGTAAATTAAGTCTGATTTTTGAGTCAAGTCCCAAGTAACTGTAGCCGAGTCTCAAGTAGAATCTTAAACTGTGCGTCCTAAAGAAGTCAGCCTGTGCTCTTCATCAAATTCAACACTGAGCTCCAGAACTTATGGCCGATTTAAATGAGCATGTAGAACATGGACAATCCGGGATGGCTTGTTTAGAACAGCTTTCATAGAAAAATATCTTTAAAAAAAAAGACCTTTTTTAAAATAAAAAAAAAACAAACAAACATTGGTTTTCTTTAATTCTTCCCTAAATTATCATCCAGTGGTTTGGTTTAGCTGCTGAATCTTCATAAACACAGATACAGTATTCCTGCTTTGTGGATCCAAGGCATGTCAGTAAATAATTAGCTAACAAAATGCCCTTTCAGTTGCTGAGTCCTGATAAATCACAAGTAAGATAGCTTAACTGTAAATATTGTCTTGGAAGACTTGGATTGTACTATTAATAAAGTCATACATTAGGATATGTAATGTAAAGGAAACATTAAATATACACTGAATTACGAGCATAAGACATGACAAAATAAGAAGTATTACAAATTATTTCATCAGATGCCCTGGAATAAATTGGATAGTCAGTGGACCTCATGTAGTGTGCACTCTAGTAGACAGTATCTGAATGTTATCAAATTAGTCGGCAAACCATCTGTGCAACGTAAAAGTGAAATGTGTAAATATATCAAATTTATCACATGGTCACAGGTGCTAATTTTGCCCAAGTTAAAATGTTCTGAACAAGCCAAAGCCTCTTGAGCAAGGAGAGAATGCAATTTTTTCTGATACTGTCAGGCATCCAGATAATAACGCCGGTGACCTGGCCTTTACAAAACAGAAAGTAATGAATCATTTTTGTTTTTTCTCACTCACAATGAAAAATATGCGGCCTGCAGTCAAAGGGGGACTTTGGATGTTTTCTACCCTGGGATAATAAAGAACATTTATGAAACTCAACAAAATAAATAAATAAATAACCTTCAATAGAAATCTGTGGGGTTTAGGCACAATACATTTATAGAATATCCTGTTGAGATGGAAGGGAACAGAACGTCTAAAGCAGAACCAAGCTGTTTTGAAAAGAGTTGCAAATTGATTACAGGTATTAGTCTTTACAATGCAGCAAAGCTCTCAGGAAAATATTATTATAATTTTTCCTGGTTAATTTTCTCTTCTGTTTGTAAGTACAGAACTGAAGAAGTTTGAACGCAGGCTTCCTGTAACATTTTGTGTGCGAATAATAAGGCTTATTTGTCCTCAGATGGCTGTTACAACTTCAAGATGAAAAACAACTTTAAGTTATGATGGACTTGCAATTTCAAAATCCTCCCTAAATTTTCAATAGGATTCGAGGCCAGAGATTGGCTAGGCCATGCAGGCACCTTCACTCTTTTTAGGAAAACCCAATCCAACATTCAGTTTCTTAGCCAATGAGATTAAATTCTCCGTTGATATCTTACAGTACATCACTCTGTTTATGTTTCATTCAGTGACAGTTCCCATATCATTGTGCTCCCACCTTCATACTTCACCGTGGATATAGTGTTTCTGGGATCATACAACTATTCTTTCACCAAACATGACAGACCATTTGTAAAACAGTTCTGTTTTTGTTTAATCTTACTATAGTGCATTGTTCAAAGACAATTTACTTATGTTATTCCTGAGAACTTTTTGGAAGCTTTCTTCGCCTATACCTTGTTACGTGAAACCTTCTCAACCAATGGCTACGTCTTTTATAATGAAACCACATACAGTTTTTGCGTTTATTTTTACAGCATTAATATATAGAGCTTTTTATTTTTTTTCCTTTTACATTAGTGTCTTTTTAACATAATATCTGCATATTGTCCCTGCTAATTGTTTCTTTTTTATGTTTATCAATATGTTTTTATGAATAAGTACTTAAGGAAAAAGCAATATGGAAGTATTAAAAAAACAAAAAAACATTGCAAGTAATTTTGTCCCTTTTCCATGATCTCCATACTTCTCCTTATTGGTGAATTCCTTTATTAAAATGTTCTTTTTCGGTTCAATTGAATCATCGCTACAGTAACAGTAGCCATGTTTAAGTAGGGATTTTCTATACTCTGTCCATCTCTGACATGTGTTGAGGTGTGATTCTCCCATCCACTCAGAGCATCACTGACCAGAACGGCCCTATCTGATACATACGCTGCACTACAGTGTGCGGCCAACAAGAGAAATCTGCTCCGACAACGAGTGGAGCAATTCCACCCTAAACTGCTCAGTGAGATGAAAACCCTTCAGCTGACGACGAAGCCAAACGTGGCTGAGAGCGGACTGCTCTCCATCAGAGTGAATGAGTGAGGCTGGCGCTCAGGCAGACACCGTGAAATGGGCCCAGCCGTGGTTCACAGCACTGGGCCCAGCCCATTTGCCAAGGGCCATTAGTGTGATCACGCCTTACCCCAGCCTGCTGCGGCCTGCCATTCAGTCCAGCGTCCCCCACTTCCCCCTCCACGCTGCCACAGGCACCTGGACTTGCACTGCCGTAATGAAGAAAAGCTCAGGGAAGGGCTGACATGGAGGATTGATGATGTTTATTAACCCTGGATTTGAAAGGTTGGGGGGAGATATTGTTATAGTCTCTCCAACAACCTCCTAAATCAGGACTGTACCATGAAGCACATTAAATTAGCTGCAGTTTAAATTGATCAAAACAGATACTTCCACATTTGGCACTGCTAACTTGTTAAACTTCAGTTATGTAAAATAGGAAAAATGTAACGGTCAACTAACAGTACAACAGTCCACAGGCCACAGTCAACAGACAACTGTGGTAGGAATATCTGTACTTTAAGTAGTTTTGGAGGCCCCTTAGATTTGTTTCTTTTGTGTTCTTTTATACATCAGTCACATTTTACTTGGGTCAACTATTGTATTTATTATTATTTATCTTATTTATAGTTTTTGTGTAGTTTACAGTAAGTGTATATATTTATATTATACAGTATACTATATACATAATTTATACATTATATATTGTCTCTGCTGGGACAAACCTTCTATCTCCAAAATGGTAACTTTACAGGAGAAGAAAAAAAAACATTAAATGGACATTAATGGAACAAGCTTTGCAGAAGATGGAAGCATTTTGGAGTCACCAAATTACTGGCATTTGTGGATCAGTGAGTAGATTCTTAAAATTTGATTGTGACATTGTATGAAGTAGCTGATACATATTTTTTTAAATTACATTTGTGGATTAGTTAGTAGCATTTTTGATTTGTGGTAATGATGACATGGTCATATCTTTCTTTTACAGATGCAGCTAGGGCTATTAGGTAAAATAGTGCAATTTTTCTGCCTAATATTGTGACTGTGATTCTGCAGTTTCAATAGTGATTGTTAATTATATATCAATTAAGGTCCAGGCCTGTTTTGTTTTTGGCCAAGACAACCAGCATTTCAACTCCTTGGCTTGAGTACTGAATGTAGTGTGCCATACATCGAGTCACTTGATCTGTATACATATTTTGTGGTTGTTTGATTGCTTCAGATCAGTCTGACTCCTCTATACCCAGACCACAAGTCCTCTGTACACATTAGTTTAGGCTATGATTAAAATAGTATCTCTTGGAATCTGAAAATTGCACTCTTTCAAATAAAAACAATTTAAACTAAAAATCGATTAACATGCCAGCCTTAGCTCAAGGTCCTGTTCTTCATAGTGAAGTAGCCCCAGAGTACCCTCTTTCAAATATTCCTGGCAGTAGCAGCTATGAAGCAAAGGTCTATTCTTTTCTTGAGAGCTGTGTAGTCGATGACCTCCTGACACATTCACATTCAAAAACATAAATATTCACACAATTCAGACTTGGTACACATATAAAGGGCTTCATTTGCCCCCTGCAAACTTTGAATGCTCATAGGTGGAATTGATAACCCATTAAATAGTATTTTTTACCACTGGTCTTCGTCATCTTTGTTTTTACTCTTTTGCATTTGTGAACTCATAACTCGCAACACTTTTTTGTGGTGCCAGTGCATTGCACAACATTGTTGCACTTTGATCTTTGTTTGTAATTGCTTGAAATGAAAATGGCTTGTGCAGTGGATCATTTTGAACAGTTCACTGAGCGACTCTGTAAGCCAAATGTGTTTAAGCATGTTATCATTCTCCACTGTTTTTCATATTCCTCCCTGTCTCTGTAAATATAAACCACAGAATGTAGTTTTATGAACATCCTGCTAGGGGAACTCAGTGTTACAGTAAGTCACCAACAGCCAGGTGTTTAACATCTGCTATGGTCACTAAGGCCGCAAGGCCTCCAGCACGACTATACGCATTTCCCAGCCCAGGCCCAGTCACACTGTATAGCCCCTTCACATCCATAATCATCATTTGCAACATAAGGTACAGTGAATTATACAAAGCATTTGCATAAAATGAAACATGAAAGTCCTGCCACAGACGACCATAAGGTGTGGTATATTAAACAGGTCCAGTTGTATGGTTGAATATGTCATTTTAGGCTACTGAGGCCCGTCATTTCACTGATTTATTATGGAACAAGAAGCCCTCCAGCCAAACTGCACGTATCTCTCTGCCGCAGCTTTCACACTGTATGGCCCAATCACATCCATAATCATCATCCACAATATTGCCCTGTTCCAACTCACTGCACACAGCTGACAGCAATGGATTTGTTGGACATGGAATGCCTGAATTGTTGCATTGGAGGTCAACGTTTGGACTCGCAGGGTTAATATAGAAATAGATTAATCCCAAAAGGCAGTACTTTATAGCTTCAAAGTGGCGAGGCAGCCACCATGCACCATCTATCGACCAAGACTCGGATGCATCTCAGCACAACGAAAACAGAGTTTGAATCAATGGCCATGAAAGATGGAGGTTTTTTGTTCTCATCCACTGGCCAGCTGGCTAATGGTGTACAGTTCACTTGATCCTCCCCGGTTGTTCGACGTTCTGAACTTCTCTCAACTCTCAGGCTTTTGTCTCTGACAATAGTCACTGGAGATGAACTAATCAGACGGCATATCGGCAGTGTTCCGTGAAGAGGAGGTCGCATAAACTGGGTGCATTTCTGTAGCCTCAGCGAGAGAGAGAGAGAGAGGAAGGGAGAGAGAGAGAGGGAGGGAGACATGTTAGTGTTAGTCATTTCTCAAAAATAGACCACTCCATCTCAGTGTTCTGTGCTGAGAGAGGCACAGAGCTCTGTGGTTTAAATTGTCATTTTGAAACAAAAAAGTCTCTAACTTTGCTGAACAAACAGCTGGAGGGGAAACAAAAAAAAAAACCCTTAAAAAACAAAGCAGAAGTTGGTGAAATTCACAGCATGGGCTGGAGTTTCTTAACCCCTCAGTAATTTACAGTGGCATTGTATTCCTCCTTTGTCCGAGTGCTTTTCAGGCTCTGAATAATGAAGAAGGGAGGAGATTAGCTTTTAGCGTGTGGGCAGTCTCAGCCTGCAGTTATTTCTACTTAATCAGCATGTGGATGCTAATGCCTGATAATCCGCCTAGTGAGGCTTAAGCAGAATTGAACCTGGCAGAAAGTTCTAGACTGATTGATTGACCCAGTATGGAAACCCAGGTGAAGCCGCCTTTCCATCCCCAAAGGTGCATCCATCATCTTTGATTCACTGCACTTGCTGTTTCAGGTTTAGCTCGTTTGGAAAACTTTATGTGAGGACATCTTTGGCATGTTATGTGCGTAGGATTATTTTGTATCTCCTAATGAGATGTTTGTCATATTAATTTTGGGTTTAGGTGAAAGTTTTGTTTTCACTACATTCTAGTACATTTCTTCCCTCTCAAACCCTCTAACTGCATTGGGAGTGTTGCTAGGAAGTTTAGCTGTCCAGAGTAACGGCAGAGCTGTTGTCCAGTTCTTTGAAACAAGTGAAAAACAAGCCTTATATTGGTTTTAAAAGTATTTCAAGGTAATAATTGACCACTAACTTTGCACGACCATTGTTTTTCCAAGCAACTGTTACTGTCTTATCTTCCATCGGTTCAACACTGATTTGAGCAAGTAGCTTGAGTATGAGCACAACATGATGAAATATACAGCACCATGGAAATCAATAGAGGTGAGAATGTACAGTTCTATGTAAAAGTTTGAAAACCCCTAGTCGAATTACAGTTTGAGGTATCACAGTGGGCTGTTGCCTCACAGTAAAAAGGTTTGATTCCTGGCTGGGGCAGGTAAGAGACCTTTCTGTGTGGAGTTTGCATTTTCTCCCTCGTTTCATTCCACAGTCCAAAGACATGCATGTCTGGTGGACTGGAGATGCTAAATTGCCCCTAGGTGTGAATGTGTTTGTGTGTGCGTGTGTGTGTATGTCTGACCTGTGACAGACTGGGGACCTGTCCAGGCTGTTTCTCTAGCTTTGGATGGGCTCCAGCACCCCCATTTCATTTCAAATGACACACTGGGGAAAACATGCAAAAAAAAAAAAAAAAAAAAAATATATATATATATATATATATACAGATCGTAGTGCACTGTGCAGAGAGTATGGAGCCATTTGAGGCACAGCCTAGATACTAACCTGTGTTACTTGTGTCATAGTCTGGGAATCTCTCTTTATGACATGTTGCTCAAAGTTTATATATTTATGTCGTAGCTTTTTCCAAAATCCGACCCAGTGGCACAAACCCATACTAATGACACAGTAATTGGCTTGCAAAGAATACAAAACACAACTTACCAAGAGCAGCCACCTCATACTGCATCAGTTTAACTTAAGCAGACAGTTTTTAGGAAAATAATCCTGCTACATAATCACAAAAACATTACACTTTTGTTAAAAAAGCTTAAGACAGTAGGGAAGCAGTAAACTTCCTGCTAGACCTTGAAACTGCACCTAAGGAAACAACCATTGGCTCATGAGCCTGCTGAAAACTTTCTTTTAATTTGCTCACCCCCAACACATCTGTGTGAATTAGGGCATGTTTCAAGTAAGTGAACTTGGGGGCTGATTGGGGCATGTCCTTTGCAAATGACATGTAACTAAGGCACTAGTACATGGGTGCTTGTTTTCATGGTGCTGCATCAATTTGCATCAAAGTCAGGTTTCATGAATCTGATGCAACGGTTTTGATGCATTAGTGCCTTTTTATGCAGCATGAAATTTTGCTTGGTAGAAAAACTAACTTTGCCAGTGCTCTTGCTTTAATTTCTGTGGCAGATTTGGTGGTTTCCATGCTCCTACTGGAAGTCTTAATAAAGCTACTCATTTTGCCAGGCTCTCCACAACAGATTGCTCCACCACAGATTGCTTTTGTCTGGTTTAGGTGCTGTGTTTGCTCTACCAGATTTGCTGATGTGTGTTCTGGTTGAGAGGTCTGGGGGGAAAAAAAGCCCCTTGAAATCAATCCCTCATCGGTGCAGTGCTCCGGAAGCACTGATCTAAAGCATATGTCCTCTAATTACTCTAACGAGAGCTTGCTAATGGGCACAGAGGCGGCCCTCTGTGCACCGTGGAGGCTTGTTAATGTCACTGTCATAACGTGGATCCCCAGGCCCTGAGATCAAGGCCAGGGAGCAGGGATGGTCCCTTACCACTCTGATACCCCCCACCCCACCACCCACACACCCCCCACCCACCCACACCCCCCCAATGCTGTACATTACACTCTCTCTCATACGGTCTAATTGGTCTCTAAATTATTAACCTCAATAAAAGGAGAACAACGTCTCATTTGACCCCGGTTATATGACTGAAGGGCTGGGACCGAGTTCTTCATAGGGAGAGTGTGTGGATGCATACATATTTAACCATCTGTAGAGGATTTGCCATTTGTGCAGGTTATTACTGATTTTGACCTCCTTCTGTTCAGTCCATTTTTTAAACTTCATCCAGTCTGATTTGACAAAAGCCTTCAGAATGAGAGTCTGCATAACTGCTAGAAAATAGGACTTTCTCTTTCACACGATTTTAATTCGTTTGTGCGCATTACAGTGAGTTTGTAGCAGCTGTGCTCATGTGGGCGCACAATGCCCACCCCACAGGTATAAAATATGCTGTCTGCAGCATTGTTGAAGAGTAATTATTTGTTTTTTAATCCTACATTTTGCTGTAATTGCCATTCTCAGCATGCCCATGAACCTGTGTGAACAAATGTGATTTATTCATTGATTCCGTGGTAGATGTTTGCCCATCGCAAAAGCATGATCACCTGCATCACAGTATTTCCTATTGTAAATAATGAAATAGGTTATATATTAATAATAAATATAGACCACCATCTCTGTGTTGTCAATGTCATGCACCCCATGTTTTGCCGCTGCTTTTGTAACCAGCATGTGTTCTGCTCCCATGATATGTAGTGTGACCTAAAAGATGCGAGGTGGTGGTGGTGTGGGGGGGGTGGGGGGGGGGGTTGGCTGTGATTTGCTGAACTCTGTCCATACTTTTTG
>JBBPCZ010000142.1:22534120-22548110 GCA_037974445.1 Brycinus macrolepidotus | reverse complement strand
GGTACCCTTGAGCAAGGTACCGTCCCCACACACTGCTCCCCGGGTGCTGCGTCGCTGGCTGCCCACTGCTTCACTTGTTGAATGGGTTAAATGCAGAGAAAGAATTTCACACTGTGTGCGGGGCGGTGGTGTGTTCATGTGTGACTAGAAGGGACCACTTTAGTTTACTTCAGTGGTGACAAAACCTTAATAAATCCTTTTTCCTGAATCCTTCCTTTTCAGTAAATCCTTTTCAGAGTAACCCTAGTCTATTGCTACATTTCTACAGTGGAGAATGCTGAGTAGTCCAGGACTAGGCTTAGTTGCTGTCTGTAAGAACAAACTGCAGCAGTCTGCAGACACCAGCTCATCCACCTGAGTTTTGTAATAGCCTCTACTCTTCTGGGAAGGCTTTACACTAGATGTTGGAACATTGCTCTGACGAATTGATTGCATTCAGGCACAAGAGCCTAAGTGAGGTCAAGTACTGATGTTGGATGATTAGCTCTGCACCACAAACTCCACTCCAGCTCATCCCAAAAATTCAATTCAACTAGAGAAGGCAGTTCCACTCATCCACAGCTCAATTCTGGGGAGTTTTGTTCCCCTCTATGCTTGGCACAAGGCATGGTGACCTCAGGCTCTAGAACCTCTCATTCTGCTAGCAGTGCTTTTCTATGGAGAGACAGAAGCTGTGTGTGTGTGCAACTGACCTGTATCAGCAATGGATGTCCCTCAAAGTAGCTGAATTCACTGATTTGAAGGGTTTTTTTCTCCATAGAGTGTGTTCCTACGTATATGAAAACCAATGCTTGGATAATAGTATATATAGCATTTGAGTATATACTGTAAGTGTGTATTTATCATCACTTAACTCACTCACTCACACTCATTTTCTGTAACCGCTTAATCCACACTAGGGTTCCGGGGGTAAGTGAGTGTGACTCACCCTGGGCGGGGCGCCAGCCCACCGCAGATCACTTAACTTTGAAATAAAAAAAAAAATGATGGTAATTGCATGTACATCACTGGTCCTCTTTGTAAGTCTAAAAGGAACAAACGTTTTCTGCATAAGCAACACCACTGTAGCTTACAGCTTAGTTTCTGTTATTTTCTTAACATGCCAAGCAACAGAAGAGTGTTGCACACCCCACCCCCAACTCCTCCCTCCCATCTACTGAATGATTGCAGTTGGTCCCCCCTTTCTAATTACTTTTGAGTGTTTGGATGTACTTATTAAGACTTGTCAGAAGAATAAATGGCCAAAAAAGAGCAAGGGAAAAAAAAGGAGGAGGGGTGGACTGGGTAGAAAGAAAAGCTGGGCTGGAGAAGTAATTAGCATTGAAATTGAGGATAAGTCTAGATGGCAGTTAGGCATATTTATGCAGCGATAGGCCTTGCTTTCTTTCATTAGCATGCCACCCCACTCGGCGCTGAGAATGGACTTGAGTGGTTAATCAAATAAATCGAGTGATGCACAGCTATCCTTCCTCCAGCGCCTGCTTCTCTGAGCACATTCGCAATCTCCGTCTGCTTTTGAGCTTAGCAAATTTCCATTAACCCACCGTTAGACATTACAGTCTTCTCAAATGAAGCGACATATGGTGAATACCAGAATGAGTGCTTCTCCTCGTAGCAACAGAACTTCTGCATTTGGCAATATTATAATGTTTAATTCAATACTGATGAATAATGACTAATGTTTACAATGTTTATGAATGATGATAACAATTTCTAAGAAGAATATCATTCTGAATGCCATTTTTTGCACGATGTTTTTAAAAAGAAAATAAACAAATAATCATAGAGAATTTAATAGTCAGAGTTGTTTTGTATATTCTCCCTGCCAGAAAATAATCTTGTATCTGCATTTTTTCTGGGGGCTTCTCATTTGTAGAACTTGAAAGTACCAGCTGCCATTTATTGTCAAAATATAATGCCAGATAGACCAACAGACAGTTCCAAATGAAGTAAAAAAAAAAAAAACTTCGTTAAGGAAGCTCTTTTATAGCTCATGCCCACTAGTTTGAATTCTATTGTCATTTTAGCCGAATGCTGTGGTAAAGATTACTAGAGGCCATTATTATTCAGTCCCTCATGGAGTGAGAACCTTACAGATCTCCACTTTTGGTGTATAAAGCTCTAATGAATCCAATATCCCACTCGTTTCCATGCATTAAGTGAAAAGGCTTTAATCAGCAGGTCATAATTTAATAGAGATTAAAACTTGTTGGAGCACCATCTAGTCAATCAGTACTTCAGCAAATGAAGGATAATAGCCATTGTTCATAGGCAGGAAAGGCTTCTCGCTGAAATCCTTTCACTGAAGCCGCATGATATTGAGACAGTTTTCATGTACCAAGACCATTATCTTTTCTTATAATACCATATACATTCATATATATATATATATATATATATATATATATATATATATTCTCTACCTTGCCTTGCACATAATCTACCTACCTGCCATCCGCCTTCCTCAGACACTAAATGCCAACTGCTTGTGTCTAAGGGCACAATTGGAATAGTGAGATGCCACCTGGCATTAAGGCAGCATCTGAGTTTGTGGGCATCAGACAGTAAGCCTGTGCCTGAAGCAAGTCCCCTGAGTCAGGGGCTTAACTTGAAACTTTTCTTTCCTGCAGAGCGGAGGCAGAGTAGAGAGAGAGAGAGGGAGCTCTCTGTAAACAAGCTAGCCTTAAGCGTGCCATTTACTCTCTGCGCTAGCCCCTGGTGGAGCTAACTGAAAATAGACAGAATATTTCTCCATTTATAACCAGGTTATCTTGGTCCACAGTGAATGCAGTGAAACTTCAGAATACAAAAGGCAAAAGTTGCTAGATTTCAATGGGGTAAAATCGTTAGTAAAGGTGCTTTATCATGTCCAGATCTGTCATGTACATATTCTTGGTATGAATTTATTTTGGACTTACTTGCGGATAGAGGCCCATTATTGCAGTTTTGTTTTCATATTGTGGATTGATCGCACAATTCCATGCTCGGTTTTCTCAAAATGGTAGTTGATAAGTTCACCATTTTACTCCTGTATAAAATACAGTGATGATACAGTGAACTATTATGTGTGTTTGGTAGATTGAAAATCACACTTATTGGATGTGTGACATGTGCTTTTTCTGCCATGAAGGACGGCACAAGACGTGTGTTTTTCATGGTACTCTCAATGCATTCACTCGCACCACTTTTGATTTCTTTCTCTGACAGGTAGTAATGTGACAAAATTAGCCAATCACATTGCAGTATGTGTAGCACCAGGATCGGATAGGTTTTTTTTTTATCTTCTGCAGACTGCACCAGGGTTCTCTTTAAGCGTGGCAAGGGATCAGTTCTCTGTACTACTCCCAGGCTCAAAAACAGCTTTCACACTTGGCTCAGCAGACTGAACACTCAGGGCAAACAGACTGGGATTCAGAAAAAAAGCTTAAGTATGAAAACGTCTTTAGTTAGTACATGGTGGAGTCCTGGGACCCTCTTACCAAAAAAGCCTTCCATAGTCAAAATGTTTTGACAATTGCAGTCCCATTGCATATACATGTACCACAATCAGTGCTTTAAAATTGAACTATACTTAAACTTTTCTTCTTTATGAATGATTGGTTTATTTCTGTGCAAGTTTTAATTTAACTAATCATGTCGCTTTCTGCAGTGACAAACTATCACAAAATTCAGGCAAGTGGTCCTTAGAATTGTCTAAAGATACTTTAATTGTTTGATAAATTTCAATTATCCAATGAATTTAATACATACTTAGTTGAACATTAGTAAATACAAGGGAAGCCTCTTAAAAACCTTTGCAAAATAAAGCATTACCCAGAATAGTTTGAGCACAGCAGGATTCATGCAGTGTTTTGTCTTGATATTTCAACATAAACTACAAAGAATGGCTTTAAGGGAAACACTGCATAGGACTATTGTGAAATAACAGAAGTTCTGGGGCAGGTTTGAGCAGCTACTTCATACCTAAGTTACACACACTGTGTGTATTGTGTGTACAGGTTTGTTTTTATACAGGAGAGCTTCTTCTGAAATGTTCCATAATATAATATTATGGGAGTTTTTTTTTTTTTTTTTTTTGCAATAAGGTAGATGATAAGCTCACCCGTTTACACTTTTTTGACAATAAAGTGATGGCACTTGAGGATAGACTAACACTTTAGTATTGTTATGTGTCTTTGGTAAGCAGACATTCAAACAATGAACAATGGTTGATGGATGTGTGGGATGTCTTCATGCAGGAACCTGCAAACAAAGCACCCTTCTCACTTGGCAAGATTTTCAGCCATGATACTCTCAGTGCAAGCACTTGCACTACTTTCCTTCATTTACAAAACAGATAGTAAAATGCAAAGTGAAACAATCATGTTACTCAATGGGCAGCACCAGAAGCAGCTTCACGGATCATCTCACACACACTGCAGTCCACACTGGGCTTACTTTAAGAAGGACCAGGGATCAGCTCATTGGAGTTCTCCTGGTCTCAAAAATAGCTCTGTGTCTGGAAAAAGGATGAAGTGTGAAAAAATACCCTTAGTTAGCAGGTCCCACTTATCAAAAATATCTTCTACAGTTCATTTTTAGCACCACTCATGATCTTTGAATTCCCATGGGCCTGTGAACTGACCACTAGGGGCAATGTTAAAGAGCTCCCTCCGGTGAGAACGGACATGCGGAGGCGGGCAGGGAGATCCGCTCCCTGCTCCTTATCTTTGACATCCTGGTGGTCAGTGAACGCCTGGGGGCGATTGATCCGCAACCCCAAAGCTCCCAGGCAGGCTCACTCTCTTTGTTTAGCAGGGTGTCTGTCCTCCTGTCAGGATGCTAAAGGTTATCCTCCTCACACTAGCTCAGCCCAGGCAAACAAAGAAGAGGTTACACAAGGGGGGTGGAAAACTCTATTAGCTGGATTCACCTCAGACCCAAATGGGTAATGCTAGATAAGCTTTGACTTCTTTGTGGGAGGAGCACCTGCTTCGGTCCATTTGACCAATTCCTGATGTTAACCTCATAAGGGAAGCTGTAGCACTGTTGTAAGATCAACATGTGCTCTCCATCCACTTTATTAAAAGCTCCTACCATTTATTTCCTCTCAGTGCCTTAAGATAGCAAGGTAACAAACTGTTCTCGTTTGGGTTCAAATGCGGTCACTGAGGTGGCACCATCAAGAACCATAATTGTTCCATATGGCTTTTGCAGTTCTTTTGTCTTTCTTTAGTTTTTTTTTTCTGCATTAGGAATGTGCTAAACCCCATCCACCTCCAAAATGCTCCCTCAGTGATTCTCAGATAATTTAATTCTATCATTCTTGAACCTGGCCACTCCCGATAAATCACGGGTAAGAGTGGTTCTGGGGTTACAAACAGACCACTAGAGGATGACAAACACAAATTCTGCATGCAAACAGACAGGCTTTAAACCACAAGTTAGGTGTTTCTAATAAAGTGGCCAATGCGTGTGCATGCAGTGCTACAAAAGAACCTTAATGGACCGCAGTACAAGCCCTCTTAAGGTAAAAAAAATCAGAACACAATATGGCATTCAACAAAAAAAGAGCCATCTGCACAATTAGCATAGCACATCTTCTCACCCTCTCCGTCACTTCTCCCCAGCTCCACCGTGTCAAATCAATGTCAAATTTAAATGTTAATAGAATCTTAAATTATTCACCGTGTAGTTTAGCCCTTTTGACCTATCCCTCAGCACGACGAGTCCCCTCCCTCCTCCGGCATATATCAGAAGAGGAAAATAGCCTGCCCTTTTCCCTCGTGTGTGGCGTCCCCATTTCACCTGTTACTGAACAGTGATAGGGAAGTGAGTACACATCTTCTACAGGGAACTAACTTTTGCCCATTTTAATGCACAGTTAATGTTTGTTTGCCCCATTTAACATATTGGAGGGAAAAAAATGTGAAATGTGACATGTGCACATTTTACTTTTTTTTTTGTTTTATGATACATGGAGTTCTTTAGTAGTCTAGGAGCACTGACGGTACCTATAAAGTTTAAGGTAACATGGTGATGTCGAACTCAACCGATAGTAACCAGTACAATGCGTTGGTGTTACGTAATCAGAGTATACAAAAGAAGGTAACTGTATTTTCCATTCTAGTAACAATAATGGAAAAAAAAAAAAAAAAATATATATATATATATATAATATGTGTGTGTGTGTAATATATGATTTATTACTCTAATATGAGTGATTACAAGGAGGACTACATTAAAACCAAACCAAGTGGGATTTTTCAAATGGTGAAAAATGTGACATTATATATTAGAATTTTATTACATATTGATTTTTGCGAACAGGCGAAATGAACTCACTGAATCAGTCACTGATGTCTCTGTGGATGGCATAGCAATGACCCGACCATTGTACCTAAGCCAGCTGAAACATCAAAACAATTTGTTTCACTTCTGCTTCATCACATATGTTCTGCTTTTCCATAAGCAGGGCAAACTGGGTACAGGTCAACTGAGTTAAATGCGAAATCACTCAGATTTCAGATTTTGAATGAGACTGTAAAACTCATTATCCTTTTGCTTTTCCAAAAATAGTCCACCCTTTGCCTTTTTTGTGAGGAGCAAAGTATATCTCTGACCTGCATATGGTTTTCTTTATCTTGCATATCAAGATTATATCTTGAATGCGACTACCCACATAAAAATGCAGGTGTAAATGAGACGCAATTAAGACGCTTAAATCAGTTCAGGAAATGGTCTGAGGCTCATTTTCCCAGTTGTTATACCAGTGTAAATGTATCCTTGACTCAGAGTTAGTTTTGATAACCAAAACCCAGACCTCCTGGGACTGTAACTGTGCCTCCCCCTGTTCTGCTAAAGGCGAAGAGATCACCTCCAGAAAAACAGAAAAACTAGGTGCAACACAAGAAAGTGGTCATGGTGTATGAACTCATTTGGATATTATTTGCCACATAGCACTTGTATTTCAATCTGACTAGCCGGAAATGCATGTGGTTAAAATGTTATCAGATTATGAGTCGGATATTAGTCCAGTGTAAATGAGATCTTTGTTATTTTCCTTGTTTAAAGATGTCTTGTTGAAAGTTGTTTTAACTTGAATACAGTACTTGTTTGTCTTGGGTTACAGACTACATTTCAACTAGTATTCTGTAATCTGTACTGCAACACCTTTATAGCCCTGGATAACAATAACCAGTTGTCATACTTCCCACCAGTAGCTCCACAGTCATTCAGTCTTAACTGTATTCGTTTTTTTGAACAGTGGAGGACACAAAGAAATTGAACAGAAAACACAACAAACAAAAAAAATGATCAAAGCAACGAACAGCCAGAAAATGGGCCCCGTATAAGAGTGCTAGGAAAAAGGAGATGGCAAACTTTCCACAAAATCAAATTAGCCATTGTGGATGTGTTTCTGTCAGAGACTTAAGTGAACATGGAGAGCAGCCTCAATACCAATATCACCCTGACCTTTAGAAGAATTATGGCAAGATTGTGAAAAGGCTGTCTCCTCTACAGAAACTTAGCCTCCCCCACACAAAAGCGCACACCCTCCAAAGCGCACACACACCACCGCCGCCTCCATGCCAGCTGTGGCCTTTCCAGCCTGCAGTTCAGCACTTGTTAAAGGTAATAGCACTACTAATGCCTGGGCCTCCATCTGGCCCAGGTCAGGTCCCTGACACTAATGGATTCCAGCGCTCATTAAATTTATTCAAATGGTTCTCCTCTGGTCGATCACTGAGGTGGGGGGTTGGAAGCTCACCTGTGAAGAGGCCCGGAGACCACTGGGCTGTCAAACTACCCAACAGGGTGGACCGCCCTGCTGAGAAGCAAGGTTGGCAGTTTTGGTAGAAGTTGTGGAAGTCTGTCAGAACATTTACACACAAAGACCGCCTTCAACTTTCACGGATTTGGCTAAACAGTCAGCAAAGCATAAATGACCTACATGAAAATGTGTACTGGAATATGTTACAAAATATAACGAAAATATAATTAATTATCAGCTCATCATTTGTTTTAGGGGAATTTGAGAAGCAGGCAGATTTGTAGAAAAATGAAAGTGAAGAGTGAAGATAAAATACAGGAAAGTAGCTGAGCTGAACCTATCCAAAACGAAGAATTCTCACAAGAAATATCACTTGTTGACTAATTCATGCATAGATTCACACCAAGTGCATGTGGTGGCCCCCGTTACAGACGGCCTGGAAGCACAACAGATTGCAGCAGGTAGTGAAATACATTAATGATGACAGGGGGGAGTGTAAGATGTGTTCCAGGTGCTTTATTACAAGTGTAAACAGCATTCATGAGACTGTAATGGTGGCTTTGATCATTCTCCAACTCCCAATCCCTCCCTCACTCTTCCTTTCTTCCTGGGCTGAGAAGGGTATTTAACATGATAGTCTGGCAAATTATCTAATGCTAAATATATGCTAAATGTTTGGTAGGTTAAAGAATATGGTAAAAAATTAGCTTTGTGCCTCTATATGTATCAGCTGGCACTTGTCTCAAACCATGTTATCTCAAACTATGTTGGACAGACATGCTAATTTGGTTCTGACATTTTTTTCTAGATTTAGGTAAGCAAGCTGCACAATGAAATTGATATACATGAGCCTGTTCACTACATTAGCCTCTTAGGATCTGTTGAAAAACTACAGAAGCAGATTTTAGATACATCCTGATTAATTCTCTTCATTTTTGATGGGAATTTTGTATGTGTCAACCTACTTCTTTACAGTCCTGTATTATGTTAGCCACTGCCAAATCTAATTGGACAAAGAACAACCATAGTCATCTGCTGCTCATCCTCTCATCCAAGCCTTCATTTTAATCCCAGTCACTCTCTTCTCTGATGGCACATTTGTGATCAAACTGCCTTTGTTCTGCCAAAGAGTTTCTTTAATTGTCAGCCTATGGAGAACAGTTTATTTCAGTGAGACTATATGCAACGCAATGAGAGAGCTGTCTGACTCGACCTTGACTCTTCTTTGATATGCATTTGTTTACAGACTGTCTTGTCTCTCCTGATGTGGATCAGTGTCTCGATCAGAATGCTATGACAGTTGCTGAGCTATTTAGGCACAAGTGCAAATACACAAAGTTATGTCAAGCAAACAGCTGTGTTGGCACAGTGATAACTGAATGCTTTTTCAGTTCCATGACCCCTTTGGCTTAGGCGTTTAATAACGGAGGTCCCAGTAGACCCCTGTCATACACCATCGTTCCCCCAAAAAACAAAACAAAATGCTTCTCATCTCCTGCTATCCACATTTGCTTTAGAATCCAGAATTGTTAGTTTTTTCTTGACGTCTTAGACTGAAAGGTGGTGATTTGGGGATTAATAAAACATGAAGAATGTTAATATTCCACTCATTCGCTTCTTTTATATGTGATGTTCTGTTGACGGAGCAGAGGCACTGCCAGGCCAGCCATGGAGCAAGTCATGCCAGACACATCTGGTAGGGGCTGGAGGGGGGTGGGCCAGAGGGGTATCTTCAGTGAGCTCCCTGGAGGTGTTATAGGTCATGCTTTGACACTGGCACGAGCAGTCATCTCACTTAAGACCTCAGAGGGCTAGGGTCTTTGCATCTTCAAAGAGACAGAGCGTTGTAGAGAGACCCAAAGCGTCCACATAGGAATTGCTCCATGCCTTTGATCTGCCAGGATGTCTTTTGCATGCGAGCAGCTGACAGTGATGTATTCATTAACAGGTGCGGAGGGTTGTGATCTTTGGTGCTTCCCCACTACTGCGCCCCTCCACTGGGAGACTAAAAATGTGATCATTTTCTTTCTTTTGAAACAGGCATTGCCAAATTCAAAGTTGACATGCCCGCACCCATTAACAAAAATGAGCCCCTACCAGAGGCAGAATGGGATGTTTGTCTCAATGCAAGATGCAATTATATTACATCTCTGCTTTCTGTGAACAACACAAAGAGACTTTTTACTAAACTGGGAAAATCTTCTTTTAGCTACAGTGCGGGGGGCAAGCTGGAGTTCATTACAGAATACTTTAAAGCTCCACTCACTGAGACATTCTAAACTTAATCCCCAGCCACCTCCACTCAGCCTGCAACCATTTTATTTGATCTTAATTGGATTCTCAGTTGTTTTGTGTTTTATTCCTGTTTTATTTAATTGTATTCTTTTACTTTCCTTTTTTATAGCTCAGTGGAGGTTGTCTTAGTTGTTTCATCTCCTAGTTCACTGTTTGCTTACTTTACCTTACATTTTGTTTATTTGGTTTTGTTTTTATTGTTTGCTTATATTTTCTTTTATTAATATCTTTATTGATCAAAAATCCATTATATTTTGTCATGTTTTGCCTCTGCCTTGTGCCTGGTTTCTGTTTACATGTACCATATGCTCACCCTGTGATTTTGTTGTAGTCTTATTCTCCGCCCTGGCCCTGCTCTTTTGTTATCCTGTCCACCTGTGTCCTGTTGTTGTCTCCACCCTGGCCCAGGTGGTTACATTGTCTTGTCAATGTACAATACTGAATTGTGAATTGTGATTATGCTATTGATTCTCCTTTTTTCTATATAGACAAATCTAGGTCTATATTTGCATACAGTATGCAAAGGTTTGAACATGGTCAAATGTTTTTTCTACACATTTTACTGAATTAGTATCATTTTACATTACATTATTTACCATATACTTTAACATATTGGGGAAAAAATGAAATAAATCATTTGCCATAACCTTTCTTTTCTTTTACCATACATAAAATTCACCAAATAAACAGTAATTATGGCATGATTTGGAAAGAGTATTAAAAAGTGCAAAAGTGCGTTGCATGTAGTTTGACTAGAGACTTCCAAACCTTTGCAAATAGCTGTAATTCCTTAAACAGTTCCTTATGGTGAAGCAGGTTTGTTGTGACAGTGGCAATTAAAGCTTCGCACATTATACACACTGGGACTGAGAATAGTCATTATGTTGGAAGCTTTTTGCAAGTTAGTAGATAAAGACAGTGTAGGAGACAGGATGCGCATCATGTGTGCTTTGTAACTGTCTCTTTAGCAGAGTGGCAAAGTCATTCATTCTACATAACCCTTGTTCAGAAAGTACACCACTGCTCTAATATGAGACAGAGCTCATAACGCTTCATTAGCACCCATCTAATTCCATCACATCCAGCATCGCAGATCTTGACGATGTGTCTATCATGGAAACTCATATGTAATAATGATAGAATTGTGTTTAATCGTTTGTATATTGTGGCCTTTTTTGATATCAGTACTTCAAAAGCCAGTATCCTGATATTAAGGATTGATGTATTGTACAGCCTTGATAGAAGAAGCATAAACTGTACAAGATTCACAAAAAGAAAACTTTTCTCTGCCGTATCCATTTTAATGATGCTCCTTTGATTAAAACACAGTGGACTGTGGCTGAGGGTGGCTGAAAATAATATTTTCATAAAATGAGTAATTAAGATAAGCCCATAAAGGATGTGTTCTATTATGCAAAAAGCAAAAATAATGACAGAAAATAAGTCTTATTGTAAAATGCTCTGTAATTATGCTCAGGGATCTGTGGGGTTTGATTCCCTGCGTAAATCCTAGCAGAGGGAAATAATCTTCAGTCTTTGCGCTAGTCAATAGAGAACAATTAATTGTCCGAGTGAAAGGATCTGTTTAATAATTCAATTTGCCATTTGTATGAATTAAACAGAAGGCTATCTTGGCTGCGTCTGCGGTGCCATTGTTCACTGGAGAGTGAGGCATGGCATCTCTCTTTAACACACACTGGTTGGGCTCCAGAGACTGTTGGGAGGTTTGAAAAAGCTCTTTGTGATTGAGCCTCCAGTGGACTGCAGCCACGGGTGTTTATTTTTACCTCCTGATGTTGTTTACGCCGAGATCTTTTCTGGCTCATTGTGGCGAAAATTCACACACAGAGCTCAACAGCAAGGTATTTTCATATTTTTGGAGAATTAAATGCGGCTTTATTTCCTTTGTCTGCTGAAGCTGGAAGAATGGTGTTGTTTTTTTAGCAGGAATAGAATGAAATAATGTCTCAAAGCTTAAAGAAGTACTTCAGCATTTTTCAACCTAATCTGCCACATCTTTGATTACCATGGACAATAATCTTAAGGCTTTTAACTGTATTTACAGAACTAAAAACCTCTCTTATCATAGACGCCTCCATGGTAGCTAAATTCTGCTTCTATTCCCTTTCTTTCATCAGGTAGTAGTAAACTACTTTCGCCAGGCCAGGATTTGAGCTAATACATTACTAACATAAGCCCAGTTTTCAATTACTTTTTGCACAATGTATAAGCATTAAATGAAAATAAAATACATTTTGATGTTAAACTGACATTTTTGCACTAAACATGCTTTTTGTAATGATGCTATTTCCTGCAAAAATTGTAATTGCAAACGTTTTTATTTTACTATAAAAAAGGGTATTTGTCATGTTTCCATCACTGATTATATGTATGTACCTTTCTCTTTCACAATCTACTGATAAGGAAATGTTATTACATTTTTTTACATGTATATTTTACTATTTTATTTCTGTGGCTCATGTAACCATTGTGCAAGAAATCAGATTTCTATGCCCAACAGAGCCATGTGAGCCGTTTCTGGTTAGAAAGTCTGTAGCCTTTTCTTTAAGTACTGAAAAAGACAATGTTTCCTTAAAAAAACACAAAACACATATTTTTGCTTCATTTCAGACATCGACATACTTGAACAGAAAAAAGTTTCGGTCTACAAACTTTTTGAAGAGCTATGGTACTAATATGATCTCATGTGGTTACCAAAAAGTCCAAGGAAAAGGGAATGTATATTTTTTTCCTGTGTTGTTCAAAATTTGGACATACCATAAGAAGAGCTTTAGTAAGTCATGCTTCTATTTCAGGGTACAAGTAAACATACAAAAATGATTATCTGTGGTAATTGACAGAGGTGGCAGCAAGAGCTGGAGGTTGAAAAGCACTGGAACACATTCCTTTAACACAGAGTTCTCTTAAAGAGGTTAAAAGCAGTAACACTGTAGAAACTTCCATTTAAGTTAGAGAGCCATTATTGTATAATGGAATTTGACCCGAATCCTCAAGCAACGTCTGCCCCGGCTGTAAAGGCCTCACGTAAACAGTCTACATATGTCCGTTTCACAGGTAATCTTCAATACCTGAGCTTCCTCCACGGCCCTACCTTTAGGTGGGTTTGTTTGACAGCTTTAGAGAGTGACAGATAAGAGAGAATAATTAATTTATCAGAGGGAACCAGGCTTTATCCCTGGTGTTCTGGTGATAAGGGTATTTTTCCTTTCCCATTGCCCCCCCCCCCCAGATCTCCTCTGATGATAGGGCGCTCTCCCTCGGCGGGCTACTGTTAATAAGCCTGTCAGAGGGGGCCACGAAGGGGCCCGTCCGAAACAGGTTATCTCGCCACCACACACACACACCCCTGTCTCACCCTGACAGCCTCTGGCTGCCCGCTCAACGGCCCTTTGAATCCACGGTGCACCAGGCCGCTCAGCAAGACTGCGAGGCAGAGCTGTCATTTAAAGACTGTAATTCAAACATCGGGCCAGCAGAGAGGCAGGGGATCAGGCAACTCGCGGATTCACCGGCACACACAGCCGGAGAGAAAAGCGAGGGGCTTCGCAGGAACTCGCCAGGAGCTGAACTTTAAACATTCTCTTTCAAGAGAAATCTAAATGCAGAGGAATTTATTTCTCCCCTTTTTATCTTTTCTGTTTTTTTTTTTTTTTTATGGAAGTTTATTCTACCAGCTAGCAATTTCTACATTCTAGCACTAGGTGCATTGATGGATTGTCTTGAATTGTTTTCCTCACTCTTACAGTGTGACTTTGGTAATGTTTGTTTTTCTTCTGGTCTGTGTGTAGGTTTGTTTGAATTTATATATAAATGTTTGAATTGTTTGAATGTTTGAATGTATATAATATATATATATATACACTCAACAAAAATATAAACGCAACACTTTTGTTTTTGCTCCCATTTTCCATGAGATGGACT
>JBBPCZ010000142.1:22504926-22516500 GCA_037974445.1 Brycinus macrolepidotus | reverse complement strand
ATCCAACATCAGTGCCTGACCTTATAAATGCTCTACAGAATGAATGGGCACAAATTCCCACAGAAACTCCAAAATCTCGTGGAAAGCTTTCCAAGAAGAGTGGAAGCTTTTATAGCTGCAAAGTGGGGACCAACTCCATATTCAAGTTTATGTATTTGAATGCAATGTCATTAAAGTCTCTGTTGGTGCAATGGTCATGCGTCCCAATACTTTTGTCCTTGTAGCGTACTCTGGGATTTCAAGTCTGATATGTCACTGAGGGTACAAGCACTGAAGACCCTGGAAATAGAGGTGTGAAAAAGTTAATGTATAAGCTATTATATCAACGAACATCTGAAAGAGGAAAGATCTTCCATACTTCCACAGCTTTTTACCAGTGAAAAGGTGCAGTGAGTACTCCGTTGCTGTAATTGCTTTTTTTTATACACACAGACTCTTAAACATCATGCTTAATCATAGCTTGAACATCTATGCCCGAGTTAACAATATTAACAAAGGGAAATGTGCCATTGTGAAACGAGTTAACTACCATTGTTCTATGGAAACATGTAGACAGAAATTAAGTTATACTTTACTGATGTGCTTACAAGGGGAACTGGCCATAACTAGATGCATTTCTGAGATAAAATGCAAAGTGTAGTTGCATGGTTGCTACCGCTGCACCACTTGGGGGGTGTGAACTTGCCAGCTGTTATCAAGACATTTAGGATTAAGAACAGCTGAAAGCACGTGTAGCCGCGTTCACGGGCTGATTATTTTTATTCAAACCACACCGAACAGTAACACACGCCTTTTTCTTTTATAACTGACCTGAGCTTTAGTGTCTTGAAGTGTGTTCACGAGTCTGCTGTGTTTAGATTCACGTTCGTTTCTTTGCGTTTGTGTTTTTTCCCTTTTTGTGCCTTTCCGGCCTTTGTATCCATAATGTTTCAGGCTCTTTCTCCGACACACATTTTTAAGGGGACTCGACCGTCCTCTCTCTCCCTGTATATTACAGAGGCGACTTGACCACAAAAATTGATTTTTTTTTTTCAACAATCAATACTCGGCCCCTGATAATCAGATCAGAAACGTATATACAGGCGCACTGCAGGGGATATCAACGGACCTTTTGACGTTGGAACCATGCCCATATTTCAAAAATTGTAGGAGGAGACGCATCCTCAAAATTCACCTATAATAAAAATAATAAAAACAAAGCTTAAGAAGAACAATAGCGTAATTGCTGACACAATCACGTTAGTGACAACCAGTAGAAGCAACAGAAGAAACACATGTGATAGGAATGACACAGCCACAGAGCTAGGGGCAAACAAAGAAACAACAGGGATGAAGATGAGGAGAGGCACAGGCAGACCAGGGAACCCGTATCTGGGTTTATACAGTCAGTGGCCTTGATTACAACAGTAGGGCCAAAAACGTGTGGAGTGCAACTTCCAACTGATGATAAACGGAAATAATGGCCTATTGGACACAGCAACCCAGTTATGGCTGACAGCTAATACACTTAAATGACTACTGATTTTTTGTACATTTGTGTTTCACAAAGAGGCACTGCATAGCAAAAACTGGGGTCTACTAGTGTGTTCTTGGCTTTGCCAGACAAAGTGTACACTATGCTGGCTTCCAAAGAGCTCATTTTAAGCAGTCCACCTTCATTCACCAGGTCAAGAGTGCACACATATCACCCATAAAAATGAGAAATAAAACCTTTCTTTCCAGACATTCTTACAGAGATGGTCCATTAAATTCCTCTGCTGAGAGAGAAAAAAACTTCTGATATCCGCATAGATTTGCATTTCATTTTGGTGTCCTAGCAGGCATGAGCAGTGTAGAGAAGGCACTTGGTTTTAAATGAGAAGCCCTTAGACGCCGAATGAGTACCTTATGGACTGGGAAATTTGATGGTATATCTGTAAAGAAATTTTTGAGTAGAAGTAGTGATCTCTTCTAAGGTAACACTTGTGCTTTCATTGATTTGATAATATAGGAAATGGAAGCCACAAAGCTGTCCACATCTTACTGTCACTGCAGCGAAAGATGTATCTTGATTTATTATGCTGTGAAACAAATTAGGCCTGAAACATTTCGCTCCTTAATTCTTAGAAGCTGCAGTTATTTCCAGTGATAGTGAAGGCATGTTGGAAATTTAAATTCATTATTACTCGTTCTTATTAAATCTCACTCATAGCTCAAGCATGCCAAGAAAGTATGTGTAAAACACGAAATCTGAGATTTTAAGTTATTGTTATGTGTCAAAGGAATTCACTTTATGCTGGTCAAACTTGAATACAATAGTCTTATTTTGCAGAAAGAAACAACTTTTTTCTATGTCTTTGTCTTTGACATACAAAATGGAAGACGAGCACACATGAACTTGTTCATCTACAATCTACAATCTAATATTATTAAATTCTATAAACTGCCAAATTTTGCAAACATTGTTGCTGTCTCTGGTGATGACAAATATTTGCTCTGTAGAAATCATTTTAATGTAAAGCCTTCTGTTCTTATATAGCTGTAAAAAATGTACTGCTTTTCAAATGGAAAATCTTTCCTTATGGACAAATTCAAGTCAGTGAGACGAATGCACTTAATCACAATTGTTTTAATGGTTTTATGGATTTTTGAATTATGTATTATATGTATACGTATAGCAATACTGCTGTAGTAACTTGCTTTCTAAGAGTAAATATTAGTGACAGTTTTAAACTGAAACTGAAGTCTGCAGTTCAGCAGTTTGAGGGATGGTTCACAGCACATGTGATGTGAACCAGAGTTTTTTTTTTTTGCCTCAGTGACAGAGTGTGCTGCTCCATGTTCAGTGACAGAGCATGCAGGTTACAAATACACACAGCTAGGCACTATGTACAGGGTTAATCAAGGTTAAATGTGCTCGAGCTACTGGATCACAGTTTAATGGGCTCAGATCATAAACTTCCAAACTGTCCACATTTCAGTACACACGGTTTACGAGAGGAATAAAGAAACAAAGGCTAAACATTATGGAAGAGATGGGTAAGGCACAATTTATTTCCATTCAAACAGACAGCTGGACTTTTTGAGCAATAGAGAGGTTTGTTACAGTAACAGCACATTTTTATTAATAGTAATAATATCACTAAAAATACATTTTTCCAAGCTAAACCTTGATATAAACTGGGGCCCAAACCAAACCAAGAAAAGGGAAAACCATTACAGCTGTAGTAAATATGTAGAAATGTTCCTGCTTTGGTCTTTTGAGTAGAATCCAGTGCTTCCCATTGTTCCCAGTATTGTCGCTAGGTATCACCCAATTCAGGTCAGTTTGTGGATGAGTGCTGACAGTGGGTGGTTAGGTCTGTCTACAATATTAAGGTCAAGAGCTAATTGTTGAGTGTATGTTTGGGAGTAAACAGCGTGTTTGAGGGCTCTAGTCTCTGGTCCTCAGGGTCTTCACCACTGACTGTCCCTCTGAATCTTGTCAAGCACCTAAAAAGTCCACCTCCCAAGGCAACAGTGACATTTACCACAGGGCTGCTGTAGAACACACAGCACAGCCAGCTGCACTATCACAACATGACTACACTCTTAATAACTAACCTTGGGGGGGAAAAAAAGCAGTTGCTTCTTTATAAAATTGATTTTAATGAGATGTGAGTCTGAAAAACACATAATGCAAAGATTCATTACCAATTAGTTTTATGGTAACCATTTAAAGAACTTGTATGCTTGACTTGACTTGAGAGTGTATATTAAATACATAAATGGCTTTATCTTCTTTATACCTCTTAATTTCTCTTAAGAGGTGTTGTCCTAAATTTCTTTTTATTCTTCACTTCACTCTTAATCTTCATTTAAAAAGTTAAAAAGTTCATTCTGATGTTCTTATTCTTACATCAACAACGTATTTGCTGTAAAAAAAAAGGGGAAAAAAAAGCAAAGACCATAACGCTGAAAGCTTTCATTTTAGGAGCCAGACTGCTTAATCTAATTTTTACTTGCTTTTGTCTAGTTAAAAATGTGTTTTCATTTTTTAGGTGGGCAGAAAAGGCAGAAAGATAAACGGCTTCAACAAATTTTTTTTTTGTCTGCAACAAGCTGAGGAAGAAAAAGATTTGACACATCATGTATGCATTTTATAAAATCAAACAAGAGGGCCAAACCTTTGAAGTCCCCGAAAGAGACAGAAGAACAATACATCATAGGGATAAATCAACCAGCTTATATACAGTATGTAGTGTGTGTTCCCTAAAATTGTATCAGAACATGGCACAAAATACGTTCTGTAGCAACTGCAAATTGTAACATATTTAGTCTACTGTAACATAAAGGAATGAAAGAGAGAGAGAATTTAGCATTATAGCCCTTTTCTTGTAGTTGTTTACCTGACAAGTTTCAATTTTTAGGACAACACTTTATTTAAAAATAAAGGTGCCAAAAAGGGTTCTTTGGGCAATGGCATAGAAGAACCCTTTTGGGTTACCAAAAGGACCCTTCATTGAATGGCTTTTTGGAGAAAGCTTTTTCGTGAGTGTGAATGTGAATTTTACAGAATCTACACAAACTGTAAAAGTTCTAGAAACCTTGCTACAGAACGATCACATTTTATGAAGGATGTTCATATAAATGGTTCAAAAAATGGTTCTTCTATGGCATAGCTTAAATAACCCCCCGTTGCACCTTTTTTTAAAGAGGGAAACTTTGAATTAGATCAGAGCAATGGATTTGTTTGGCTTGAACAAATTGGCTAGAAAAACCTAAATAAAGATTTTTGGGAGGCAGATGGTGACCTGGTGGTTAGGGAGTTGCCCCAGCGAGCGGAAGGTTGTGTGTTCAAATTCTAGGACTGCTAAGTGGCACCACTGAGGTACCTTTGGGCAAGGTACCGTCCCCACACACTGCTCCCTGGGCACCCCTCGTTGGTGGCTGCCCACTGTTTCACTTGGTGAATGGGTTAAACGCAGAGAAGAATTTCACACTGTTATGTGTTATGTGCTGTGTTATGGTTTGTTCAAGAATCTCAGGAATGGGTCGTGTGGTGCATCTGGATAAGTAGCACTGCCTGCTTTTTTTTTTGTTGTTTTTTTAAGTTTTGCCTGGGTGCCCCTAACTCTGTGTCCATGGACTAATCTGAACACACTTCTCCCCAGACACGTGCTGTGTGTGTGTGTGTGTGTGTGTGTGTGTGTGTGTGTGTTTGTGTGTGCATGTAAGGAAGAGCGTGCTCACTGGGGTGTGTCCACTGAGCGGATCTGTCATGGCCAATCATGGGAGAGGAGTGTGTGACAGATCAGACCACCCCCCTCAGCCTATACACAAATTCATACACATGCGCACACACATTCCAAGAGGAGTGTAGGGTCTCACTCACACTTGTGTTGACAATCACGTGAAGCACCTTGATGAGTGACAGGTTGCCGGCTTGACTGACAGGGCCGCTAACAGGAAGTGAAATCGGAGATGGGCTGATACAAAAAGCAGAGGCGTATGTCCCCAGCCATGACACTGAGGCAGGCAGACACACAAACACACACACACACACACACACTCACACAGCTCAACTCAAATGACGCACAGTTATCAGCTGTCCCCTCCACTGACCGTGTCGTTACACAGGACTGTGCGGTAGTACATGATCAGTGGCAACACTCTCAAAATACAGTCTCATTATTGAACTAGTCACATTTGTATTGAAGGATTCTATCTTTTTCCTTTTTTTTTTTTGGTGTTTTTGGGCTCTTATAGTCACATGGGTTGAAGGACCCCTTCTTTAAACAAATACTTAACCCTCACTTCTGTGCCTGCCAGGAATGAAAGCAAGTTAACAATACTGGTGCCAGTGGTTCTCAAACTGGAGGCCATAACAGGAGGTGGAGGGAAAAAATTAAAGTCATTTTTAAACTGTCTGAAAAAGTGTTACCTGTCTGAGAATGGTAGATGGTAAACATTAAAATTTAATCCTAGTGCCCATTTAACACATCCAGCACCCACTTAATGATTTATCTGAGTGTTATAAAACGGAGCCATGTCTCTTATAAGAGAAGGCTAGTAGTGTGGCTATGCTAAGCTATCCCTTCACAAGGCTATTTTTTGTTATTTTAACCTTATTTTAACGTAAATTTCCCACTTGTGGGACTAATAAAGGTTTATCTTGTCTTATCTTTTATTGTCATGGTCATTACAGTAAAACATATTCAACACAAAACTCTTACTTCTAACTCTATCACTTTTAAACGTTGACCTTGTGGGAGTTTATTAAGATCCCAGTATATGAACAAAAATTCCATTGAAACTGAAGGACTTTCAGCTGTCTCAACACTAGTGTGCGAGCATGGCAACCGACTCCTTATTCCTTTCGTTCTTTTTATTTGTTTAATATGTCCAGTACTGGTCAAATGAACACACTTGATGTATTTTTTTCATTATCTTATACTGATTAAATTTAGTATCATACCATATAATATCATATAATATATTATATATCATAACTTATATTATGAAATCATGTATTTGAAGCCTTTGTAAAAACATTTACATTACAATTTCCCTAAATAAGTAGAATCTAAATATATAAGATAATGTTATTTTAAAAGTTAAAGTTAAATTATTCCAATAATGTTTTTTTTCATGCTATTAATGCCCTAGTTCTCACATATTCATAGTAAACAGTAGTGAAAATGAAAACGGAATGAGGACTTTTCTATGAATAGGGGCCCAGGCTTTGGACTGGCACTGCCGTCCCTAAGGATTGTGCCATTGTTTCTCATCTAAATTTAGCTTTCTTCTCTGCAATTAAAACCGACTTTATCTAATGCCTTCATTAAGTATTTAACCCTGCATTGTAAATGACCCATGAATGACCTGTGGGGTCATTACCTCTCAGGGTTTATGGATCCCTGCTGAACCAGTCCAGCTTCCCTCTCCTTCTCAGTGGCACTTCACTCAGCAGTGGAGCTTCATGATCTAAATGACCCATTGCTTGTAAAAGAGAGGTGGAATTAATGCAAGTGTGCTCGTGTTTCTCAAGCAGGTGCCAGAGACAAGACAGAGAAGGGAATACTAAGAAGCAAACATGAACTGCTCATATATGAGGGGAATGAAGTAATTATTCTTTGCCCTGGGGGACTGCGGTGCAGGAAATCATGTGTGTCTAATGTCTTAATTGGTGTAAGCAATACTGGATTCTACATGGATGGTGTCGCTAATAAGAAAGACAGAGGGACAAAGACAGAGAGAGAAATGAAAGAGAAATATATACAGGAAGAGGTTTGTGCAAAACCTTGCATTAACCCATCATACAGAGGTACATTATTGCAAATTCTGATTTTTAATTGAATTTAACTCTTATTAAGTGCACTATTCATATTAAGTGCGATATCTAAACACTTCCATTCCACCTGGTTTTAAATATAAAGAAAATCTTACCAGGCCTGAAAGGGATGAGCATCTCAGTCAATTTTGATATTCAAAACTGACTTTCTTCTATTTTTGTCACCACCTGCCCCTGTGTGATTATATTCTTCTATTTTCTATTACGTGGTGAAAATAATTTCAAATCCTTATCAAATTATATAATTCCATTAAGGCCAAGACAAGAAGAATATGAAGAAACATAAATTACAGTTTTAAAATGATCATTTTATTTAATAAAGGAAATGGGTTGGTCTAAACCAGCATGTGAAAACATAATAGCCCCCTTGGTTACTCAGTCAACAATCGGTTGATAATTGGGATCAGTTAGTCTAGACACTCTTTGTAGTTTTTATTATTATTATGATTCCTATCTAAAAAAATAATTGCTTCACAGTTGCCCAATCAACCAAGTAACCAAATTTGGTTCCTAATTGTCATTAGACTAGGTAAAAGACTTTTTATGACCCCTTTTTTGTTTTGGATTAGACAGATAAAGTCAGGCTCTACTATGTTTTAAGTTGAGACATCTCATGTAAAATGTTACAGGGAAGCTAGACTACTTAGTGTAATTTTTTTATGTATTCATTAAAAATTCTGACTCATCCCTGAATTGAAGTAACTATGGTGTATGAGAGAGGTTTTATGAAGTTCCCTTCGAACACATTTAAGAAGCACAAACACACACCCACACAACATCTTTGACCCTTGGATGCTGTGCTATGGTTGACACATTGCCTGTCACATTCTGCTACTCAGCTAATTCGGAGCCAGGCCAGAGGAGAGCAGACGTTAATTAAGAAACACAGCGCTCAACAGGCTCAGGCACACGAGCATGTCGAGCATGTCTGCCACTACAGCAGCCAAGCATACAAACACACATACACACACACACACACACACACACACACACACATCCCCTTGGAATTTGCACATACGAACACTCTTGCCTCTATCGTCTACTTGAAATAAACCTGAAAATTTGCAGTGCAAAAGAAAGCTTTTGTGCAGATGCTCCTGCATGCCTGAAACATTCTGGAGATGGCAACTCACATTGCTACGCTTTCATGGCATTCCACGCACTGACTAATGAGTATCTACAAATAAACAGTGTTGATTAGGTGAACATCAGGCACACGGGGATATTTATATCCCTTCCCCTTCTGCCCGAATCCTCGCGAGCACTGAGGAATTGTGCCGTCAGTAAGCAGTTCTGCTGTACACACCTGCAACACAAACTGAGCTCCCTGTGCGCAGAAGTGGACAAGTTCTATTTCCTTATTGACATTAAAAATTTGATATATTTGTCTGATGGATTTGATAGGCTAAAATATCCTGCGATTGGTCCATTTTTTTTAAATCTCTTTATTTACGCCTCAACTATATAAGCATTGCAACCACGGGCTAGGCCCGATCTCTGTTTTTCAAAGAAAATGGTATCAAAAAGTCTTATATTTGGCATGTACATAGTATTATGACGCGAAGCAGACTTTAGACTTCTGTGGCCCTTCGAATAACAGCACCACCTGCAGGCCACAGGAAAAATAAGAATTTACTAAAATAAGTTGAGGCTGATTAACCTCTAGCCCAAGCTGAGATTCGTGTCTTTCTGTGATTCGTGTCAAATACACTGTGAAGTAGTACATGGAGTGAAATGTCCCCTCCATTTGGGCTGTTTTTATAATCCAGCTCTGTCTCTCTGTAGTCTGTGGTCAGTGCTAGTAGGAGTGGGTCTGATTGACTACCTCAAAACACTGTAAAGTACTGCACATACACAAACGTTTTCATTTATGATACAGCCAAAATGTGTCATTACATTACTGCATTAAAGAAGAAGAAGCATTTGTCATATTCTGTTCATGTTGTGTCTAATAAAATGCACTGCAGCTGTGAAATATAGAGTGACTGTTCTGTTGGGTGTAGCTGGTCTGTTCTGTAGCTTGATGAGGCCACTAAAGTAAAAGTAAAGCAAAGTAAATGGTACAAAGCAAAGTAAAGGGTACAGCCTTTTTCATTGCTGTAGCTGAGAAGAGGCTCTCTGATGTGGTGCCACAGTGTTTGAGCAATCAATAGATGTCATTAGCAATTAGTCATTAGTTATTAGTTATTAAAAGGTTTGCCCTCTCATACAGTATTTTGACCAGCCATTACTGGATTTTTTTTTTTTAACCTATTGACTATTTTGGACTGTTCAGCTAACTAGCAGAAGATGTGTTTTAATGCAATCAGTCTGAGAGGCTCATGTCCTAATTTTTTCTTGTATTTTACATTTTTTTCCGTGTGTAATATTTTTGATGTCTTTTCTTACTTTTGATGGAGCCACTAATTTGATTTCAATATTAGAATCAGAATCAGAATCAGAAAACGTTATTGCTCCCAGAGGAAACTGCTTAAGTTACGACTGCACAGAGACTCAGAGACACAGAGACAAGAACAATATAAAATACAAAGTCTAAATAAATCCAATAAAAACTTTGCCATGCTATATACACAAATGCTGGGTATAAATACTATAGATACAGTTAAGTGAATTATAACTTACAGTTAAGTGAATTCTAATGACACCGAGGGTAGTTAGGAGTATGTTGTTGCATGCTGTAGAGATCAGTGGTATATAAGTAATATGGATTGATATTCATATTAATATTAATGATTTTAGAACAGTCCGTTTTTTCTTGATCGACATTGTTGACTTTGTTTACTACGGTTAAAGCTTCCGTCAGTAGACAGCCCTCAAGGCCTGTCATTTGCTCAGTAGACTTATAAGAGCTTCCCGGCACAAAGTGCTGCCCGCCCTGGCCGTCAGTCATGACTAGATGCTCTGGATGCTCTTTTCTTCTCCTCCGCTGCTCATTCGCAGGCCCGCTTTGTGTCCTCGTCCTCTACAGGTCAGCACTCCTGATAGAGGACAAAGTGATGCCCCGGGGTTCCGGAACACCCCCCCCACACACACACACTTTGTCTGTGTTTTACATCTATTTCTCCTACAACAGCACTGTGTCTCACCCTTCGCCTCACTACAGCCCCTGGGGTAAGAGGACAGGGAGCGGACACTGGCCTCTCACCGCTGCCTTTTTCTCTGCCTTTTCAAGGGATGCCATTAAGGCCAAACACGCCGGCTTTGTGTTTGCGCTAGCAGCCGTGTTTGCCATCTCTCTGCATGCTTGGCCCACTTCCTGTGACGCTTTCTTTTAGGGCCGAAGGGTGTTTCCTGTTAGGGGAGAGAGAGAGAGCGAGGGGGGCCGGGGGGGGGAAAGGAGCTTTAACCTTCATCTCATGAACTAAGCAGGGATAAATCCTCTTGCTCTATTTCTACACATGGATACACATGCACACGCACAGATGTAAATAGTCTTTAGGTGGATAGCCTACCTCATGACCTAATTTCCCATTTTTTTAAAATAAGTGACCAACTAAATGTTAAAATATATCTAAATATTAGGGATGCCGGATGATATCTGCATTATGCCAGTATCAGCAGATAGTGGTAAGAAGTACATCCTCTACAGAGAACACACTTCACCACATTATAATGTACAATTACTGCTTATGTGCTGAGTAAAAATAGAAAAATAAGACAATACACATGTTTCCTATGCAAACATAATAGCACTTTTGTTTTTTATTGTTTATCTGTTCCCAACATGTTTTTCCAATAACTAAACAAATAACCAGACATGGAACTTTAAAATGTTCCCCATAGAGGATGTGTTCACTTATTTTCACTTCAACAGACTCAACAAAGCATGTAATTTAACAATCCATTTGCATACAGTTGTATAACGATATTGACATGTACTTGAATAATACTGGAGTTTGGCATTGGTGCAGAATTTTTATATTGGTGCACCCCTAATAAACATACTGTTTTTGAGCCTAATAAACAAACTGTTTTTAGTTTTAGTATCAAAAACTATAGCAGTTTTATACGCAGAAGAATGTGTGCGTTATATTGACATTAGTATTGCTAAAGTAAGTAAACTGAAAGACAAAATTGTTGATGCAATATATTTTATTAATGTGTGGACACACTTTAATGGACACACTTAAATCAAGCTCAATGCAGTTCTTTTTCATTGTTCACAGTTTGTACTTTTTCTTGGCCTAATGATTTCTAGAGGGCTAAAAAATGCATTTCTGTCGATTTTAGTTTCTTTTTATTCAAAAGAATCATGTTTGTAC
>JBBPCZ010000142.1:22483659-22496555 GCA_037974445.1 Brycinus macrolepidotus | reverse complement strand
ATGGTCCCTTTGCAAAGGACAATTATTATAAATTGTGCATGGCAACAGATCTGCTAACGTCCCAAAAGGCCATTCCACACTGGACACATGTCTTTCGTCCATCAAAATGCGACCCCTACCTACCTGCTGGGTTTTTTTATGCATTCAGTTCCCACCTGATATGATTATGCAACAGAGGCTGCGTGGATTGAATAACTGGCCATTTACATGATGCCGTGCCATGACGTGCATAGAAAAAAAAAAGTATATATGACCTTTCTGCCAATTTCAATGCAATTATTATTCATTCGCTGAGTATCACACACTGTGAAAAAATAAAACACAAAATGTGGCATGTGCATTTCATATTTCAAAGCCTTAATCTTGTCATGTCATGCAGCAGTTGATTTTGATGTACATTTTGAATCATTGTCTTGTTGTACTATCCAACCTATTTTCTCCCTCAGTCTCTTCACTGACAGTTGGGCATTAGCCCCCAGCATACATTGTTGAAATTAAGTACCATAGCAGATGGGCTAAAAAAAAGCACATGTTTTGACTTTCTCTTGGCACCAAAGGGAAGAGATAAAAATCGAATCGATTCGCACGTTACGAAGTAGATAAAAACAACAACAACAAAGTAGTAATCCGAAAACTGATTTTTGTTTTATGGACAAGGCAATTGTCCTCAATAATGCATGACTATACAATTCTAATTCATGTGTAAATCCTCTACAATCCCTCACCCGGAGTCAAATGCATGTGCTTGAGGGGAAGCTTCCCCCAAGCTCGCGCTGCATGATTCCTTCCCTGGAGGCTGTTAGGGGGTGCTGGGAGAATATGCTGCTTTTCCTCTGACAGAGCCTTTAAAATATTCAGTGGGAGATCCAGCACATTCTCTTGCTCTCTCTCGCCCTCTGTCTCTCTCTCTCTCCCACTTCATTAATAATAGGCTGCTGGTGTCATCACTACAGCTCCCAGCATGGGGCTAATGCAGAGATGGTGCCGTCGCCAGGGGAGACGGCTCACCCTAGACACTGTGGAGCGCGTGCCCCCCTTCCTCTCCGTTACTGCCAGCCCACTGCATCTCCAGCACACTGCTGAGGGAGCCTAGTATCGTTCTGGATGAAGTCACAGGTCAAGTCAATTCCAAACACGAGCTCTGCTGGGAAATCACAGAGTGCTGGTGCTTAAAACTGGTACAAAAATTATTAGTGTTTCTGAAATGTTTCTACTCTGCAAAACTCTCAGTACGTTTCAGTCTCTCCATCTTGGGCTACCAACTACCACACTCTCACAAAGTCTTCTAACATAGTTTTCTACATTCTTCTGTCACATTCTCAGCATATCACCAATACATCCTAGTGTCAGGACTTGGCCTGTGTAAAATAAAATATAACACTGGCATATTAACATGAATGTATTGTCCTTAACAGGACAAATGTTTAAACAAATAGTGCACTATGTTCCATTTTAAGACATATGCTTTGTGAGTGTAGCATGTGCTGAAATTTTTTATGTAATCATTTTTTTGACTATCTGTCATGTAAATTTCACATTCAGTGCCTCATGATTGTGTTCATATGACAATAATGATTGGTTAAGATGATCACTTAGCTCCAAAGCCTGAGGTTTTCATACGTTTTATTGTTATTATTATTAGTAGTAGTAGTAGAAGTAGTAGTAGTGGTAGTAGTAGCAGTAGTAGTAATACTACTAATAATAGTAACAAAGCAATTTCCTCCAGGATCAGTGAAGTTTTCTGATTCTGAATTGTGTCTATATCAGACTCTTTCCAAAAATTGGAATTATCTTATATTAGCATTTGAAATGATTGAGTTAACATATGTTTATATCTTTGTTCCTAAATGTACTCAGCACTGATGCAGCAGCTCTTGTTTCCAGCACAATCTTCCCTTACTCAGTAACATGTTACCAACACATTGCCTCCCGTGTGTGTGTGTGTGTGTGTGTGTGTGTGTGTATGTATGTGTGTGTGGACATAAATGAACTCTCTCACACAGCATTAGTATTATTGTTCAATGTCAATGTTTTTAATATTATTATTTAGTATTGTTGTTATTGTTTGGAGCATTTGACTGTGCAGTAACGATTTGCAGTCATTATGTTTTGTTTCTCATTGTGTTCTTCATGTCATGAACAATCAAAAAAGAGGGACAAAAAATCAGCATATAATTGTTAAAAATGATCTAATTTGACTGATAAACCAGCATTTGAAAAGCAGGAGTCTTGGGTGGAGCTACATTTTATTTATTTTACCGCAACACTTTATAAAAAAAAGGTCCCAGTTGTCTAATCCAGGTAGATTTGATATAAGCATACTGTGTATCAGCATAGATAGATGTACATGGGATTCTCCAGTCATCCCTAACTATTTCTATCAAAGTCAATTTTTGATCACTGCAGGCTGATTGAATTAGTAATAAATTATACAAAACACACCAAAAATGTCATTAAGCACAGGCCAGTGAAGACATGATAGTGGATTTTATTAATTTATGTGTGTATGTGTGTATGTATATACGTATGTATTTATGTATGTATATATGTATGTATTTATGTATGTATATATGTATGTATATGTACGTATTATATGTGTGTATATATGTATGTATGTACATATGTATGTGTGTATATATGTATGTATGTATGTTTTATTATTATTATTATTATTATTATTATTAATATTCCTAGTTGTTGTTTGTATACCTGGTCCTCCCCACAGCTTACTTTAGTTGCTCACCAAAGCGAAAACTTGCTGCCACACTTTTCCTAATTAGTCAGGAACAGATAAATTAGGCACAAGAGTCATTCGGAATACGCGTTATGAACACCTGCGTCTTGTTCATGTGCAACAGTTCATTAGAAATTCAGATTGCAAGATTAGTATAGCTCTTCTGAATTAATTTACCAAATACGCCTGGTTCTATATTAATCCCTCACAACTTGCCTTTTAATATCTTCCCGTCAATCTTCCCCTTCCATTTCAGTTTCATTTCTGCTAGCTTGGCGGTAGATGAGGTGAGACTGTAAGCTCTGCAAATTGTGTACATGCATCCATCAAGAAAATACATAATGGATGACTGCAGAAATCAGCCGGGTACAGTTGAGCTGCTGTGCAGATTAACATGGTAATACATGTGTGCATCTGGTTCCATGTCTAAGTATCTGAATGCGCTTGAGACAGTGCGATGTCGAGTGTAACATACTCAACCATCCACATAACAAACACCCCCCCTGCCCCACAACTTAACCCCCACTAGGTCCTCCATGGTGATTATGCCTTACATGTTTAATTATTTCTAGTTCGCGGCACAATGAATCAGGCAGAAAAGAGCACATTCTTAACTGTCAGTCAACACCACAGTGGTTGTTAGTCAAAGAGGGGATTTTGCTTTTCATTTCAATTAGTTGTAAAGATACCGTTGCAGTAGTACAGCACTGGCAGTGTCTTCTCAAAAGGTAGTTTGACTATGTTCACTTAGACAGCGATCAAATTGCACCCAGCCTCGCTCTAACACTCCAACAACTGCTAATGTTCCCTCCCAATCAGTGGAAACTGATTACCCACTAACTTCTTCTGACATGCCATAATTACCGTTAGCCCCATTAAGAAAAGCCAGGCACAGATCCATAATGGACGGCTGTTGGGACCGCTCCCACTGCGCAAGGGGTCTGCATAGAGCAGGATAAGTAGGGGGCTTTTGGAGGATTGCTGCCTTAATTGCAGGACACATCAGTCAGGCCTATTTTTGGTTGGTCGAGGTGTCATCAGCTAATTCATAGCTTAAGCACCGGCGATTTGTAGATGACAGGAAGACTATCTTTGTTCTTTTCATTATATCTGGGTACGATCATTTGACGATACTAACTTTACGGTAGACCTGCATGGTTAACTCACTTAAACATGGCTGGTTTCGTGTTTGAAATGTATCTTATTCAGTATGTAGTCCAGTAGTCTGGGAATGTATCCAAAAAAAACCCCTCTAAAACCCAGACAAATCTGTACCAACTGGAAAGTACAAGAGAACAACATCCAAAAGTTAGAGATCAAGGCTCTTTTCTACATCACATGGATGTTTGGCCATTTATTTCTTAGTAATTAATCTCTGATTAGACGCCTGGACAGGCCAATTGCGTATTGAATTCACAGCAGTGGAAAGTTGATTCAAGCTTGGACTACTTCACAGTATTTTAGATGCATTTAATTAAAGATAATGAAAATAATAAAACTTTAGGAAGTTTCTGCTCCTAGCCTCCTACAACCTGCCCCATGCTGACTCTACATTGGTCATACCTACAGTCCAGGTTTATCAACTTGCGAAGTCAGCTTGCATAAGTAAAGCACATGCATAAATTACGTAAAAACAGGAAGACAAAGGTAATATATAGACAATGTATATTTTGGTAAGAATGTATATGAATAATTTATATTATTCGCTTTGGAAACATATAGATAACACAAGAAACAAAGTCACCAATTACACTGTTACTGTTACTTTCAGGTACTTGCAGCAGAGGGTGTTCAAGCACCTGCCCCTTTGGCCATAGTGCAGTTTTTGGCAAGGCTACAGCTTTGTTTGGTTTCATTTCATTAACCTCCCCGAAAACAATTTTTATTTCAAATACGCAAAGTTATCTATAACACTTACAGTGCTCTTTCTGTCTGCTTTTTGGGATGTTTCTGTATGACCACACCACCATTTTCATGACTGGGAGATTCTCAAAATTAAAAAACACAAAGTTTATTTTTCTCTTCAGTGGATGATATGATGAATGTTATTTTGCTGAGATAACACAGTGAATTTTGTCATTGTTTTTGCTTCTAGCTAACTGCTTAGTAGCTAAGCCTAGAAAAACAGCAACGCACCACTTCTGCCTTCCCAATCAATGATATGGCAAAGCACTCACATTAAGATGCTCATGTTTCAACTGATCACACACCCAGGGATATCCTTTTTGTAAACTTAATGCATCATGCAAACCCCATGATATTCTAAGCTTTAATTTAAACTAATTTGAAGGCAACCAGATGTAATAATATAAATTAAAATAAAGGACAAAGTGTGTTTTGTACAGAAGTCATAATGAAGAAGCAGTTGATCATACATGCTGTTATGCTGTTGGTCTTAAACTGTTACTGGGACTTCCATGGCACATGTATATGTCGGCTGTACTGTATGTTGTCTTGTCCTGTGAATTGTTGTAATGTTGCTCTTGTGTTTTTTTTTTTTTTAATTCTCTCTTGCAGTCCTTGCCTGCCCACACATTTATGCAGTCTTGTTCTTTGTGCTGCACCATGGTCATGGAGGAACATAGTTTCATTTCAAAGTGTACTGTGTATCAAATCAAGCCCTACTTGACTTGACTTGACATGTGTAGTCGTTCATCCTGGTAAAATGCCGCAATGATTAGTTTTTGCATGCTCTGCTGTTCCATTACGAAAAAATCTCATATTTTACATCAGAAAAAGCCAAAACTAAAAGTTAGCATGAGAAAAGACATAGTTGGCACAATATCTATGTGAATTGTGTGATTCTCATGCCCAGTGAAGAAGAACTGGCTGAATGTTGACAGCGTTTTATTTAATTGCTGTCCATTACACATGCACACACACACACAAGGACACGGCATTGAACAATTTAGCTGGCCCGATAAGAGTTTTTCACTGCAATCCCTCTTTGCCCAGGAAGCCTCGTAGCTGCGGTTTAGGGTCGCTCAGGCAGTCAGCCTGGGAAGCTTTGTAGTTGCAATGTAAAGTCACTCAGTTAGCCCACCTAGGAAGTTTCACGGATCTGATTTAACATCAGTCTCAGAAGCCGCATAGCTGGAATGTAAAAAAGCTCAGTTGGTTCATCCACAACTTCTCAGCAAGTGAGGAAACAAAATATTTTCCATCAAACACTTAAAAAAAAAAAAAAAAAAACTTTAAACCAGCTTCCGCTCTTTACAGTGCATAGAGTGCACACTTTTAACAGGGTAAAGTGATTTTGAAACAACTTTTGTTCCTTATAATATTGTTTTATACAGTTTTTTCTGTTAGTGGCTGTTGGAATAGCCTGTTACTGTTCCAGGCTTGCCGAGGAAACAACAGGAACAACGCCAAAGCTCCATTCCATCCTGCAGCACCCTATACACGCTATACCAGTACAGAACCCATCTGCAGCCTTTCAGCATGGTTGGCGCAAACCAGTGTGCTTTTGTTTGCCATTCTTATTCCACCCTCCCAACCCCAACCAAGATCCGCCCAGGCCCTGTGAAGTCAATTTGATACCAGCTGCTTGAAAGGCAGTCAAATTTCCATATTTATGCCCATCTGGATGAGGAGAAAACAAAAAAGAGTTAAGAGACATTTCCAAACATGACTGTGACGTCTTTCAGTAAGGGCCCACAAGCATAATGTTGCCCTTTAGAAGAGAGTGATGTTATCAGTTAATGTTCATGAACGTCCCACCATGCGTCACAGAAAAGACTGAAACCTTTACAGTTCATCAAAGAAGAACTTTGAAAGAGTTCTTGTATATCTCTTCCTCCTCTGCTCTGGTGGACATGGGATTGGTGCCATGATTCGTCACAGAATAAAACGACAAACAGAGAGCATTTTGTCGTACCGTGGCCAAAAAGGGAGGCTTCTTAGCTCAGCGTGCAGACAGTAGCTAATTTATCTGTCACAATGGAGGCATATGCCGCAATTAGAGTCATTTTCTCTCACACATATTGTTCCAGGTCGCTCTGAGTAGTCCTCATGCTTTGTATGGAGACTGCTCCCTGACAATGGCACACATTTGGACCATTATGGCTTTCTTTAAAGTTACACCGAATTGAATCCCTTTTGCGAAGTCTCTTACGTGAGTCGACTGCAAGAACATCGGAGTCAAAGGTAACATTTGTCCCCAGGCTTCATGGAACTATGAACCCATAAGGATTGTCCTATTTTTTTGATCCCAAAAGCTTTTGAGAAGAAAAAAACTGCTCAGTTAATCAAAGAGAATGTTCTTTTAGCAGCAGCATTGTCTTCTATTAAGCACTAATGAAAAATCAAATGTTGACTTAATTTCCCTCTCTGAGTTTCTATCTTGGGTCTCTCCTTCACTCGTTCCCTCTCCTTACATCTATTACAGCATCTCTCAGTGGCCTCCATGCTTTCTTTCTCCAGGACATAAGAGATGGCAACCTTCTCGAGCCATAATGAGCTTTTTGATTAAGAAGGAAACGCTGCCCAAGGACCGAAAAATGTGCAATCCAAGACGTGCAATTTCTCGCATGCTTTACCGACACGGCTGCCTGCCCATGGAGGGAGAGGGAAAAATGTCACCCAATGGCGGCCTTGCTTCCAAAGCCAGGAAACCAGGACAGCGAGGATGTGCTATTAGGCGAGTCCCTCATACATCTGTGCGTATTGTTATTCAGTATGAGATGGCCACGCTGGAGCCATTTTCCCCTGACATGCCATCATTACTGAGCCAGAGAAGGACAGTTGCACTAGCCATGCATGCGATGAGCCTGGATGGGTTGAAATGCTAGGCAATATCATTTATTCCAGCTTAGTTTTTGTGGTACTTGTAGACTACAAAAACATGGTTCTGTCCAAGTGTTCATGCAATGTTTCCTATGAAATCGAGGGTACTGATGGGAGTTTTTTTCCCTTCTTGGCAGCAACTGCCTCTATTCTTCTGGGAAGCCTTTACACTAAGGACCTTTGCATCAGCTTCAGGGCCAAATTGGTTGGATATGTACAAAACTGGCTGTGTGCATGGTGAAATGCAAAATGTGCTTCCTCATGCGTATGCTTCCTATGCAGTGTTGCACAAAATGTGGGAGCATTGTGCAAAAAGTGGGTGGAGGTTTTACAAGTGTGACTTATTACAAATTTCGCTCAATTTACTAAAGTTTGAGCAGGAGGTTGGTTTTCTGTTGATTTTTCTCTCCCTTTTAATAGCAGGTGTAAATTTGTATTAGGGTCTCATGCGCTGTTGACAGAACTCCTTTAACAATGCCAGCAACCAAAGCAAAGTATAAACTCTCGGGATAAGATGTTCATGTGTGAGAAGGCACTTCACAAAATAGACTGTGGTGCAGCTACAGTTTGTGCATGCTGTCCCTGTAATGTTTCACGAGCTCCGTTTTCTTACTCAGAGTTGAATCATTCCCCCGGAGAATGCCGTGGTGGAAAAGAATTGAATTTGTTAACACCTTTATCTCTTCGTCCTTGAGTTTTGTCTCGACTTGTTGTATGTTTAAACACTTTGCCTCTGTTAAAGTGCACAGTTAGTGGGAGGGGCTACAAACAGTTTGCATGAACAGCTGTGGTCAGTGCTGTAAGGATTTAAATGCATGCAGCCACAAGCATTAGTGAGGGCAGGCTGGATGTTTAGTTCGGGTTAACAAATGCAATTCTTGATGTCACATACTTATGACAACACTTTTCTGTGGAAAATATAGATGCTTTGCATAGGATTGCCTGGATCAGAAATGGACGCACTGCTGAACTCAGTAATTAGAAGCAGTTTCTGGATACTTCTGGATATATAATGTACATTTGGATTGAATTTTATCAACCATCCTAGCATTCACTACTAGACTGATTAGCCCATATCTGATCACAGTGTTGTTCACAATGGCTTCAGGAGTTTATTGCCTCTATGTGACACTGAAAACATTTTTCATACTATTTATCCTGTTTACTTTCTGTACATGCAATGTCCTTTTTTCCTTTTCCTGCTTCTCATTTCATTTCTTAGGACCTCTTTTTTTCAAATATGCTCTCTCTCTCTCTCTCTCTCTCTCTCTCTCTCTCTCTCTCTCTCTCTGCCTCCCTCTCCCTCTCTCTCTCTCCCTCTCCCTCCCTGTTCAGTGGAAGTGGAAAGCTCATTATTTTCATCCTCACTTCATTACAGGCTAAAGATGGGCTGTCATCAGTGGTGAGTGACAAGCATTAGGGTTTTCAGCCTCAATTACTTGTGTCTTAGGGTCTGTGTGTCGGTGCATGAGTGTCGGTGCGAACGTGTAATGGGTGTGCTGTTTATTAAGACCGCTCTTGTGAAACTGGAAGGACACTTGCTTATTCTGCGATAAATTTGTTTTTTATTCTCCAAGGATTGTTGAGGAACATCTTAACTGCCGATTCTTGTCATTTGGGTCACTTTTTGATACATTCCTATCTGCTGCTTGAATGTTTACCCACCTTCCCCTGGTCTTTGGCTATAAAAAGCAGTGATGTGTTGCCAATGAGGCTTGTGTGTGTGAGAGAGGAAGAGATAGAGAGAGAGAGTGAGAGAGAGGAAGAGAGAGTGAGAGAGAGAGAAGTGCGAGGCCACTCTGAAGAGAATTATTACAGGCCTCCTCAAAGGTTACATTTTTAATTACTTTTCCTCAGAAAAGTATCCTTCAGAATGATAGCTGGATTATCAGGGGATCAAACAAAGTGCACTGGCACCTGCTCTTATAAAACTGGAAAAAGGAAAGGTAGAAAAGTGGTGGAACATTCAGCTATTCTTCTGCTCCTGCTTTTTTTTCTTGCCCAAACTTATGAGTAACTAAGTTCTGACCGTAAGAGTGAATTCCCCAAGAGTTTCACCTGCCATAGAACGCATAAGACATGTGAATGACACCATCAGCATTGACATGCATTCTCTCTCTCTCTCTCTCTCTCTCTCTCTCTCTCTAGCACTAACTCTTTAAATGCTTCTCTCGCCCTCTGTCTCCTTCTCTCCATCTGACTTTTTCTGTCTTTTTATCCTCTCTCTCTTTTTCTGTCTCTCTGTCTCTCTCTCTCTCTCTCTCTCTTATTCACTCTCTCTTTTACTCTCTCTCATTCTCTTTCCTTCCATCTCTATCTCTCTCTTGCTGTCTCCTCTGTCTTTTTATTTCTTTCTCTTCACTCTCTCTCTCACATGCAGACTTCGTGTCTCTGTCTTTTCTCATCGTTCTTTCTCTTTCACACACTGTCTAGCATTCTTTCTTTTTCTGTATCTATGTATCTTTCTCACTCTCTATTCCTGTCCCTCCTTGACACACACTGTCTTTCTCAGTGCTCTCTCTCGTTCTCTCTCTCTTTCTCGCTTTCTCTTTCCCTCTTTTTCTCTCTCATTCCCCTTCTCTCTCACTCTCACTTTTTTCACCTCAAGGGGGCAGTGTGATGGCCTGTGGATTCTGAACGGTGCAGTGTGTTCAGCCTGAACCTCAGTGTCCACACACTCTCAAAATTTTACAAGAGTTCTGGAACCAGGGAGACGTCTTCTAATAAGGCAAACTCTCACCTTTTCCACCTTTGGCCGCACTTCTAGACATAAGAAGGAAAGACTGGCTTTAATTGGGGGAGGTGGTAATGCTAAGCTGGGCTTGACTGTAGCAGGACAGAAGCAGCAGTGGCATGTTAACAGGCTCTGGCAGAACACCTCCAACTGTCTGTCAGCCCGGGATACAGACAGGCGAGCAGATACAGTCTCTAAAGGCCATCATCAGAGAGTACAAGGCAATATGCACCTTTCACATCTGCTATTCTTCCACTTGCTTACTGCGATTTGCTTCAGGTGAAGGGCCGCAGCTGAGCCAGTAAAGGAGTAAAGTGAGCGGGGCGAGAGAGGCAGATAAACAGAGAGAGAAACAGAGAGAGAGAGGCCAATAGCCACGGTGGGCTGAGGGAGATTCACATGTCATTACCCACTCCAGTGCTTTAACATGTTAAATGAGCAGCACTGAGATGCTGATTACATGTTTTCAGGATGTAACTATGTCTTTGAAGCCCAGCTCTTCTCTCACAGTCTGATGATTCAGACGATTGTTGTGGCGCTCCAGGCGGCCTGGGGAGAGGGGAGAATGCGCAGCTTCTTCCATTTTTTCCCCCAATCGAGAGTCTTTGCTCAGCGGCCTATCATACTCTGATGGAGTGCACTGCTGCATGAAGTGCGTAGATGCGTGATCATGGTTCGGCGTGGGTAAGTGCTTTAATGTGCAGACTTTTCTGCATGAAATCTATGCGCGAGCCTGTGAGGCGTGTATAATCAGCTGCTGCTTGACCTTGGCTACCACCATTTACCCACCAGCAACTTCTCCCACCGGCTGTGGTTACAAGGGTAACCTTGCGCTGGTGAAGGTCGGGCACACTCATGCGCTCTCCGCAGCGAGAGCACACACATGTTCCATTCTCTCTCTCTCTCTCTCTCTCTCTCTCTCTCTCTCACACACACACACACACACTTGTGAGATATCTTAGAAAGGAGGCAATCAGTGCAGTGGATGTGGAGAAAGTGAAATTCTGATGAGCCTTCATCGAATCTCCATCTGCGGCTCTCTCCCTACCTATTTTATCCGTCAGCTTTTTTTCCTTTCTTACTGTCCTCTTTTCTGTCTATCAGTCATTCGCTTCCTCCCTCACTCTAACCCGTCTGAGTGCTCTTCTATTGTCCTTAATCTCTATTGAGGTGCTCTCTCACTCTCTCATTCTCACTCTCTCTTTATCTCTCTCACCCATCTCTCTGTCTCTCCTTTCTCCTTCCCCATTTCTCTCCTTTTCTCTCTGCAACTCTACCTCTCTCTCTATCTCTCCCCCAGTCTATCTTTCACTCCCTCACTCTTCTATCTCTCTCACCCATCTCTCCTTCCCCATCCCTTTCTCTTTCTCTCTCTCTCTCCCTCGCAGTCTATCTCTCACTCTCCATTTCTCCTTATCTCTCTTACCCATCTCTCCTTCCCCATCTCTCTCTCTTTCCCTCTCCCCATCTCTCTCATTTATCGCTCACTCTCCCTGTCCTGCTTTCTTTCTTCTTCTCCCTCCTGATCTCTCCCACCTATCTCATTCTCTCATCTTTCCCTTTCTTTTTCTCTCCCATCTTCCTCTCTTTCTCTGTCCCCATTTTTCTTTCTTTTCCTTTCTCAATTTTTCTCTCTCTCTCTCTCTTTTCTCGCTCCATCTCTCACTCTCTTGCTCTCTCTCTTTCTTTCAGTGCCAACAGACAGGAGCCTCCATCAGACTCTTTTAGTGTGGGCGCTGTGTGAAAAGCAAAGATGGCACCTCCGGTGTAACAATAGGAGCTGGTCAGAAGATGAGTTAGCGGCTAGGGGAATTCAATTAGAGCCCACTGAGGTCTCCGCCGTTCACTTTCTACTTATAGAGCTGCTTACAAAGTCGTCCTGCACACCCAGATAAAGCCGCAGGCCACTGCCTTTTGTTAGACTTCCATCAGAAGATCTCCCAGAGCCAGAACACCCCAAGCCCCCGCCCCCTCCACCCCACAGCCACCTGTCCTCCAGCACAAGAGACTGGGGCTCAAATGAAAGATCGGCATTCTCTTCTAGAGTTTTGTCTCAAAATAACAATTTCCATCGTCCTCCCTCCCCCACCATTCCCCGACACCCGTCTGCAAATTTCATTACGGCCTCCTCTAGTACATTACCCATCCAGCAAATCAAATTGCCATTCTCCAGAGGGAGAACTGGGGTTAAATGAGCCTTTCAGGAGACTTGGACCTAGCTTGGCTCTTATTAGCTCTGCCAAGCAGCAGCACACTTCTTCTCCTTGGCATGCCCTCTGGGCTCAGCAACTCTTCCCCCCCACACAGCGATTACTCTGCCTCTCCGAGCATCTCCATGAACCCCGCTGTAGCACAGCCCTCTGTCACAAGATGAGAGCAAGCAAGAAACAGATGAAGAGAAAGACAAGCAGGTACAGAAACCATCCTTGAAATTGTCCTTCTGCTAGAGTACATATTAGGTGAGTTAAAATCTCTAGTATTTGAATGTCTATTGCGTGCCAGCTTAGTGCCATTGGGACCAAAGACTGCTCATGATGAAGTTCTTGCAGTGTCTCTCAGTGTGACCGGTGTGTGTGTGTGTGTGTGTGTGTGTGTGTGTGTGTGTGTGTGTGTGTGTGTGTGTGTGTGTGTGTGAGAGAGAGA
>JBBPCZ010000142.1:22460216-22470950 GCA_037974445.1 Brycinus macrolepidotus | reverse complement strand
AATTAAATGTTAGACGCTGCTCACTGGTGAGTTGTGCTATTTTTAGAACGGGTCCGCAGGCTACTCATGTGGTCCTTGGGGGCACCACGTTAGTGACCCCTACTCTAGAGTGTGTCTACACAATGAAATAGCAAGTTTCATTCTAACATCATCCAAAAGCTAATTTTATGCATGTTTAGGTAGATAACATCTCAGTTGCATATGTAAATGTCATGTTTCCAATATGAAAAATATTTTTGAGAATATCGGTGATCAGTTGGCAGACATTCTTTGAGACTGTAATGATTATGAGGTCAAGGCAAACAGAATGTAAATATGAGATCCCAGAACATTTAATAAACAAACAACAAACAAAAACACAAACATTAACAAGGGGTCCAGGGGTTACGCAATAACACAAGATGACAATGACCAAGGGTTAACAAGGACAAGCGCACGGCAGACATTAAGGGAATATAAACGGGTTTAACAAAGACGTGAGCAAACCAGCACAACTACAAATCAGTTTTAAGAATCCACAAACACAGGCTGACAGGTGAAATGAGAACACCCGGGCGGGGGAGGAGATAGGAACAAGACACAGGTGGAAATTCTGAGGAGGAGGCGGGACTAGGGCGGAGACTGACATCAAAACAACAACAAACTCACATGGCAGACAGACACATGGTGGGATAAACAACAACATAGATGAGAAAACACAAGAAAAGACAAGAGAACATTACAAAGGCTAAAAAAGAGGAAAAAAGACTGGGAGAACATTACAGAGATATCTATTGTTTTAGAAAATTACTGCATTCACCTGTAGTGTCTTAATCTCTTTGATGACAGAAAAACCAAAATAAACTGAAAAAGCAGCATTTCCAGCGTGCCTATCTTGTTTCGAAATAAAACCTCTTTAATGCTTACGGCCTCCGAAATCGTAAGTAAGAACCTCTAAGGAAGACTTCAAGGCAGGATTAGACTGCGCAGGAAGACCAGGGTTGGGACCAGTGACTTAGAGGCTTAGGAGATCAGTACTGAAGAATCTTTTCTGTAGTGTAGAGTATTAAGAGTCCATCAATGGTAATCACATCAGTGGTGGTGGTGATTTAACATCAGATTTGTCAGGAAATCCCTCATTTTGGTATGAGCCCTGGGCACAGTAGGCAAAGACAAATTACACTGAAGTCTGTTATGCGTATTCATTCTGATCTCTCTCTACAACTCTAGCTTTCCCTTTCTTCACATGGTCTTCCTCTTGCTACATGACTCACATACACATCCACACGTACACTTTATGCTAAAATGTTTGCCCTTCAGAGGGAAGCTCCGTTTGTTTTATATGACAATAAATTGCCAGATTTATTACTGGATTACATTCTACAGATAAAGGACATGTCTCTTTGTTCTTAGTCATGTTGCCAGCTTTTTTCTTTCCTAGGATAAGGGTCAGTTTTCTTTTAAAACTTGGCAAGTGTGGGCTCTTAATTGAGTATCATGAAAGAATCCTTTGATTTTCAAAGGATTAAAACACTTTGGGCCAGATCTACCTGCAGAAAACCTGCCGTGCGTGCTAGAATTTGGAGAGAACTGTCGGCTGTGGTTTGTGCCTGATTTACTATGATCTGCTGTTTACATGACATCAGCCTTGTACAAAACAGATCCACATAGAGCATTTTCAACCAGCTGTAGTCAGAGGAAAAGAGAGAAAGGAGAAATTCTCCCTAAAGAAACTCTCAAGAAAGAGACCAGTCCCAGCTGCTTGGAAATTAAAAGAAAATTATGGTAGACACACGATTGTATTGAGATCAGGGACATTTAGAGGTCAAGTCAACACCTTAAACTCTTTGTCATGTTCCTCAAACCATTCCTGAACATTTTCTGTAGTGTGGCAGAGCTTGTTATACTGCTAAAAGAGGCCCCAGCCATTAGGGAAAACCCTTGCCATAAAGGGGTGACCTTGGTCTGCAACAATGTTTAGGTAGGTGGTAAATGTTAAAATAACATGAATGGCAGGACCCAAGGTTTCCCAGCAGAACATTATCCAGAGCATCAAACTCCGCTGGCTTGTCTTCTACCCATATGCATCCTGATGCCTTCCCTTCCCTAGAGTAGCAATGTACACACTCTTGGTTGTCCACCAGTCATCCACAAAAAAAGAAAACATGATTTATCAGACCATCATGAGCACTCTGACCAGTCTGTGCCTATGTGGCTCCATATGCAGCAAGTCGCAATGCACTGTGAGTTCTGACCCTTTTCCATCATAGCCAGTTTTAACTTTTTCAGCAACTTGTTCTGTTGAGCTGTGATGAGCTAGCCTTTTCTTTCTATGCACATTTATGAGCCTTGGGTGCCCATGACCCTGTACCTGGTTCACCGGATGTCATTCCTTGGACCACTTTTGGTACTAAACATTGCATACTGGGAACACCCCCCTGCTCTGACCCAGCTATGTAGCTAGCACTATCTGGCCCTTCTCAAAGTCACTCATGTCCTTATGATTGCCCATTTCTCTTGTATCTGACACATCAGCTTCAAGAACCGACTGTTCACTTGCTGCCTAATATATTCCACCCCTTGACAGGTGTCATAATGAGAAATGTAATGAGAAAACCAGTGTTATTTACTTTACATCAGTGGTTTTAATGTTGTAGCATGTATGCATGTGTGTTGGTATATGGATGTATGCATGTACTGTATGTGTGTATATAGGTCCATATACAAGTTCCTATATAGTCAAATTCTTTACATTCATATACAAATGCTACCAATTTCATAGCCTGGCAGTGACCAATATCTCTGCATGGTGTATATATAGGTGTGTGTGTACACTTTTTTTCATTAAAAATGTTCTACCCAAGAAGATTCCGTATGACTAGGAAGAAACTAATTATACTACTCTGAAGAGACTATGTGTTGTCAGTCATGGCATCACTACCTTACATGCACTCCAAACATTACATACACCACAGAGGTATTTATCACAGCCTTGCTATGAAATTGACAGCTTTTGTAAATGAATGTAAAGAATCTGATTATATTTAACTATACAAGAATTTGTATATGATTAGACTGTACAGTACTGAAAGGCATCAAGTCATAGCAAACCTTATTAGATAGCATCTAATTATATAAGATTAGGCTGTAGCATAAATGACATTCCTGGGGAATCGACAGCATATTACATTTGCCTGGTGAGGATCTGTGGGTGTCCTACCGATGCAAAGCCCCTCTATTGCAAGTGTGTAATGATTGTACAGGTTTTTGGTTCTTTTCCGAATACAGGGATGTTTATGCATGTTACTCATCCATACAATACAGATCCAGCAGACTGAGAATGCTGAGGTATTCCTCTAATTTTATTATATGTATTAAAAAAAAAAATGCTAAAGCAACACTATTTTAACACTGCAACGTTAGTTCTGTCTGTGTTTCACTTCAGGCCACAAACAGTTCAGAAAAACCAAAATCCGGTCCCCTTGAGAACATGCTATATTTTCACACACGTAACCAAGTATGAACGGTTTCCTTTTGAGGCCGAACTCAGACATGGAAACGTTAACAATCGCATTGAACTATTATTAATAGAGAAAAAGCACAGACATGACAGAACTAAACAGGGAAAAAGGAAACTGGCCAAATAAATAATAAAACAACCACAAGCTTAACTTTCTGCAGACTGTGATATTTACTTTGGAGAGGACACTTGCTCGAGTTAAAAATACATCTTACCTGACATTTCTTCCGACCACAGCGAACCGTGACAACATGTTAGAGGGTGAGTGCTGACATGGTAGGTGGTTAAATAGCTTTGATGGCTGAGCGGAGCAGTGGGCTAGAGGTTGTCTTTGGACATTACATCCACTAGAATTTCATGTTTGCGGTATTCTCCTTTTAAAAATAGCAGGCTTTTTGGATTTAGCTGGTTGGCTTTAGCGGATTCTTTCCTCTCCATCGCTCCCCATTTTACTGTCTCCATCCCTCTAAAAGGAATGGTTTGGAGTTTTCTGAGCCACTGTATATTTTCAGCGTCTGTAGCATACAGTCAGTCACCGTGAACAATAGTCCCATCACTTTTCCCTTTTATTACACAATAAAACTGACTTGAAACACATTGCAGCTACATTGGTACCATACTACCACATATTCTTTCCCCTGGAAAACTACTCGCACCTCTGGAAAAATGAATTATACTGATGTCGGCGTAATTTATACATCCACTGACTGAAGAATTCATGAAAGATTTTATGTTTCACAAATATGCACTATTGTTCGAAAGTACAAGTGAAAATGTGTGATTTAAATGCAACAATAACTTATATAATGCAGATTAATGCATGCAATGCATTTTACTCTTAGAGTTTATTCCATTTTGGGCATTTCGAGTTATTATATGGTGTATTTATATATTGTAATGACCTATTTACAGTCACTTTGCCAAGTGATCTGTCTCAGGATTCGGTCAGCACTATGAAGCATTCTGATTGCATGCAATAGGAATAGCATGCTGAAAGCTTTTGTCAGAAACTAAAATGTTTCATATTGTTGAAAACATCCACACCTTTCAGCACTAGTGTACATAAATATTTACTGTCGGAATACAAAAGGGTCCCGGAGGCTTCTGTTGTGTGTTTTATATCAATGGGTTTTCTGTTCTTTTCTAAGCAAAAAAAAAAAAAGTACAACTGTACGCTATATATGCTGCAAGTCAAATGAAAATAGGTTGAAACAAGATGGAGCCTTATTTTAAATGTCTAATTTTCAAAATCAAATCACGAATGTCACATTTATTGGCACCCTAAGAAATCTGAATTAAAGTTACATAATGAATGATCCTATTCATATTTTGCAAATTTACAGCTGGCCTAAGTATTTACTATTTTTTAAACAGTCATGATTTTTTTGTTTCATCTGGGTATGAAAGTGAGGTGACACAAGGCCCATCCATCACCATTGGAAAGATTCCAGTGCAAAAAGCGAAAAATATGTTGAACGGAAGCGGAAAATAGTTCCTTGGCTTAAAATGTCCATATCAACAGTTAAGGCAACCATTAAGAAATTTAGGAAATTCAAAGCTACCATGAACCCGTCTGAAAGAGGATGCAAGGCTATTTTGTCACAGTGAGGAGGATGGTCTCCAAAGACCACAGTATCAGAATTACAGTAGCATCTTGGTAGGATCTTGAGATCATCTTGAGATGTCTCCAAATCGACTACAAGATGTTATGTCCATGCCACCAAACTGTTTGGAAAGTTTACCAGAAAGAAGCCTTTCCTGTCTTTTTACCACAAGCAATATCCTCACTAAAGTATATATATAGGTTCAAAAAATCCACCTTTTGGTGAAACAATTAGAAAAATCCAAACTTTAACTGAAATAAATTTATTCACAGAAAAACAAATCCCTTGTCAAGAAATACTGTTATCCATGAATATGTCCAAATCAACACAAAAATGGTTCGCTGACCGCAGAACCAAGCTTGTGCCATGGCCATCTTAGTCCCCTGACCTGAACCCCTTTAAAAATCTGTGGGGTGAGCGCAAGAGGAACGAGCACAAGAGAGGTCCTATGACCCTGGATGATCTGGAAAGATTCTGTAAAGAGGAATGGTCTCAGATGCCCTGCTCTGTATTCTCCTATAACATTTTATAATGTTGGAGAAGATTCAGTACTGCTTTATTGGCAAGGGGAGGTTGCACAAAGTATTAAATGCAGGAGTACCAGTGATTGTGGCATGTGTGTTTTTGCTAAAAATAAAAAAAACAATTATATGATTATGTTTAATAAAATTATATATTAAATTATAAATTATATATTACACACACACACACACACACACACACACACATATATATATATATATATTTGTATATATTTGTATAACGTGGTAGAAATATTCAGTCTCTCATTTGTCCTTTGATATTAAAGGGAAGTCATCCAACCTGATGTCTATGTAATGGTCCAGAGACAAGAGGACAGGAGCGTTGAAATTTTAGAGAAAAGGTAATGATAGTTTGGAAAGCCATCCTACAAGATAGCATTCGCTGGTGCTTGGGAGTGATTTCGTCTTGAATAATGCATGATTAAAAAAATGAAACTTTGAATGAATCTAATTTAAATTTAAATGTGCTGCATGAAGAGTTTCATGAAGAGACCAAGAGGATGTAGACAGCTGCAGAGTAGTGAGCACATACACACCCTTAAGCAGAGACTTGAGGATGAAGCTTAAAAGAATGTGATTCCAGCATAACAGCGTTCATGTTCACATTTGTATTTTCACAATATTAAGCATATGGTTAGATAGACAGACAGACAGATAGACAGACATAGATAGATAGATATGGTCTTCATGAAAGGATGTGTTTAGTTTGCGTTTGGTGTACTCTTCTACTCTGTTTTTTAACATTTAACTCACTTTTATACTTGAAGTCTCATTAAGGTCATTACTTATGTCAGTCTTAAAGCATGGTAACAAAAAAACTTTTTCATTTTACGGTATAAGGAGATGTTGGAAGTGGTAATGGGAAAACGAATTATGACTGTTTCAGAAACGTAAAACCACACGAACATGAATCTCATGAAAAATTATAGAGCAAAAGAAAAATGTAGGAAATGGGGAATTTAAACCAGTCAGAAAGAAAAGGAGGTTGATGAAAGCTTATTTGTATTTCCTTGACTGTGAATAAGTGGACCCAGGTAGGCCTATCAGTTATGTTAAGTGTGTCTGCTTTCATGCAGTAGAATGGGTAGAATAATAAATTCATACAATGACCATATGTGCAGGAAAGTTCTAGATTTTTTATGATGGGTTATAATGAGCTAGTAAAAGTTCATAGGCTAAGGCCATTCCAGACTACAAATGTGAACCTTCAAGATAGAAAGATCAGATCTGAGCAAAAAAATAAATAAAACTCAGTGTTCTTGGTTGTAATGTGAGTGTAGCATGTATCACATTTGTGACCCCTGCCCCTCACCACGTCCTTCGCTGTGATAGCTTATGGTGCAAATAACAATGCCACATTATGATCCACTCAATCTCTCCACCCCTCCTGCCTCTGACCCTCTATTTGCATCCCCTAAATAATGTAGGCTTCGGTCCAGGTCCTGTATGAAAGGCCAGGCAGGATTAAGGTATCAATGTCTTCGGACAGCCTCTCCAGGACACCCATCCATAAGTGCTAAATCCCCGTCTGGGGGGAAAGTCAAGGAGGAATGAGCAGCTAGTAAGCCCTCATCAGTCTCACCTCATACCTCCATCCCACTCCCTCCATTCCTCAGCAGATCAAGAGCCCTGACACGTAATAGCGATGTAAATGCCTCATTGTCCGTGTTCCGGCACGGAGAGTGACATTAGCCAAATGGAATGGAGCTGTGCTAGGAAATGAAACTCATCTGCTGGCATTTGTGTTGGTTGGGGGGAGAGGAGAAGGAATGGCATTGGGATGAACTTTTGATGGAACGTATCTGATGTCCTTGGGATTTAGAGAGCTGGAGGTGGAAGGATTTTAGATTAACTGAGCATGAAGGATTTAGGTTGTCAATGAGTCAAGACACTGTATGACTATACAAATAGACAAAAGGCATCTTGTTATGGCTTGAGAACTGCGCATAAAACAGAAATAGAGGATTCCTCATTCATTTGGAGGAATAGTTTGGGGAAAAACACAGTTTTCCAGTTACAGTCAATCAGCTAAGGCATTTTTGGTGACACCCAGGGTTGGCATGTTCATATAGATGAACTAGGCAGTCGCCAAGGGCAGTACTTTTGGAACGAAAAAAGTTAGACTGGTGCCCCCACTGCCATTGTGCTATAGTAGTGTAAATCTGACAATGCCCAGCACCATTCGATGCCTAAAGCTGGGGTTGGCAAAATTCTGTTTTGTCTAGGGCAACAAAATGTCCCACGCCAACACCATATGACTTGTAAAATAGTAGACAAAAGTACACAGCGTTTTTGAAACAATAGTAACAGCCATGAGGCCTGAAGTCTGTATGTCATATCTGCAAAGCAAAACTAAACAACTAGACTTTAAAAACCACACGTGCTTTGGCTGATGAACTACCCACGAGGCGTGGGAAACACTGATTGGCTGAAATATTCCTATAATATCCATGGCAAGTGATTTGATGTGTACTGGTGTACTGGTGCAAAATCCTGCATCCATCATCTGTGAAAAGTCAACTAAGCTGCTAGTCAGTTCATATATTCGTTCTTGAAGGTGTCTGTCCATACTTTGTTCACAACACTATTGGAAGATTAAATTTTCATGACCCTCCTTCCTGTTTTATTCATCTGTGTGTGAGACAGGAGAAAGCAGAAGATTGCTTTTTGTGTGATGAGACACTGCAGCCAGTGCAACTTCTGCTTTTTCAGCAAAAAAGTGTTTGTTTTCAGTTTTTTTAGTATTGATCTGTGAAATGTAAATCAACAACTGAAGCTTAAACAAACCAGTAAGCGTGCTAGGGATTGTATCAGCGAGGCTGTATTTGCTCTGATATAGGCCATAAAGCAATTGTTGTTGGGGGTGCCAGAGGTCAATTGGAAATCCAAATGGGGAATTTAAATTGAGTCCCAGATCAATAAAGACCGTTCTAAATGCTGTTTGGAATGAACAAATTAGAAGTGGCAGTCTTCATAGGTAGCATCCACTACCTATTAAACCAAACGTGAAAAATGTCACATCTTCTGTAATTTCAGTGGCTCTAAAAAAAAAAAAAAAAAAAAAAAAGAATCAGAGCCTAAAACGTCCTGAATTGAGCTTTGAAACAGAGGATTATTCTTTTGACTTAATAACGGTGCAGAGAGTAGACATTCAGGGCTCCTCATTAATTTGCAAAGCAGCACGTCTTGCTTGTGCACTATGCCTCATTTCTGATTGTAGGGGGCATAATGACAAAATCAACAGGAGATTACCCTATTAAGCAACGCAGTTTGGCTTAATAGCGGAGAGTTTGATTTGCTCTGAGCCACGCAGAATCACTGGGACATGTCCTCCCTTGATTCTGCTCATTCGGCAAAGAAACACCATTTCAGTCAGAGCTCTTAACGCTGAGAATTGGAAATGTGTCTAATTAAAAGCAAAGTCATTATCAAGATACATCAATTCCACATCATAGTTCACAACCTAATAAACAACTGATTACTAAAATTTTGATTTTCTGAGGTTTAACAAGGTTAGAACAGAAAATCCCCCATTTAAAAATACTATCATAAATCCAATGTTTTTTATTCAGCATTTCACACACTGCTGCACTATGTCCAGTTATACACGACTGATTATGTAATGAAACATGGAGTTGGTTAATTACAGACGAAATCCAAGATTCGCTCAGAAAAACGCATTGTGACAGTTTATTATGAGAATGATTAAATATTGTCATATTGCCATAGTCCCAGATAGAGCAATATTTTACATGTGTGTTTTAGAGGTCTGCACTCAATCCAACCCACTTGGTACGAAATTTGAAACCCAAATCCAAACTGTAGGCACTAACACAGATTAATTATCACACACATGATTTTACATACCCTTACTTCCTTACTAAGTACCTTGGCTGAGTGACTGAAATTGATTAAATTGGTGTTTTACACATCTTTAATACTCACGGTGTTCATTATCAGTATATTTTGTGAACTTGTTAATGTAATTGGAAGAGAACAGCATCCACTCCCCAGGTGTTAGCCCCCCTGTGCTAAAGTTACACACACTACTGCTGTACTTGCAGAAGTGTTTAACACACTTTGCTTCGCACACTTTTCCACCGACTCAATATATCCTTCTAATCATCCATGCTAGTGATGCAGCTTCAGGACAGCTTATCTGAAAATTTAATGGGTGTGCAGGACACATCATATTATGGGTCGCGCAGGTGTGGGTCATAAAAAACGCTGAAAATGTATCACTAATTCATGGTTTCACTGAGTGACACGTTCACCCACTCCAAACTCCCGATCTGTTCCAAACAAATTCCCGATCTATTATTAACGTTAGGAGAAAGGAGCACAAGGGTGTGCATCTCTGTGAGTGTGTGTGTGTGTGTGTGTGTGTGTGTGTGTGTGTGTGTGTGAGTGTGTGTGAGAGAGAGAGAGAAATCGAGTGAGGATGCCTAAAAGTGTGTGAAATCTCTTACATAATAATCATTCATTAGGAAAGAAATCCATCCTGACCAGAGTCTGATGATGTACATGAAAAGTTGTCCTGAACTCGGCCCAATACCCAATATGTCCTTGGGCCTCGTAGGACTCAGTTTGGGTTGCAGCCTTGTAGTATCACACTCTCTTAACATTTCTTAAGTGTATTTGTGTGAAAGGCTGCATGTACGTTTAGGTTGGTTGATGTGTAATGTATTTGTGCATTTATTTCGTATCTACAAAAAAATAGCTTTTCAGAAAAAACCCTCTTAAATTTTAATGTAAGTTGATGTAACGTAAGATTATTTTTGAACATTGAACATGTGTGTGTGTGTGTGTGTGTGTGTGTGTGGTGAGGGGGGATAGAGATGTATCTGCTCCTCATGACAGTAAAGTAGGGCTGTAAATTACTGTCTGCTTTGAGTGGAGAGATCTTAATTGTTTTTGTTGTTGTTGTTGTTTATCCTGATCTCTCCTGGAGACGTTTGATAGCGTGGCTGTGACTGTGATCTGAGTGCTGACGTGTTGAAGGTTGGGCCATCTGTGTGCTTGTGTGTGTGTGTGTGTGTGTGTGTGTGTGTGTGTGTGTGTGTGTGTGTGTGTGTGTGTGTGTGTGTGT
>JBBPCZ010000142.1:22441117-22460116 GCA_037974445.1 Brycinus macrolepidotus | reverse complement strand
GTGTGTGTGTGTGTGTGTGTGTGTGTGTGTGTGTGTGTGTGTGTGTGTGTGTGTGTGTGTGTGTGTGTGTGTGCGGGACACATTGTGTGTGAGATTGCAGCACATTCCCGCCATCCCCCCCGTCAGCAAGATGCCTTCAAGCAAGGACAAAATAGTAATAAACACTTCAACACAATGAGCACTGCTCAGCACTCGGCACGCAAACACACGCACGCAGGCATACACGCAGTGCCAAATGCGTTGAAGCTGCTGGCAATTACTGAGTCCCCGGTGGGTGATTGTCTCTGCGTAAACGGAGAAGTCCTGTGCTTTTTTATTTGATGAAGTTTTCAAAGTTCCCCAAAGTGCACCAACTTGAGGTGTTTCCATTAGAGCTTTTATCTGCCCTCAATTTTTGATCCCAACCTAAATTCTTTCCCAGTTTATGCAGGCTTTTGTGCTTTCCTTCATTTCACACAACTGATCCAAATCATTAACTAATTAACAAGCTCATCGTGTGCTGGGTTATGTGTTAGAGAAGGAAAACATAAACATGGGGTCCCCAGGACTGACTTTGGGAACCATTGCCTTATAACACCCTAAATAGATTTTTAAAAAGCAGTTTTCTTCTCAGTTTCATCTCAGAACTATTGTAAACCCATGTTTCAGACATCAGGCAGAGGATTTGTAGGTATTCCTATCATCCCTACTGTGAACAATTCCTAAAAATAACGGTCCCAGAACGAGTATTCTCCATAGAAAAAGCATTTTTGGCTCTTTAAAGAACCTTTAGTGGATAGTTCTTCAGAGAATTAATTTTGTAAATTAGATGTGTGAGTATGAGGAACCTTTTAAAAGTTTCAAGAAAGGTTCTTGTAAGAATCTTTTAAATGAAAGCTTCTTTCATAGGTGCTTATACTATTCTCACAAATCTTATTTAAAGAAATGTTCTTTAAGGAATTAAAATGGGACTAATATGGCATCACACAAGAACCCTTTGTGGCATGTTTTTTAAAGAGTATAGATGTCTGTGGGCCTTTTACATCAAGCCAATATGAATGGCCTTGTTTAACAACTAAAAATTCATTATGTATTGTAAATACAAATTTAATTACCTTGTAGCAAAAACTGACAATCGTCATAAAGTTATTGATTCACAATATTTAACAAATTTAACAAAACATAATTGACAACTATTCTAAAGTATGTTCAAATTCCTCTTTAACTAAAGTATTCATTAGTCAATGCCTTTAAACGACAGCCTAACAATGGAACAGTTGAATAAGGAAGAATACAGTAGAAACAAAAAACAAAATTAGGGGTAAATGCAGGTCAAATTAGAGTTAAATTTAAACCCAACCTGAAACAAATATTTGAGGAAAGGTGTCCGAACATGATCCAACTCTCTGTAAATGCTTAAGTTGGATTCAGACAGGCATTTCAAGCTGTAGTTTCCATCAAGTTCCTCATGAAATCCATCAGCCATGATCAGAGTGGCCCAAAGAGATGATGTATGTTCTTTGGGTGCCGGAATGATAATGCAAAGGTGAACAACCCTCAAGACAGAGATCGTACACGGACATGACAATTCAGTGAAGAAGTTGACCTTTATGACCCTAGACATGGGTTTGCACCCATGTATAATAGAGTTCAGCTGGTGGTAGTTAACGCTGCTTCAAGGAGGCTTTGTAACTCTGACCTTTGGAGCAAACCCTTTCTTTCACTTTTCCAACAAGGCCTTGTGTGTATATGTGCGAGACGGAGAACCGTTGTTGCACTACCCCCCTAACCTCCCCCCTTCCCTTAAAGGCTTGTCCTTCTCTCTCTCTCTCTCTATCCTTCTCTCTATCACACCTCTGTTGAGTGACAATGTGAGGAAGAAAGGAGCTCAACTGTTTGTGATCCTGCCTCAGTGTTGTGGCGGTGGCTCTAACCGCAGCCCAACTCTCTGGGTGGCCCAGTAACAAGAGGCCAACACCTGTGCGTCTGCGGTGGACACCAGTTGACCCACAGAGCCTTCCGCTACTGACAGCATTCACAGTCAAAGACAGTGTGTGTGTATGTGAGAGAGAAGGGTGTGGGCAATATGACAATGTTGTTACTGTTGTCATGATAAATTATGTTATGGTCCACTTTTCTGAGCATTTCTACAGTGCATATGGAAAGTTTTCAGACCCCTGCAAGTCGTCCTCATTTTGTTATGTCTAAGACTCCTAAAATCCTAAAATGGATTAAATTCATATTTTTTATAATCGGTCTACACACATTACTCCACTTTAACAAAGCAAAAACAGGTGTTTTGTTCAATTATTAAAAATAAAACCTGAAATATCCCATTTACATAAGTATTTCAGACCCTTTACACTCTGGTGCATCCTACTTCTTTCAGTGGTCTTTGAGAAGCTTCTACAACTTGACTAGACTCCACCTGTGCTAAACTGAATGCAACAGACCTGATTAAGAAATGTGTAAAGATCACTCTAAAGCAACAGGTCAACTTTCATAACACCTGACTGCAAATCATCAGGTTCTCTTCCTCAGGCAATGAAGGCTACAGGAAAACCACTCATGTAGAAAAGTCAATATCATTTATTACAATTTGCATATATTTTAAAATCATGAATCACAATCAACAGGCTTACTTTTAGTAAAGATCAATTATAGAAGGCAACCATACAGGATTACTAACAAGAAACAGCTTCACACATGATCACACGGATACCTTCAAGGCCACTATAATTATAAACACTGCAACATACTGTGGTCACGCAAAAACCCCCATGAATTGGCACAACAAACTTCAAAAAGTCACCAATCCTGCAGTTGCTACATACAATTGAACAACCAAAGAGCACCAGTTGAAATTACACAAACACAAACAAACAGAAACATAAACTAGTCGGAAGGCACAAGTCATGCACCTCCAAAATAACAAAAATAATACTCAATTACACAAAAAATTACAAATACACATTACATGTGGCCACATTACCTTGACTGTTCCATAACGTCCCACAGCTGATGGGGTCTGTCACAGTGAAAACCAAGCCATGAGGTACAAGAGAATTGACAGCAGACCTACAAGACAGGGCTATGGTGAGACTGAGATCTGGGGAAGGATACAAGAACATTTCTGCGGCATTAAAGGTTCCCAAGAGCACAGTAGTATCATTCTCAAATAGAAGATATTCAGAACCACCTACAGTCTGCATAGACCTGGCCGCCCATGCAAACTGCGTGACTGGGGACAAGAGCCTTGGTCAGGCAGGTAACTAAAGAACCAATGGTCAGAAGAATAGCAGAAAATTGCAAAAGAAAGGCGTGCGAAGCTTGTAGGGTCATTCCTAAAAGACTAGAGATTGCCATTGCTGCCAAAGATGCTGTAACCAAGTCCAAAGTGAAGGGTCTGAATACTTGTGGAAATAGGATGTTTCAGTTTTTAGTTTTTAATGAATTCACAAAACACAGGAAACACCTGTTTTTGCTCTGTCATTGTAGAGTATAGTGTGTAGACTGATTATAGAAAATATGAATTTAATCCATTTTAGGATGAGTCTTAGAAATAACAAAACGAGGACAGCTTGAAGGGGTCTGACACCTTTCCGTATGCACTGTAGAACATTGAACCACGGCATGTATGTTATAAGCAAGTATAGGTTGAGCTGCAACTTACAAAGGAATAAGGGTGGTAAGACCAAAATGGCATCTGTATTTGATTTTCATTCTTTTCTCAGATTATTATTACAAGTGGTATTTTAAGTGGTTAATGCTTCAGAAGCCAAAATAAAAAGGTTGTCTAGGTCATAAAGTGTCATAAAAAAGGTTAACTGACTTATGCATGCTTTGCTCTCATATGCATTCTTTCATAGCAGGAGCTGGGACTATGCTAATGTTATCTTGATTACACAAAAATCCCTGAATCAAATCTATCCCAACAATGTGACCTTTCACAGGCAAACAAAAGAACTATAATTTTGGAAATTAATATCTCATCTCTAAAAATAAATCTTAAAACAGAGAATAAAATCAACCATGTAGTCTCCTTAGACAAACACTGGCTGTAGAATAAGCTCAGTGACCTTAACATGGCACTCTCATAAAATGCCACCTTTGTTACAAGTCAGTTTGTGAAATGTCTGTTCTGCTAGATCTGCCCAGATAAGCTGTTTGTGTGAAAGGGAAGCATCTAGTAGCAACATCAGCATGCAAACTCTCAGAGCAGGACCACCGAGTGCTAATGTGCATAGCAAGTAATAATCTCCTAAACATTGCATCATTCACTGCAGTTCCAAACGGCTTCGAAAAGCAACATCAGCACAAGATCTGTGAGTCATGAAGTGGGTCTTTATGACCAATCAGCTGCATGCAAGCCTAAGATCACTCCCAAATGCCAAGCTTTGGTTGGAGTGGTGTAAAGCACATCATCACTGGACTGGTTCTCCGGAGGGATGTATCTTGATTCACTATCTGGTAGTCTGATGGATGAATCTGGGTTGGACGGATGCCAAGAGAGCCTTACCCACTGGAATGCATATTGCTAACTGTAAAATCTGGTGGAGGGGGGCTATTTTTCAGGGTCTTTAGCTAGACCCCTTAGTTCCAGTGAAGGATAATGTTAATGCTACAGCAGACAAAGACATTTTAGACAATTATATTCTGATAATTTTGTGGCAAAAGTTTGGGGAAGGCCCTTTTCTGCTCCAGTATGACTTCACCCTGCACACAAAATGTGGTCCAAAAATGCATAATTTGGTGAGGTGTAGAGAAACTGCACAGAGCCTTGAACCAACCATTAGCTAGATCTTTGATTGTGAGCCAATTCTCTTTTGACTGAATGATCACAATTTCCCACAGACACACTTCAAAATTTTGTGGAAAGTCTTCCCAGAATTGTGAAGGCTATTACAGGTAAAAAAAAAAAAAAAAAGAGCGGGGAGCAACTCCATATTAATGAGATGTACAACAAGCTCAGATGTTCAGTGAGGTGATCAGTTGTTCACATACCTTTGGTCATAAAGTGTAGGTGATTGGAAATGTCAGGCCATTATACCATGTTTTTCCCTTCTTTTTAGCCTTTTTTTCAAATGTGGCTCTGTTTTGCTGGTGTATTTTTACATTGCAACTCTGTTTCAAACCTGATGACAAATATTACAAAAACTAATTTGATGAGTTTTTTGTTTTTGCCAAACTGCCCACCATTACAGACAGAATCTATCACCACAAAAAGGAACCTCATTCCGACAGCCAGACAGGCTGATCCAAGAGGCCTTGGTCTGGCCTCAGCCGCCCACGCACTGCGCAGAACCTGTCCATCCTGAGAATGACCACTGTAATCTGGAAACCTAATGCTCCTGCTGACCATGATGGAAAGCTCTGTGGTGTGGCGGATATGAAAGACGTGCAAAAAAGGTCTTATTGCTGCTTTGTGCATCAACAATTCCACTACTGGCACGGCGCTAGCTCTTTGCTCTGCACGCTCTGATTCTGTAATAGGGAAGTGAGACAGACAAGAGCCCTTTCCTGTCTTTTTTTAGTCAGCAGCAAAATTCCCCAACTGTGAAGTATATTTTTAAAAAAGTGAGTTTATTTCAGTGCAGTTATTTTGCTTATCAAGCATCATTGTATCAAGCACCACATTGAATACTGTGTTTGTACCGACTTAATTGTAGCTGACTTTCTCAAACTGGCATTTCTCAAACAAACTTAATTCATCTCACACTAGTTCATCAATAATCTCCAACTATATTTGAATTATACTCACTTTGTTATGGCATGAAAGATAGACACATTGTCTGGTTCAATAGCAATAACAAAGACCAATACAAATAGGTGTCAGTTCAATAAGACCAAAGATACTTTTAGAGCAGTGTCCTTTGTCCAGTGGCTGCGGTGTGTGTTGTGAGTCCAGTGGCACGGCTGAGAGGACAGCAGGAACGGAAGCCCTGCTGGGCCAGCAGGATGCCTCCCACCTCGTGATGTTCGCACACATGGTGATGGGAAGGGGGGAGAAAGCGTCAGAGCGGTAACCCCTTTGAAACCTTCCAGCTCGCTATGAAATCACGGCCGGCGAGCACTTTGATCCCCGAACGGTTGAGTGGCGGCCCTGCTGCGGGCCATCGGCTTGCATTACCCACAGCACGCCTTCATCTCGCCCTGGACCTTACTCACCCAGTCAACTGATCACCCAGCAAATCAGCTCAGCACATCGCCAAGAATCCAGCTCATTCTGCCTGAAACCACCACTGAGGCCCCCTGACCTCCCCCCAACTCCCCAGTCCGAAAAACAACCTTTCTCTGCACATTTGGGGGGTTTTAAATGCTCTACACTATATAGAAAAGCTCTTTGGAACTATTCTCTATATATCAGCTCCAATACTTCTATATATTGTGTACCTTAGATTCTTAATAGAATTTCTTAATAGAAATCTAGATTCTTAATAGAACCACTTTTGGTTCTCTAAAGAACCCTTTAATTGATAGAACCATTTTGAGCCCAAGTGTGAAGCACACTGCTGTTTAAACTTTCAAGGGCCCATAGTCTACATTTTTCTTATATTTTATTTTGTTCTGTCAGCCAGTGATGCCATTTGTGTGCCCGTTTTTCAACCTCTCTTTTTCCCTTAAAATTAAACGGGCTGTTAAAATTAAGCAGACTGATATATGGAAATGGCCTCCATTCCGACTGGTCCTGTTCGAAAAGTAGTCCGAACAAAAGCACTTTTTATAACTTCGGCACGAATGGACGGTGCTAAACTGTTATAAGCTGTCAAGCTTTCAACAAATAATGAATCCACAAACTACAGAAAATACACCATCTGAAAAATTCAAATAGAAGTCAGTGTCATCCAACGGGTTTCTAGTGACTGACATACGTATTTCCCACCCTTCAGAATAATTGTGAAGACGTGTAACAGGGAAGACGGCAAAACTGTGAAATATGCAGTGACCAAAAAAAGTGTTAAACAAATCACAATTGTCTTATATTTTAGACTTTACAAAGTATGTCATTTGTCTTGATGCAGCTTCATGAAGAACCTCAAGAAGAAAAAGAAAAATCTTATGGAAGAAGTTCCCATACGGAGATCATGAAGGCCACTGAAGACAACTTACTGAAATGACAATTCATACATTGTATATATTGTATGTATAAACAAATTTCATGCGTTTAAGCATAAGCCCATAAGATAAAAACCCAAACGTACACACAGTCAGGTGTTTCAACTTTTGATTGGTATTCTCAAACAACTAGCAGTTTCCTAGAACCCGCAATTAAGCCTTTTGCCAAAAACACTGGTGCTTGTTTCTGATTGTAAATGCGTTCCACAGGCTGCCGTGAAGGTGCTTTGGGGAACGGCCTGTCAGCTGGCCCTCTGGGAACGGCTGCGGAGAGGCGCCGGCACATCACGGCAACGGAAAGCTGTCACCAGCGTGAGCAATGACTCACAGACTTTTGTTTGCCCGTTCAGCAGAGAGAATGTCAGGCCCAGCGACTGGCTGGCAAAGCATGTTGCACACACACACATACACACACTCAGATACACCCATGCACATCTTTGCTGTGGCAGATTCTCAAAGCTTTAATGGAGGAACTGGACAGTAGAGGTGGCGCTGAGTTATGGGCCAGTCCTTTAGCATCCTCTACTGCACTTTCGCATAGAATTATAGGTTCAAAAACTTCAGTTTGAAGGGAGCAGGGCTAGGGAGAGGCCTCTAAACTTCAGGACCTAAGGTAGAAGATCCATCTATTACTTCCAGGACCTGTACTAATTCAAAACAGTGTGAACATTCATTAAAGTGACAGTTTGGCCAAAAATATTTTTTCTCCCTTACCCCCAGCTGTAGATCATCCAAGTTTATGGACAAAAGCACTGGCACTGAACCTCCAAGATGGGCACCAATGCTGTTTCTGCCTTTCACACAGTTTTTAGATATCAGATACAATGTCATACAGAAACCACAAAAGTCTGATAAAACAATGTGAGGCAGTCGTGTGTGGCATGATGCTAATTGGTAGATATGAAAAAAAGCAAACTTTAGATATCAAGACTACACTTTGGGGGGGAAATGTGTACACCAACATTTGCTTGAAGGTACGTGGGAATTCTAAGGGAGAAAATTTGTGGAGAACTTTTTCCAAAAGGCACCTCAAATAATCCACCTCTGCCCGTGTGCATTGGTAAAAATGTTCCCTAAATGTGTTCTTTAGATGGATCATTTTGACAAAAAGCACATTTCTCCAGCAAGGGACCGAGACCCCTTTTACATCAGGTTCTCTAGAGGGATCACAGTTTTTTTTTTTGGATCATCCCTTTTTCCCACACTGCACATTCTGGGTCATTTGTAATGTTTTATGTGTTATGGTTCAGTACAGAGTGTGCCATTAGAAGCCTGGGTGAGAAAATATATACCAATTACCATATGCTCCAGCCTGCATCTGTTCACTGCTAAAACAGCTGTCCCTTCTTTAAAAAGTAAGGCGACCAGCTATTTAAGGAATCTCAGGTGACCACCTGTGCTATTTAAAATTTCAGGATTTTTCATGCTATTATTGAGCTTTTGGTGAAATGTGCGATACCAGTGAAGTGCACATCTCAAAACATGATAGATATGATACATCGTATATAACATGAGATATAATTTTGCTTAATAATACACGTTGCAACATTTGGTTTCTAGCATTGTTTTTCATAACTATGAGTTTATCTTTCTTCTATACAGTGATGAGGAACAAGAATTCAGTCACTTTTATTTTTGTTACTATGTATATATATTTTCAGTGAATATCTCTACTTCCAAATTACATAGATCAATTATATTGTGAAAAACAGGCCAGTAACCAATGCTCAGAATCAAATGTTGCAATGTGTAATATCAAGCAAAATGATATATCATATTATGTATGATGTTGCTATTATTGAGCTTTAGGTGAAATGTGCAATACCTGTGAAATTCACAACTCAAAACATGATAGCGCTTATATATCATACAATATGATCTATGATTTTGCTTGATAATGCACATTGCAACATTTGATTTCCTCATTAGTTACTGGTGTTTTTCACAATATAATCTATGTGTTTATCTTTCCTCTATACTGTGAAGAGGAACAAGTATTCAGACACTATATGTGTGTGTGTGTGTGTGTGTGTGTGTGTGTGTGTGTATATATATATATATATATATATATATGTGTGTGTGTGTGTGTGTGTGTGTATATATATTTCCAGTGAACATCTCCACTACCAAATTTGTGGAGATGTCTACACATCACACTTTTGACTTTAAATAAATGAATATAGTTATTATAACTATAATATCATTATAGTCTTCATAACTATAAATAAAGATTAAACAAATGAAACAAAATACTCAAGATACCACACATTAACATTAGTGCTTTGTTGAAAACATGTTACTGGCACTGGTGAACCAGGACTGTTAGAGCAAGATCTTCGGTTCCGTCCATTACTATGGAAACATGATTCAAAAACGTGGTAAAATAGATCTTTGCAGTGATGCTAATTTTGCTAGCACTAGGATGGGATTCTTGTAATACTTTACTGACAGGTCAGCATCATTGCACATGAACAGTTTTGGCTGTTCTTGATTAAGCATGGACATCTAAAGCACGTAAAAAAAACATTCTATGCTTTATTCTATGTTTTACAGGCATAGCAGAACATATACTTTACCTTGCATGTAGCGTTTCTAGAGGGGTTCGTTCATTAAAGAGCCTGGGCATAGAGCTGCCACTATCTGACAGAATCCCCACTGGTTACACTGCTGTTTGTTTTCACAGTCAATGATGTTTCTAGGACTTCCAGAAGGAAAAGAGTGATGTTTTTCCTCACAAAATTTGCTCCTTTGAAAATGTAAATCATGGTTGGATGATTCCGCTGACACTTTGTGTTTTGTTGGTGAATAACCTGAGACACTAGGACCTAAAGGCCTAACCAATGGGAGAGCTTGCTGAGCTATATCTACCTAGATACCATGATGAAAGTATTTAATAGTAATTTAAGGGCTTAATAGTATTTTATTGGTACAAATGTCAAAGCATTCATTCCATAAATAGAATAAGAATTCAATAGCTTGCCCTAGCAATGCCGCAGCTATCGGTGGTCCGATAGCAAGCATAATTGGTCTGAAGATGACCTCCCTCCCCCCATCACTCAGTATGATGTTAGCCTATTGTAGCTCATGTCACTGAATTGGCAGTTGGCATTTCCTACTGGGAAATGTTCATAATAGAGGAAGACTAAGAACCTGGAAGTGGCTATGACTAAATTGAGAAACGATTTTGATGAAAGAATTACATTTTTCAGGCTAATAAACAGCTTTCGCATTTTTTTCCCCCGTATAAAAAGAAAATTGCATCAGATTTCTGGGCAGGTCCCTCATCCATCCCAGGAAAGTCATGAAACAAACTTTACTTAAGTGAAGACAGTAATGAAAGAGTCCTTAAATGGTGTACATTTAGGGCCTGTCAGCAAAGATATGAGCTCTTTTAAAATGTCAGTTGGATGCTTTTTAATATGTATACATATATTCAATGTCATTTTGTTATTTATTCAATATTCCAGGCTATCCAAGATCAGCGTAAATACTTAGTGACATTGAATTCAACTTTCTAAATCATATTGACCCAAACCATGTAGATGCCCATTCTTCACTTCCTAGAATGACTCTTAATTGTCTGGTGAGCTCACAGTGGAGAAGTCGTGAACCCATTTTAACTGAGCTCCTGCTCTCCTGACATACTTCACATGCATCTCACTTTTTCGACATCTGGAACTTGAACCCAATCTGAGCGCCTTCATTGCCTATCAGAGTCGGACAATCATCAGTAATTAAGCTCAGATTGTACCATCTCAGCCAAGGTCAGTCCGAGATAATGTTTCACGGATTGTACCAATTATAGCATTCGTTCCAGCACTGGCACTTGAGCCAACCTTGAATCAGGGCCCTCCGTGGCAGAGGCCCAGCATGTGTGCTTTCAAGTCCGCAGCTGCACAGCCCTCCAGCTTTGCGCTTCTCTTTCGTATTTAGTTTTTTTTTTTTTCTGGATGTCAAAATATGTTCTGTCACATCTACCCTTGAAAAAAAGGCTGTTTGACATGCAAACTGAAAATCTGTCAACATTAATTGTAAATGCATTTAATTCTGAGGTAATTAAGTCTGTATACGCTGACGTAATCTCTTTTAGATGGAATGGAAATGCTATGCGTAATTCTAATAATGCCATAATTTAGTTGTTGGGTGAGTGTTCTGATGTGAAATGGTACTTTCTAGAAACACTGACCAACTTAGCTGAAAAGCAGGGATAGCAGTGTCTACAATACATATATACACCAAATGGCCAAAAGTATGCAACTCATCAATAAACTTACCAAAGCACAGAATGTGGCAAATAATTCTTTTTTTTTTTTTTTTTTTTTTTTTTTTGTTGCTGCCTTCTTATTAATCCAGTTTCCTCTTTCTTGTTCAAATTCCGGGTAAAATCGTTTTTTTTGAGTTTCTGTGACCATGCAAACTCACAGCACGCCCCTGTAAAAATGCATAGTGCCAACAGTAAAGTTTGGGGCTGAAACTCCAGTATCCTGCACAGAGCCCTGACCTCAACCCAGTCAAACACGTTTGGGATTGTTTGGAACATCGATTGTGAGCCAGGTCTTCTTGTCCAGCATCAATGCCTGACCTCACAAATATGCTTTTGACTGAATAGGCACAGATTCAAACAGGCACACTCCAGAGGAGCGGAGCCTGTCAGAGTCACAAAAAGGGGGTAGCAACTCCATATGGTTTTGGAATGGGAAATCCAGTAGGTTCTTATAGGTGTGATGGTCAGGTGTCCACATACTTTTGGCCATACATTGTTCCTTTCCAAAACCACCAGTAAACCTACAAAAGTCTTGAGTTTTTATATTTAATGTTGTTAATGGTAATTCGGATCATTCTTTGGGCACTATATTGTCTCAAAACGACCTGCATGCACCTTTCTGCCATGAACTGGTTATGAAAAATACATTTTAGGGCAAAACATTTCTCAAAACTTTCATAAAACAATGTCTGAGGCATCAGGAAGTGAATTAATCATTTCAAGCAATAGCTTTTCAAGAGGTACACTATACGGACAAAGGTATTGGGACACCTGACCATTACACCAACAAGGGACATTAATAACATTGCATTCAAATACATAGAATTTAATATGGAGTTGGTTCCCCCTTTGCAGCTATAACAGCATCCACTCCTCTTGGAAGGCTTTCTGTGGGAATTTGTGCCCATTCATTCTGTAGAGCATTAATGAGGTCAGGCACTGATGTTGGACGAGAAGGCCTGACTCGCAATCTCCGTTCCAGTTCAGGTGTTGGATGGGGTTGAGGTCAGGGCTCTGTGCGGACCAGTCAAGTTCTTCCACGCTGAACTCATCCAGCCATGTCTTTATGGACCTTGCTTTGTGCACTGGGGCACAGTCATGCTGGAATAGAAAAGGTTCTTCTCCAAACTGTGTCCACAAAGTTGGAAGCATGGCGTTAGGCCTGGCCCACACCCTGAATAATAGGTCCGTCCCAGTACTTTTGTCCATATAGTGTAGCTTTTATAGTACTTCCATCACCTCAGCTGTGAAAAATCACATCAAACCACTCTGAATCTCTTCGTTAACATTTTACAATTTAACAATTTTATTATACTGAAATATCTTGTGATATCAGTGGAATTCCCTGATATATTGTTCAGTAACTACAGAAAATCAGAAAGAAAGTAATAAGAAAGTCATAAGGAACTGAAATGGGCACAAACAGGTCCATTGGGCTTAGGGGACTGAACTAAGTTCATTCAAAGATTTCTTCTTTGGAAGGTACTTTATAAAAGCAAAAAATGTACTTTTCCATCACAAAGTCGCAGTAACTTTACAAAGTCATTTCAATTATTTTCTAATCAGGCCTACAACCATTGCTTCCTCCGAAAAGACTGGTGACTAATGGATTGAGAAAACCTTGTATTTGATTACTAGAGAATGACTAAGATGCATTTGAGAATTAGTGCAGTGGAACTTCAATATGGACGCCCTCCAGCTATTGACTCCATCTTTTAGAACCGGCGTAGGCTTTTAGTGTACTTACATACTGGTTGCTCAATGTCGCCGTCCCCCTGGCAGTTTTGCAATACTTTTGATGGCTGCCATCAGTCCCCTTTCCCGCTCTAAATTATTGATGGATCACAGGATAAGTGCCCCCGCAATGCTCTCTTCGAAACTCTCGTCTTGAGTGCAAAGATGAAGAGTTCAGGCTAATGGGAAATCTATTTTTTAGGCTGAAAAATATCAAGCTATTGATTATACATAGAGTGCCATTTTCAAGTTTCAGGGTTGCAGGTAAATGGCAACTTGCACAAATTGTGACAAATGCATTTCGTGTTTCTTTTAGTAGCTCTGAAAGATCTCGGAGAACTTTGGCCAAATTTGCATCTGAGTCTTTTCAGTAAAAAAATAGCTGCTGTTCTGAAATGGTATTTAATACATTTCTTAAAACTTAAGTATGCTATTCACATTAAAAAACTTACTGATATATTACATGAAGGCAGACCATTGTGAAACGGTTTCAGCACAAAACTCTCTCTGGTTAAAAAATAAGTTGAAAATAGCAATAAAATAGAGTATAATGAACCCTCTTTGGATGATAGATTTAGTTATACTTTATATTTATCTTAAGTTTTAAAGCAAATAAAAGCCAAAAGGCATGTACTTTGCGAACAATGTCAAAATAATAAGATGACTGGTACCAGCAAAGAAGTGCATTGAATGCATTACTGTCTAAATGACAAATTATACACAACGTTTTTCGAAATATTATGATGAAAATGAACAATATACAGCAACAGAAATCTGTGACTTGATGTTAATATTTGTCTTGTTTTGTGACCCTGTGGGCTAAGCAAGATATTCTAGATGCAGTTCTAGATTTCTACCCATAGATGGCACTGCACTAACGGAATTGCTGACATTGGGCAGCGCTCTCTCTCTCTCTCTCTCTCTCTCTCTCTCTTTCTTTTCCTCTCTCCGTCATTCTCTTTTCTTCTCTCTCTCTCTCTCCCTTTCTTCTCTCTCTCATTCTCTTTTCTTCTCTCTCTCATTCTCCTCTCTCTCCGATTCTCCCACATTAAGTCTTTCACTTCCTAAATATTTTATCCTCGATAATGTTTCACATGTCTGTGTTAGATGTAGTTTGCTGTGTTTAATGGTCAATGTTGTCTTCGTAAAACGCCTACAAGACGTCACTCTGCGAGGAGCAACGTCACATGCAGAGGGGGTCTCTCAAGACCACTGTGCTCCTGGATGCTTTTGCAAAGATTTGCTGTCGCGTCGAACCTCGGAAGAAGTCTCCTCTCGTCCCTTCCATCTCTGAACACACACACACACCGTCCCTTCCATCTCTGAACACACACATACCGTCCTTTCATTCTCTGAACACACACACACACACATTCATGTGGCCGATGCCCAATCCTAGTATACAGAATAATAAAAACGTAGACATATTATATAGCCTGTATGTGTTGTGTTGTATGTGTTTAGTGCATACATTTAAAAACGGAGTATATGTAGTGTATACGGCGAGTATATATAGTGACGTCAGATGTGTAGCCTACTTTATTGATCTGTCGTTGACTTGTGTGTGTGTTGTGTGTTATTGTAGTGAGTTTAGATTTTGTTAGAATAAGAGACTGGAACCTCTGATCTAAAGTCCCTTGAATGGGACGCCTCTTCCTCCTTTTATTATTCATTCATTCATTCATTAGTCGTTTCTAAAGTGTTCAGCCTCGCGCTGCAACGGTTAAAATATGCGACACGATATCAGAGAGAGAGAGAGAGAGAGAGAGAGAGAAAGAGAGTTACTGAGTGTGTGTGAGAGAGAGACTGAGCGCGTGTGTAAGAGAGATACTGAGAGAAAGAGAGGGACTGAGTGCGTGTGTGTGTGAGAGAGAGAGCGCGTGTTTGAGTAAGAGGCAGAGAGAGAGAGAGAGACTGAGCTCGTGTGTGTGAGTGAGAGAGAGAGTGAGTGAGTGAGGGAGAGAGAGAGAGAGAGAAATGTCGTACACCGTCAGTCTCCGGTTAGCCTCGTGTCAGTCCAGCGCGCTCCTGTCGGATAAGTGATCGAGCTGAGAGAGAGAAAGGTAGAGAGATATAGAGATACAGTGAGAGGCAGTAAGAGTCGGTGTGTGTTGTGGATGTCCGCAGCGACTCTGCAGCCCGAGAGGGGGAGAGAGAGGTGGTGAGGTTGTGCCGCTGAGGGGGAGAGGACAGTCTCCTCCAGTGAGGGAATGTGGAGGAGCTGGCCGCGGTGTGTGAGCGAGCCCCGGCCCGGAGAGACCCCCGGAGAGACCCTCAACACGCGCAGTGTGTTACTGTTACTCTGAGCTGATACCGGCCAGGCTGTGAGACACTCAGCTCAGACCTGCTGCCTCACATTTCTCTGAGAAGAACCGGGGACACTTCTCTTCTCCATGTGGATATACTCACCCTGAGGAGCAGACACGGAGAAGAGGACCTTCATATCTCCTCTCTGAAGCTTCAGTTCTCCAAAACCAGCACCGAGATGAACCGCAGGTTGCTGTTTCGTGTCAGGTGAGTCCTTGGAACCTCTACCACAACTGCATTTTAGTCCTAAAACGTCTACACAGCCTCTACGTGTGTGTGTGAGAGAGATGTGGCCGCGAATACTAATGTGAGACGTGGAAGCGTCCACAAGCCGGACCCTCCAGCTGACAGCTGGGGTCGTATTAATATTTCAGCCGGGGTAAACTGAATGAGTCTGATAGCAGGACTCTGCCACCACTCTGTCCTTGCTGATGAAGAATAGTAACGTGGTCTGTTAGTACATCTTCTGACAGTCTACAAGTTCCACCCTTTCGGATTCAACCACCCCCTGGTTAATAGCCTGGGGTCGAGGTTTTAGATGATATCGACCCACTGATCCATGCAGGATCCCATTAATAAACGATACAGCAGATGATTAAATTAGTGAGTGATGGTGGCTCATTAATGATGCTTATCGCATCCCCCTGGTCTACAGTCCAACAGAGCCAGGAGACCCTCAGTACAGGTGGGATGGATGCGCAGAAGGCAAAGCAGACATCAGGATCTACACTTCAGATATGGGAATGATGGAGATGGAGGTGATTGTGGACATTTCCTCCATACCTTCAGATCAGCAGGATAGATAGATGGGACCTTGGATGTGAACTTAGTACTACTAGAAAAAAAAAGGTCAAAGGGGCTTGCAGGTTCATGGTGGGTCTGTAGGGAAATTTAACACACCGGTTTTCTTCACCAGCAGTGCTAAGTTCCCATCCAAGGTCCCATCTATCTGTCCTGCTGATCTGAAGAAATGAAGGAAATGTCCACAGTCACCTTCCTCCATCTCCATCATTCACATGTCTGAAGTGTGGATGGTGATGTCTGCTTTGCCTTCAGCACAGCCAGCCCACCTGTACTGAGGGTCTCCTGGCTCTGTTGGACTGTAGACCAGGGGGATGCGATAAGCATCATTAATGAGCCACCATCACTCACTAAAGTGGAGGAGATTCAGGCGAAGCGTGGTGCGAAACAGCAGTTTGACCTCAGACAGCAAAGGGGTCACGGGCAAAATTCTCTCTTGGAACAGTAAAAACTCAGTATTTCTTTGCCAGCGACCAGTTTATCCAAGCGCTGAAATTTCCCTTCTTTTTTCCCCTCACGAGGAATTAGATATGCGTCTGATTTTTGGAGAGTTCAGATTTAACATTCTGTAAAATCATTCACTTAAAGAAACATGAATGACATGTGTAATCTGGGGAAACGTGGTTGATTTAAGTTGCCGGTTTTCAAAGTTTTGTTTAAAACGCAGAGGCTGAACCCGTGATCCCACGCTTAAAAGGGAATTACACCAGTTTCTAACATCTGCATTACTCATTCACAGTGAAACGCTCAGTTGTAAAGACACTGAATCAGAATTGTTCACAGCGGTGGTGGCTGGAACCAGACAACTGAAGCAATTAACTTCTCTAAAAGCTCCAGAAATTAATATAGCTTGAAATGGTTGTGAATATGTGGATGGATGCCTAAAACTTTGCTGTAGGATAGTTCTGATATAAAGTTTATGTCCTAAATCATATTTTTAATTCACTGTCGTGTTTCATGCAACGGAAGGAAAATCCATCCATCCATTATCTGAGCTGCTTATTCTATCCAGGGTCATGGGGGTGTTGGAGCCTATCCCGACGGTGGATAAAAATCCCCAAAGAAAACATTATTTTTCAGACTCATCATTATTTTACCATTATCAAAATGACATATAAAAACTCAGAAGATATGACATGCGGTGTAGTGATGGTTTTAGAAAGTAAATTAAATGGACTCCCCGTGTTCATATCACCACCATTGTAAAGATATCAGAGTTGGTAAGTTTCTCTTCAGTTGATTTCACATTAAACTACTCCAAATAATTGAGTGAAAATGACTGAAATGTACAGAACATTTAAAAAAATCATTGAACTTTTCAACGGTAACATTTTGGTTTAGCCGCTAACTGCTTATTTTAGTTCAGAATGCAGTGTTCACTTTCCTGTGTGGCGTGTTAAGGGGGGTTGGATTACATAGCGCTTCGAGCGCAGACCCTTGTGTGGCTTTATTCCCTTTGATGAGGCAACGGGAGGCTAAAGAGACTGTTGAGTGTCTCCACATCACACAGTCTTCAGTCAATAAGGTTAACTAGACAAAGCTGAGAGGAGAGGACTTCACTGGACACACAGTCCTCATATCCTCCTTGCCTTCCATGGACTTTCACTTCCATGGATCTTGATCTACAAGTCATACAGGGCAAAGTAAAAGCTCCTGCTGCCGCTCTTCACAGCATGAGCTTCTTCAGCTGGAATTTGAATGTGGAGTCAGTTTGTCAAATAGGCTTTCAGCCCTTATTGCTAAGTCGCGTGCTATTGATTTGCTTAAAAGTCGGTGGGACACATTAGATGTTTCCTGAAGGTTAACTGGGAGATATTATGTGCTTTAGGAGGGTTTGCGGATGTCTTTGTAGCTGACGTTTGTGTGAGTTCTGTGAATTTGTAGCCGTTTTGAATGGACTAGACCCAAAAGAGAACCGTGTTCATTGTTCCTTCCACAGTCAAGCGCCTTCCTTGGGAGGTCACATTTGTAGGCAGGTCGGGGCAATTGGCACGACTTGTTTCGACAGAACAGAAGTAGCACTGGCGTTACTTGCTTATTTTTCTTGGTGTGGCTTGACTCAGCAGCTGTGAAGACACGCCATGAAGCTGTTAAAATATTTGCTGTCTAATCACTCCTGTGTGCCACTATTCATCAGCCGTCTGATCCTTTTCTGAAGAACTTGTCTGTCCACACTTGACATAAGCAGCTGCTAGATGCTGGAAGAAACGTACCCCTGCCAGGGCCCCCCCTCCTTCTCCACAGAGCATGTCCATACAGCTCAATAGCACCCCCTATGGGTTTTACACTCATCAGGTGTAACGCTCGCCTACTGACCCGGAGAGCGCGGTCAGTCAGGGAGAGAGTCCTTAGCAACGTCTCTGAATTCCAAGCTGTGACATCAGACTCGTAATGCCTCAACCCCCTCTTTCCCCGAGGCTTGTGAGCTGAATGCATTCGAGAGCGGTGCATGTGAGGTCGGTGGGTCATGAATGAGGCAGTGCTTGTTTTAGTTACATGCTGCGTCACAGGTGAGCCCTGCTCCTCACCAGGTTTTCCCAAGTCTCTCTCTCTCTCTGTCTGTCTCTTTCTTTCACTCTCTCACTCTCTCTCTCTCTCTCTTACTCTCACCCACCCCTTCTATCTGTCTTGCCAATTGTCTGTCCCGTCTCTGACTTGTTCCATCTCTGTCTCTTCTTCTGTCCCTTTCTCTCTCTCCCCCTGCCCCCTCTCTGGATTTTTTCTTTTATTCCACCTCTCTCCATGTCTTTCACCCCCCCCCCTTTTTTTCTCTGTTCCTCTTTCATTTTGCTCTTTCC
>JBBPCZ010000142.1:22418496-22438841 GCA_037974445.1 Brycinus macrolepidotus | reverse complement strand
GTGTGTGTGTGTGTGTGTGTGTGTGTGTGTGTGTGTGTGTGTGTGTGTGTGTGTGTGTGTGTGTGTGTGAGAACATGTCTGTGTGTTTATCCGCTCACAGAACAACACTGCACAGATAACAGTCCACGTGTGACATTGATGAAGGTATGAACAGACTGGCCATGAAAGTAGATTCGGTTTCTTGTGGTGAAAAAACAGACTCTTCCACACTCTGGCCTTTGGTCCTTAGGTGCCCTTACGATACGCCTCTCAACCAGTGTTTGCCTTTATCGCCGGGAAAGGTTGTAAACATCTTGCTGCGATAATTTGTCTTTGCTGCCACCGTTGCATTCAGCTTTGAGCCCGCGCTGACCCCGGAGCGGAGCTAACACCTTAATTAGGCCTGTGTTTTGCGTTGCGGCTAATTATCAGGAGCAGTTGGTGGACAGGCTCTCGCTTGGAAGGTGCCAGTGTCCAGATTGGTCACAGCAAAGTGTGGGTGCTGACACATTTACAGCTTCACAGTGTGGGCCAGGAGGAGTCAGCCCTTCGCAGGTGGCGGTCATTGACTGCATTGGCTATTGTGTGCAGTACTGTAGTTAAGAACTAATTGTAGCATAGCAAAATCTTGCTGCTGTCCCAAGTGAAGCAAGACTTTTTGATACTTCCTTATGGACCCCTGTGCAAAAAACTCAGAAGTAATACTCTTAACCAAATGTTTGAACAGTCAACTTGCATTTTATGTTGATTTTCAAAGAGAAAATGTTCTCACATCCTCTACGTGGAACGAACTTTTCGGGAATGTGGATGCATCATTTTTGCTAAGCTTAATAAATGAGCTGAAAAAGGGCTTAAAATATAAAATATGTCATAAATTTTGCCCAGGTCACATCACTCACAAAATGAACATGCGATTTGACTACAGGCACCAAAACCTTTTTATAAGACTGTATGTTTGCATGCTAAAATATTAAGTGTTAGGAACATAAAGGTACGTGATAATTAGATCAGGAAAGTTTTACTTCCTAAAAGTTTTTTTTTTTGCCGTACTAGATGTTCCCGTGATAGTAGTGCAAGTTTCTCTCTGTACTGAATGCTGTCATTGGAAAATGTCCTATTTATGTGCTTTCTATGGGCACGCAGGCACTTTCCCTGGTACGTAGTGTACTCCCACACCATTATGGCAATAAGAGTTAAGAGAAAACTCTATACTAGAGAACAGCTCAGTGGGAGAGGCAGTTGCGTGTAAGTAAAAGGCCAGTCACTCTTTCACAGCCTTCATCATCTTGAGTGCTTGTGTGCTGCGCGCTAGCTTGCCGCCTCATTGAGGCCTTTTCAGATTGATAGCCACGGGGCTGCAACAATGTCAAATAGGGCTGCTTTAGTATGAGCAACACATAGCACGGAAGGTAAAAATCAATTCTTATGTTCCACACCCAATTCTACAACACACGCCCAGACCCTGTGCCGCCTTTTAGAGACCGTCCCAAAAAAAATGGTGGAGTGTGTGTGTGGTGGACAGCGGTCACAGGATGCCAGGCTAGGGAGGATGGATGGGTGTGTGCGGCTTGCCTGTGTGGCTTTTGGTTGTTTGGGCCTTGTCTGTCAGGAGCATGGCACTGAAGACTGCTGGACGGCTGTGCGTGTGTGTGTGTGTGTGTGTGTGTGTGTGTGTGTGTGTGTGTGTGTGTCAGAGTTAGTCTCTCAAGAAGAGCAGTACATCTAGAGGCAAAGGAAGGGCAAGATAAGTAGCAAAAAAGAGACAGGCAAATAAAAGCAGAGAAATGGCGGGTATACACTCTCAAGATTTGGACCATGACACTAAAAAAGGCAAAATTTTAAATAACAGATAGTAAGAACTATGGTTCTTATGCAGTTGTGTGTCTTAAAGATAATTAAACAGCATAAAAATGCACCAATAGCAATATTGCATGGCATAACCTACATCTAAAAGTGTCGTCTTCTCATGCATCGTAGGCCTATCATAGGCAAATCTTCATCATATAATCACATAAACACACTTGATACCGCACGGTCTGCTACAGGATTTGGCCTGAGATTCTCTTGGCATCATCATACCGGGTGGCACTCAATAAACCTACAAGACGGCTGTTATCACAGAAACTGCAGCAGGCTTTGAGAGAGTGAGAGCCAGAGAAGGATAAGGATGGAGGGAGAGATAGAGGCAGGGAAAACTTTCTTTCTGCTATAGAGACCCGTCCAGGCAGCCCGTGCCCAGCCAGGTCTGGGGGCCACTGTTGAACCTTGCTTGCCCCTCTAGTCTCCTCTTCTCCCCTGCAGCCGCCAGCTTGCCAAAACAAAGGCTTTTGTTTAGATCTGCAGTTGGGCAGATGGAGGAGAAGACAGTAAATGAAAAACAGTGCGGGAAGGGGAACTAGTGGACCATGATGGAGGGAGTGCACACTGGGGCCATTCCTTTGGGAAGACTAACGGTCTTACAAAAAAAAAAGAAAAAACAAAACAAAACACAAATGCCGCCACAGTGCTCCTAAGCCGAAGCGGTGCCAGGGCAACTGCGCAGCCCTCTGTTTCTTTTTTAGCCGAAGCCACCAGTCGTGAGTGCTAGCTGGTGCCTCAAGGCTCTCCTGGGCCCTGGCAGCCTTTATTAAGATGTTAATGGAATTGCCATCATGACACATTTCCATAGGACAGACTCCCTCGCCATGGCCATTTTTCAATGCCTCAGTCTGCCCGCCGCGCTCAATACATCAGCTCCTTTAAACAACAGGTCCTTCATACAAACACCCTGCACTCTGTCTCTCCCTCTCTTTCTTCCATTTCTTTTCACTCCCTTTCTTACCTGTCTCCCATTCTTTCTGTCTCTCGTTATGTCCTCCCTCCTGCTCTTTTTCTCTCCGTCTTTTTTCCATTTCTTTCTTCTCCCGCTGTCTCTGCCTACTTTTTCTTTCTTTCTTTCTTTCTTTCTTTTCTTCTTTCCTTCTTTCTTTCTTTCTTTCTTTCTTTCTTTCCGTCTGTCTGTCTGTCTTTCCATCTGTCTTTCTTTTTCTTTCTTTCTTTCTTTCTTTCTTTCTTTCTTTCTCTCTGTATTCTTTGTTCTTTTAAGTCTTTCTCACATTCTTTCTCTCTCTCCCACTCACTTCCTGTCACTGCCCTTTCTTTCTCTCCTTCCATCCTTTTCTGCACCCCTCTGACTATGTTCTAACTTCATGTCTCACCCTGTCTCATTTTTTGTCTGTATTGCAGTTTGTCTCCGTTTCTCTGTCTGTGTGTGAGCTACTTCATATTTGGCTGTAAGTCAATGCTGGACCCTCATGTTATCCCCACAAGAATGCTAATGTCTGACTGGAAGAGGGCCTCCGAAAGCAGCCCCTTAGTCTCCAGCAAAAAACCACTAAAGCTTTGCCTCCCACACCACAAACTTTGTTTGCTAAAACGGTTCCCAAGACCACGCAACAGACACACTGTGAAAACAAAAGGAGCGCTACATGAGTTGCTACCTTTTGAATTACAAAGCAGTCACTTTCCTTGTGATTTCCAAAAGCCATCCAGTCTTTCATTCTCGGCATGGCTCTTTTGCTTAGCTTCTGTACAAATTTGACACTAACCCCGACAGCGTCAATAATCAATTAGCTCTTGTCATGCTACGAGATAGCGTTATGTGCCTTATTGTTTGTGTGTGGAAGTTGACAATAAACGAACGATGAAAAGGGACCCAGCGGACAAACTGGCAGCTGTGCTCAGTCAACGTGTGTGTGCATGTGTGTGCATGTGTGTGCGTGCGTGCATGTGTGTGCATGTGTGTGCGTGTGTGTGCATGCGTTCGCGTGTGTGTGCATGTGTGCGTGTGTGTGCGCGTGTGCCTGTGTGTGTGAGTGCTGAGAAAGAAAGAAAGACAGAAGACACACGTATAGGTACAGCTGTAAGGTCCACACTGCCCCCTCGTGAGGCGAGGAGTCCGGTCTACTGTAGGTTTCCATGGTTACGGGGGGGGGGGGTGATTTGTCTCTTCCATTGGTTTGAGGGGAAGAGGAAAATGTGCTAAAGGCAGTTTTGTCCTGCCGTGCCGTGCGCCAATCGCAGAGCCAGGCCAATTATGACCCAGCGGCATGGCCTGACTCTCCCTGAATTAAAATGCTTGGATAACACCGTTTACGTCATGTGGTTTAGGATGTCACGTAGAAGCAGTTAAGCAGACATATGAACTGATTGTAGTATTCGTATACCTGATTAGGGATTCAAATAAGGAACAAAAATAAATAAATAATGTATTATCTTGTGGTTTTCAAATATCACCTGACAGTGTGACACAGAACTACGGAGAATAATGATAATACAAAAACAGCTGGTACTGCTTCCTATTTGTAGCATGCTGGCTGCATACTTGAAATGAATATAAAATTTTTAATTTTTTTTTCATATCAGAATGTTTATCATTAGATTTAGAATGCTATTTGAAAATTATGCATGCTCAAATAGCAAACACTGGTTAAAATTTGGTGTATAGTTAAAAATATAGACATTTTGAGGGTGAATGAGGATAACTGAATGTGATTCTCTGCTTTTTTTTTTATGGTCCCTTCTTCCCCTGATGTAAGGAAGGTAAGGAACACATAGACGTGGCACATTTTTCCAGCACATCATATGTTCATTGCCATGTGGTGAAGGGAACAATTCCTTTGTTGTGGGCAGATAATTGCCTCTAACCTTCCTTCACCTGCCTGCAATTGTTTGGCTGTGGGCCCACGCACGCACCCCTGACGTGTACTCACCTGCATCCGCGGCGTCTGTTTTGTTACAATTCTCAAGCCGGCCGTGGCCTTATCTGCAGAGATATAGCTCGTCTTTCCTGTTGAGAGGCAGACGCCTTAACACATCCTCCACGCCTCAGCTGGGGAAAAGAGCAGAGATAAGCCTTCCAAATTCATTCCTGAGCCTGATAGCAAACGGAGACCCTCAGACGAGAGAGAAAGAGAGAGAGAGAGGAAGGGGTAAAGGATAGAGGGAGAGACATAAATGGTTCCTCTGTCATCCAGATAAACATTTTCCATAGTGACGACCAAAACAATCCCAAAACCAAAAAGCAATGATGAAAGACCTTGAAACTCTCAACTTCAAAACCCTGAAAAAACTGCACAGCATCCCTGCTTGGCACTCCCCTTTTCCTTCCCCCCCCCCCTCCCCCCCCCGAGTAGGTTCTGGTTTGTGTGAGCATGCTAGGGGACAACAATCACAGAGGAGTTACCAGCTTGCTGCCAGGGAGACTGGACACATTCCTTTGAAAACACAGGCCAGCCATTTTTTGAATAAGACACTGGGATGGAATGAGTTCATTCCATTTTTTTCCCTTCTTCCTATTGTGTCTATTCTTTGGCTTTGAAAGCCAAGGAAAGTCCTGTTAATACTGGCTTATCTACTGTATTTGATCCACATTTGGTTCCTTGAAGAACCTATCAGCCACTTTTCACAAGGTGAAGATTGTCTAAAGCTGGTGGCCTGGTGGTTAGGGAGTTGCCCCTGCGATCAGAAAGTCGTGGATTTGAGTCCCAGTACTGCTAGTGGCACCTCTGAGGTACCTTTGAGCAAGGTACCGTCCCCACACACTGCTCCCTGGGAGCTGTGTTCCTGGCTGCCCGCTGCTTCACTTGGTGAATGAGTTAAATGCAAAGAAGAATTTTGTGTTGTTCACGCTGTGGTGTGTTCACATATGACAAAGGGACACTTTACAAAAGGTAAAGGTTTTATCCCAGTTGAAGGTTTTCCCTACAACCTTATGTCCAAGCCATCAGCCCTTTAGGGACCTTTCCCTGACTGTAAAGCTAGGCGTCTTCAAAGTTGAAAGATGCTTTAAAGGGACCTATTAATATGCAAAATAGAGCTAGTAGAATTGAGGACGCTCCAAAGCACCATCTAGTTCCAAAGCACTGTGGCCTGTAGATGTTTTTGCTATTGACTAAACTCCAGACGACCTTCAGAGACAAGCTGGCGTGTTTGCACAGAGAAATGTGGTTGGCATTCGGATGTGAATGTTGCTGAGGTTTCCCCTCTCGCAGCTTGTCAGCCCTCTATCAAAAGCTTGGAAAAATGACAATTGTTATATATGTAAACCCGACAAACAGTGTTTTTGAAAATGTCACAATGCGTTCTTGCGCTGCCAAGGGACACACAGATCCAAACACTGTTCGTTTATTATGTTTTAAAACTTGCTTGCATCGCCAGGCTCCTGCGTGGACGTGCGGAGTCGCAGTAAAAACCACGCAGGTCTTGTGAAAGCGTCTCGGCAGATTTAATACCGCGACTTTTCTGTTGTCAAAACTAATGGAATGTGAGACATGACAGCAACATCTCCCCTCTGCCTCGTGTGCAGGCCCGGGAAATCAAAAAGTAAGCACAATTATGAACGTAAGCGTTTAGCTCTCAGATTACACCACAGGAAATAAATAATCAAATGGTGACATCATGTATAATTCACACATCAACAGCAATGTAGGTCAATCACACTCCTTTTCTTTCACTCCTTTTTTTTTTTTTTTTTTTTGGAGAGCAACTGGCGAATTAGGGTATCTAAGACAATTATTTCAAGTGTGACGGCGCTGAGAGCCTTGGCAGAGGACTGGAGAGCCCCTGTGTTGTCCGCCTAGATGTTGATTAAATATGACTGCACTGGAGCCGCTGCCTCCAGAGAGAGATAGGGAAAGAAACGGCGAGGGAGAGAGATAAGGAGAAAGAGAGGGAGAGAGAGAGAGAGAGAGATAGATGGGGGTGGGTGGAAAAGAGCTGAGCAGGTTTCTACTTGAAAGACATGAATGAATATAGTCTCATGTTGCATTGTGTAATGGCTGGGGATTACACGCTAATGCTGTTTAATGCCTGACACATAAAAGGTGAGAAGATGTCATCCGTGCCGCTCGCTTACTGTCATTGCTTGGCTTTGGAATTATGTTTACCCTCTGCTCAGCTGGTACACACTTTTTTAGTTTATCCGACATTATGATAGTTATTGACTCATGTTAGAATCATGCGAGGTTAAATTAGTAGCAAAATTAGTACTCCAAACGAACAAAACTGTAGCTTAGAATAGTAGTACCAACTAGGAATCAAAAGTAATCATTTTTATATCCAAATTGCAATTAAAAAGTGCAGTTTTCAAATTGAAGTATAGATTATATTAGAAACAGTGTTGTCCAAGAAATTTTAAGTTGAGAAATGCAACCCAATGACACACCATTTGTACTCAAACCAATAAGAAGCAACCAAACACTCTTGTCCTGTGTACATGGCAACACAACCACAACTGACTGGCAGCCTGGCACACGGCGTTTAGTGTTTGACTATAAAGCCAGTAAATGGATTTGTTTGTGATCCAAGTTAAAGCGTTACACTATTTGTCACAGAAATTACAGTTACATACAGTTACAGTACTTAATTTCTTCAAATCGTTCAGTACTAGTGGCAACTATCGTAAATTCTGCCTGATATCAGTATAGATATCCGTGTGCCATACTTAAGTGGCCATTTTTGTCATGGCATAAACACACCACACCACAGCAGCTGGTGGCCTAGTGGTTAGGGCGTTCGCCCTGTGATCAGAAAGTCGTAGGTTCGAATCCCAAGACTGCTAGTAGCACCTCTGAGGTACCCTTGAGCAAGGTACCGTCCCTACACACTGCTCCCTGGGCGCCGTGTTCCTGGCTGCCCACTGCTTCACTTGGTAAATGGGTTAAATGTAGAGGAAGAACTTTGTGCTGTTCACGCTGTGGTGTGTTCACGTATGACAGAATGATCACTTTACTTTACCACACAGTATGAACATTGTGAAATTGTTGTCTGCATTTAACCCATTCACCCGAATGAAGCAGTGGGCAGCCAGCGATGGCGCCCGGGGAGCAGTGTGTGGGGGCCGTACCTTACTCAAGATTACCTCAGTGGTGCCATTGGCAGTCCTGGGATTTGAACCCACAGCCTTCCAATCACAGGGGCAGCTCGCAAACCACCAGGCCACCAGCTGATATCTAAAATGCTAGATATCAGTATGCCATGCAATGTTAGCAACTGTAGTTTGAATGGTGCAGTATTGACTTTCGGTATCTGTTATCTGAACTAGCCTCGTGGCTCCAGTGTAGAACTCTAGAAGCAAACTTGAGACACCAAACATGTCATGCCTGATTGAACACATTTGGAGTAGAAGGAAAATCTGATTTTTCCCAGAACATTTGCTTTGAATCTGCGTTGTAAGGCAGATCAGACCTCGGGCAATGCAGAATAGCGCTACTGTAGCTATTTTGCATGCCCTTGTTCTTGCTCTCCCTGGCTTTATTTCACAAGCGTTGTTTGGCGAGAAACATCAAACTGTTCATTTTCAGAAATGTTCTCCCCACCAAAAAGCTCCTGGAAATCTTTCAGTTGAGCTGCATGCTGTTTGTTCTGGCATTGACCTAAGGCACCTCAGCCCAAGGCTAGGGAGGCATGGTTCCCCATGGTCTGGGGTTAAGAGGGCACTCAGTGCCAGAGGTCAGAGGTGAAGTGAGCAGGCCGCCCACCTCACATGGATGGCCATATTGATCGAAACCGAGGCACGTTTTATGTAAGAGACTGGTACATGGCTCAGCCTCGACTGCAATGCCGCTGTTTGTGGAAGCGATAAATATTTCATTATCTCTCCCTGTCATTACCATATATTGGAACAAATCTGTCAATTAAAGACTCTTAGCCATGCCGGAAAAATAATGCTGTTTACGACAGAGGGAATTAAAAATGCATTGTCTTTCCTTCGTTTGTTTGTTTACACGTTTCATCTGTGGCTTTTCAAAGCTGACAATTACCAGCTTGTAGCACACAACCCACCCCCCCTACCCCCCCACTCGACCTCCCTCTCTCTTCTCCTCCTTCTTCCCTCTGTTCTTCGGCTTGTTTTCTTAGTGGGGAGGAGGAGAAAGAAACAAGGGAAAGTGTCGAGGAGGAATGTGTGTGTGTGTGTGTGTCCGTGTTTGTCTTGCACTCAGAATATAAGTATGCCCTTCAGTGTCAAGCCTTGTCTTAGCTATAGCATCGCCCTTTACCCAATGCTCTTTACAGGACTTTGGCAGATGCCCAGTGTGATAGCACATTAATGGGCAGAAGACACACACATCGGCGCGCACGCACACACACACACTCACCTGTCTCTGCACTGCAGAATAGATCTTGGGGCTGTCTCTTGCGTGGCTTCCTGTCCGCTCTGCTGATGAAGGCCCTTTGTTGGCTTGTCTGCAGATCCTCAAAGCATGGACAGCTTGAGCTGTCGTTCCTGTTCCAGGCCCAACGTGCCTCTAATCCAGTTCAGCACAGCCACCTGAGGCCACCCACAAAGATTGCATGTGCCTCAGATCATTCCACTTCTTTCTTGTCGTTTTTCCAAGAGTTGCAGAACATGTCCACTGAGATTACATGGAATGTGGAAAATGACTTTCATTAAATTGTCACAGTGACCCATCCAGTAATCTCTGGGCTGCTGCCGTCATTCGTTGCCTGTGATATCTGTGTGTACCATTATGCTGTCTAAGTGACTATATCACATTGGATAGTAGAGGTGTTTTTGATTGGCTGCGTGTTCAGAGTAAAGGCAGGAATAACGAAATGTTGTTAACACTGCCTTTTCTGTACTTTGCAGTTGAAACAGATTTTGTAATCAGTTGTTGTAGTTTCTGGGTGTAAAATAGACTTAAACAGGGAGATCATTTTTATTTAAGAATTAAAGTAATCACATTACAGTTTGAGAGAAGTAATTAGTAACTTGTTGTTGAGTAATCTCAAGCAGATGACTTCAAATTTACCTTGTTTCTGACCATACACAACATACTATTATCTATAAATAATAGTATGTTGAGACTGCACTGAGGCTGAGATTGCACTGAGAACACAAGCACGCACACAGAGAGAGGTAAAAAAACGCACGACTTGTCCACTTCTCTCAGGGGGTGTCGACTTGAACCTCTGACGTCGACGCGTTGACAAGTCGGCTTTTCTGTCAATGCCCTAGTGTAAACACAGTATGTCATATAATGGGAAATAATCAAGTTTATTTGATATTACTTTAGGACGTGACCTGGTTTGATGCAAGAGTCTGATGACTTAAGCAGTTCACGTGATGCTAATTGGTAGGGTTCTAGCACTACTCCTGGTTGCCAGCTCTCAAGTTTTTGGAGCTTTTCTAAAGCCATCACGTTGTGTAAAGGAATATCACAGAAGAGAAATGCCAACCAAACTACACAAAACATGCAATCAACTATTTTTAGTCTTTCTGCATGAATACATCTGATGAGGTCATTCTGTAGCCGGCTGTTTCAGGAAGGGCCACCTTTTTTTAAGGCACTGCCACTAGAGAGTGTGTAAGTGGTGTGCGGAAAGCTGGAGCGTCGGGTTTCTCTCTCTCTCTGATCACTCTGATACCATTCCATCTGATTGGTGAAAGTGACTTGTGAAAGCAACTGACATGTTCAGGTTTAAACTCCTGTTTGGTTTAACTTTGTCATGTAAGTCATGTACTATTCTCCTATAAAAATGTATGGCCTGTGATATGAAAGACTTTATTTTACAAGAAGCAGTGCATGTAAGCAACACTCGCATTACTGCTGGTAGTTTGTTCTTATATTTTGTCCATTTGTCCAATAGAACTCATCTTCCCAGATATACAGCATTCTGTCCACAGTGAACAGTGCTAAAACTTGACTCTGTAACCCCTCCTATGGACTGGCTTTGAAATGCCCAGCCAGTGGCTCTATGCTGTTTTAGGAATTTTATGAAATTTAGAATAGAACAGAGCACATTGAACAAGCATAAACAGGAAAAAACAATCTCAGTTCTTTTAAGGTAAACCGTGCAAATCAGATTTTTCATCAAGCTATTTCTTTGATAGCTGGAGAGTTACTGTTAACTTATTATCTTGACTTTGCCAGTGTTTTGAACCCACACTCGGCCCGTGTTGACAGACAGCATCCCCTGCCCACGGAAGCTCAGGGCTGGGAACAAGAGGAAGAATGCCATTGAAAGAGGTTGGACTGTGCTGGATTGTTCCTTGTGACATTGAGGCCAATAGGAACAGGAAGGAAGCGGTGTTGGGAGGGGATATTATATTAGCTGCCTTTGGCGGAAATGTAACGATGAGGCATGGCATTGGTGGAACTGTTCTCACCAACCCGAAGAGAAGGAATTTTAGGATTTATATGCCAGTCACTGTGAGAAAAGCTTGCATGGGCCTGTTGAACAAATTTTGGACAAACAGAATTATGGTGCAGGAGTCAAGCATGTCCCGCACCTGCGTTTTCTCAGAGAGTCAATATTAAAACCCTTAATGACACACAATCAGATGATAATCAAGCGGAAAGTGAGTGAAATCATGAGAGGTTTTGGATTTACCAGCTGGTTAGGAGAGTTTGGATAGAACAATATTGATCTGGATCAGATGTGCCAGGTGCAAGATAGTACATTATAAAGAAAAACTCTGCCTTGTGTGTTTTTGCTTTGGCTTTGGTTGGTGTTTATTATCGTAGGTTGGGAAATGCCCATTTCTTATATATTTATATGCAGCTACAGGGTAGAGAAAAACTGACTTTAGTCAATTTGAATTTACACTGCTTCACCTGTGAGGAACTACATAGATACCGAAGCTAACAAGTAAAATAAGCTCAGATTTATCCAAACTTGACGCAAACTTGATGCTAATTGTTGTTGGTTGGCTCAAGCAGATTGTTGATGTGCTTTCTGATACTGTATGACATACCGATGTCCTAACAAAGGACGAAAATACAGACAAAGCGGGTGAGTAAAGTGGGGACATGGCAAAAATAAAGTACCACAACATTTCAATAGTTTGTTCACAATATGATTTATATGCAAAGGTTTGGGCACCCATTGACATAGCTTAGAATTAAATGAAAAGAAGTTAATACAGTATCTGAATAAAACAAACGGCAATTTTTAATGCACAATTACCATGTATTTGCTGAAATTAATAAAATGATGTAACCTAAACTAAAATAAAAGGTTGCATGTTCAATCAGTTCACTAGTGGTTTTTTTTTTCAGAGCTCATTTGACATATTAGGCCTTACCCAAGGCCAAGTGTAGACAATTCCAGAGTGTAATATATCATACGACCTTTAAACCTCTCAGGGTGCTGTGCTTACACTCAGCAGCCATGGGCTCATGGGTTCACTGACAGAAGATCTGAAACTCAAGATCATTGACTCTCATGAAGTAAGAGAAGACTATAAATGATACCTAACACTTCCTGCTTGCAGTTTTCCCTGTCTAAAATGTTATTAAGAAAATGACTGGGAAAATGTATACCGCAAAGAAACGCCTCCACATTACTGGCAAGGACGAACAGATTTTTGCAGATGCAGATACCTTGCAAGCCTGTTTGAGGTTATCCAATACTTGTTAGCCGTGTAGCTTGAATGGAAAACTAAAAGAGTAGCCATGTGGTCTTGGCCATTGACTACATTTTGGGTTAGAGGTAAATTATGTAAATTAGAGTTTTCACTGAACTGTTCCATTTAGCATCACTTCAAAAAGGAAGGGTAGTTTTTTTGTTTCTGTTTTGTATTCCGATGTTCTGATATGCCTCTATGCACGCCACCTGATTTGTTTTGCTGGTTGCTGTTGCGAGAGTCAGCCACCTTTCGCCCTCATCCCTTTCCAGCTGCAGAAAACAACGGCACGGACGTGTGCTCGCTGCCACCTGCCTCTCTCTGGTTTTGTTTGAGAGATGCGTGTTTGTGTTGATGAATGAGAAATTACAATTTGCTCCAGTTCACTAGGCACATGAAGCTCTCTCTTGCCCTGTGCGGAGCGATTAACGAGGGACTACAGCTGGGTCCCTTAGCCGCCTGGGCTGTGTTAGGCCTCATTTTGCCAGCTCACTGTGCCTCGTCTGTCAAAAACAACCTGATCTGTCGGACCCCCTGCCAAAGCGCCTCTGATGGTTTTATTAATGCTGAAAGGCAGGGAGAGGTAGATGAGGTAAATCCGCAGGATGCTCCAGCCACCAGCCATTATTGCCCACTCACGGCTCCCCCTCCCCCACACGCCTTTTCTCTCTGTCTCTATCCGTCTTTGTCTGTCCATCCATGCAGTGCTGTGTCTCTCTCTGGCGCTGTCTCTTTCTCTCTGTCACACACTCTCTCGCCGTCTCTCTCTTTCTCCGCCTGTCGGCTCTGTTTCTTTTTCCGTCACACACATTTTCTCTCTTGCTCTGGCTTTCTTTCTGTCTTTTTCTTTCTTTCTTTCTTTCTTTCTTTCTGATAGCTCTAACATCCTTTCCCGGTTTTTGTCCAACTGAAACAGATGCTAATTATAATCATATCACATACATTTGACTTTGAGCAAGCTTAATACAGGAGGAGTGTCTGCTGCATTGGACTGGAGAGTGAAATCATCCTTTTCATCTGCACAGAGTCGTCTACAGTGTCGAGATGCAGAGCTAGATAGATAGAGCAAGAGGGAAGATGGATGGAAGAAGCAAGAAAGAAAGACGGAGATAAAGATAGAGAGAGGGTTTTTAGGCAACGCTGGCCACTTGAGTTGAGTAAATGCCTCATCCAGCGCTTCCAAAATTGGTCCCTGAGCGCTCCAATAAAAGGCAAGCTTCAATAAAGCCACCTCTCGCCATCTTCCTTTGGCAAGGCCAACAGGTACAGTTGGGTATTAATGTGGTTTGTAAAGCCTTTCACCAGTGCTACTGTTCTATTACTATTCTGTGCACACACTGGGCTGGATTTAGTGAATTCCTGCTCAGAATTTCAATTCCCTCTCTCTTAAAGTAGGCCCGGGTCCCGGCATGTGATAATATCAATAAGCGTGTTGCATTAACCCTGGTCTCTCCATTAGAGCAGCCGTATCAGAATGAATTATGGGGTGATTCCTGATGCACTCCCGAGCAAAAGCGGGGGTGTGAGGGGGGGAAGGTTGAAAAAGGGGAATCCTTGAAGCTATGCAAATGTAAGGTATGAACAAATACAAACAAAAACAAACAAAAACTTTAATACCTTTATTTATGCCAGAAATTTTAGGTCTAAACCTAAATACATAAGGAAAAAATGACCCAACCGTAGACCTAATCAAACTCTGTATTCCTAATGATGTCGTCTTGGTGACATCAGTCACAAGATCATCAATGATCAAACCTGAAAGATGGTAATTATCAGGGATCAAATTTTTGAATTAATGAATTGATTCACTACAGTATTAGAATAGTGCCACCATGCAGTTAGCAGTATTAACACACCAAATTTCTACGCGGGCAGTATTTGGCGTGGTTACAGTTGCAGGCCTACTTCAAACAACGCAGTTTTTAGGCGGAAAACTGCGTATAATGTGCTGTTCTCATGCTTGTGAACCTCAGCAGACCTCAACAAATAGAGTAATTCAAGCCTGCCAGATTAAAAATTAAAGTAACAAGAGTTGGGAGAAAGAATATAGTCAAAATCCATTATAAATGGGCTACGAGTAACCTGTCTTTGAATTTGAACATGACACAAACCCAACAGAGCCCAAAAGGTGACTAGTCCAAAAAAACAAATTGTGAAAAGTCTGGTAATGACAGTTTGGGGAACATATTTCAAGCCCTAATTATAAAAAAAAACAGAGTGTTTCTGGGATTTGTTCTATATCTTTGGCTGTCCCCCCCTCTTTCCCCATCACTCGCTTTCTTTTACTCTTCTGGCTTACACACATTCTCCCAGTGGTGCTGGAGAATTCATTTAATGGTGGAGCCAGAGCATCTCTGACAGCCTTGCATAAGCCCTCGTCCTCCTTTTCTTCCCCTTTTTTCCCCCCTTCCCTCCACCTCTTCTGAGCCTTGGCGGCCTGGGGTACCCGGAGTGTCTGCATCGGGCTTACTGCAGGTGCAGCTTCCAAAGGACCAAAGCAAGAGGAATTTCTAATAAACGAAGAAAGAGAGAGAGAGAAAAAACACAGCAAGACTGTTTTGGCGTGCAGTAGGATAGGCACTGACACTGCCTTTGAAATCAAAGGCATGAAATCAGAGTCCCATAAGTTTTTTCCCCTTTTGGCATCATTTTTTTTTTTCCAGGAACACAGGCAACGATGCCGGTTCCCTACAATCTGCCATGCACCCATTCATGCTTCATCTGGCACATTTGTAATAAGGCTCGTTCTCTCACGCCTGCCCTGCTGGATTATGTTCAGCCCCTGGTGCGGAGAGGAGTATGGCACTGATATTGCTTGCTTTCACGACATACGATTCTTCAGCGCTGCACTTGTAGGTCAGCGTGACATTTTCTCCCCTCAGTACCTTTGCAGGTGGATCGACACTATCACGTCCGTAATGAATGCGCTTTCAGAATGGGCACATTGGATGCTGTAGGTCATGACACAGCTCATAATACAGCTTCACTGATCTGCTGCAGCAAGCTTGCTGTATTTCAGCCTTTTTTGCCTCTGGATATAGTAACCATATAGTAACCATAATTTGCAGGTTTTCTCTCAAACTCCAAATGTAGTCAATCAGCCAAGACATTATTGGCCCTGCTTCTATTGTTTTGCACTGAAGCTAGAGGGCTAATGTAGCTAACAAGTACCTACAGTTTATATCTAAGGGGTCAATTTTTATAGATAACAGTATGTTATAAAGTGTGCGAAACCACATAAAGTAGTTGTTATGATTTAAGCATGCAGGTTGCTTCTTTAGTTCAGCATTGGAGCTACACTATATGGACAAAAGTATTGGGATGCCTGACCCTTACACCAGCAGAGACTTTAATGAAGTTGCATTCAAATACATAGACATTAATTGGGGAGTTGGTCCCCCCTTTGCAGCTATAACAGCTTCCATTCTTCTTAGAAGTCTTTCCACAAGATTTTGGAGTGTTTCTGTGAGAATTTGTGCCCATTTATTCTGTAGAGCATTTATGAGGTCAGGCACTGATGCTGGACGAGAAGGCCTGACTCGCAATCTCCGTTCCAGTTCATCCCAAAGATGTTGGATGGGGTTGAGGTCAGGGCTCTGTGTGGGCCAGTCAAGTTCTTCCACACCGATTTCATCCAACCATGTCTCTCAGATCGAACTCATCCAACCTTACTTTGTGCACTGGGGCACAGTCATGCTAGAAAAGGTTCTTCCCCAAACTGTGTCCACAAAGTTGGAAGCATGACGTTGTCTGAAATGTGTTGGTATGCTGAAGCATTAAGATTGTCCTTCATTGGAAGTAACCTTGAAAAACAAGTGTGTCCCAATAGCTAACAGGTGATGGAACCTAATACCACCCTAATTAGCACTGTGCAAACTGTTTTTATCACCACACTTGTTTCAAGTTCTTAAGTAATCCCTAGTACACTTTTCTGACACAAGCATGACTTACTGTTATCTGTAAAAATGGATGCTTTGTCTATGACTGGTTGCGTAATTGTGAAAAGCCTGAAGGAAATGCGCACTCTGGTGACTGAAGTCACATGACGTTGAAGCTCGCAGGACCTTGGGCGCGCAGGAAGCCCATGCTTTTATTTTCCATCCTGTTGGTGTATCGCCCAGAGCTGAGCGGAAAACATGACTCGGCACTTCTGTGGCCAGCAGCGCTGACCCAGACCGGAAGGCATGATGTTGCACTTTCCGGTGGTCTGGTAGGATTGGCTGGTCTGTGGGTCAGAAAGATGGACACTTCAGACAATCATGCATGGTCATATGCTTCCTTTCCCACTAACCACTGTTTTCTTTGTCACTGTCATTTATTGACTTTGCCACTGTGGTATCTGTAATGCTGGCTTTATTGTCTTTACTGAGGTCTTTGAATGGTCTTGAGCACAGAAAGCAGAACATGTGATCCCACTTTGTTAGTGCCCCAACACAAAGTGATGTTCTTGTATCTATACTCTGATTAGAAGTGAATATACAGTCTTTTGCCAATGTTTGGGTGCTTCTGGTTAAATTACATTTTTTTGGTATTCCAATTGAAAATAAGTACCTTTCCTCTACGAAAGACACATTTCTACTCGTTTTAATGCATTATTAGTCATGATGTTGCTTTGGCTAATCTGTGGATCAGAAAGAGGGACACTTCAGACAAGCACATATTGTCATATGCTTTCTGGCCCACTGTCCACTATTTTCTTTATTATTGTCATATAGGCCTTAGTCACTATAACACCTGTAATGCTAGCTTTAATTCCTTTGCTGAGAATGGTCTTTAGTGCATAAAACAGAACATGTAATACTTTATTAGTGTCCAGATACAATCTGATGATGATGATAAAATAAATAAATAAATAATCGACTCTAAATAGGATACTTGAGACCCAGTCATGACCTAATTTTGCTGTTTTGAGAAGACTGTGTTTAACCTACTTTTTTTTTAATCCCTGCAGCTTTTGACAGTCTGTTTTGACTGTTCACTGTTAAAACTGTCCGTCATACCCCTGATTGCCTTCATTTACTTCTATCCTAGTCAGCTTTCTGTCATATTGCTCTTTAGCCTGTCTGACCACAATATGAAGTGGTTAATTTGAGGCGGTAGCATGTCTGCCTCTCCAGCCAGCCTAAACAGAGGTCCATCAGGCTGGCCTTTACACCTGTAAGCTAATGGAAGCGTGTCTCTCTTCTATTCTAAGTGAGGGAGAGTGGAACAAAAAAACAAGAAAGAGTAGAAAAGCGAGGCGGTGATGCTTTTTATGAAGAGAGAGAGATGCAGCTTTAGCAGACCTCAGTGTGCGCTGGGGTTGGTAATTCCTCTGTGACTAATACAGACACCTTTTTGTCTGTTATTGCCTCTCATCCAGACGGATATTAGGCTAAGTAACAAGCCACTGACTTGATTTCGGCTGATTTTTTTATCTTCTTTGATTAAATTACAGCTTTTGTTGTGTAGGCACGGCTTGTTTAGGGGAGAGAGGGAGAGAGAGTGAGAAAGAGAGAGATGAAGGAAGAGAGTTAGTATGATAGCAAAAGTGATCCTGTTTCTCAGATGGCCTGGACTGAGTCTATAATGGACCAGTGTAGGCTTCTGAAATAGGGCCTCGTAGCGCTAAATGAGATTTGAGGGTATCAGAGTGCAATATGAGAGAGGTCTAAAGGATAGAAATAGCGAGGAACACATCTAGCACATGTTTCTTCTGCGTCAGATTTGAGCCATAAGGATGTCAGACGAATAAACACTCCAAAAGCTAAAACCTCTCAGTCCTGAAATTTATGAGGTGATTGTTGTTCACAGCTCAACACGCTTCACAGTTTTGGTCAAATTACATTTTTGCAACCATTAGCTCAGTCTCAAAGCTCAGAGCGTGGTCTTCAATGGCTCCTTTTAAAGTGCAGCTTCTCGTGCCTGGGCTAATACAGTAAGCGTTTGGAGAGGATTGGCACAGATTGGCGTATTCAAGCCCCAAAATAAGCTCAAGGACTTTAGCATCAGCTGGCCTCTTTAGCCCGCATGGAAGTGATCCTCACAGCATAGCTGATGACGCCTGACAAACAATGATTGTGCTTTTCCCCTCAACGTCACAGTGAGCCTTGACTTTTACTATATTCTGATTAGACTTTACACTGAGGAGAATAAAGTGTTATATCAAACTTTGAGTGCTCCTTATCAAATAACACATTTTGTTGGTTTTCTAATTGGAAATAAATACATATCCTCAACAGAAGACACACTTCTGAACGTTTTAATGCATAGTTATGATTTATTTGTTGAATCTAACAAATAACAAATTAGCGTGTGCATGTATGTTTTTGTTAAACATAGCAAATAAATAGAAACTGTTTTCTGAAATTTGTAGAAAAAAAAGCCATATTTTCTTCGCTTTGTGCCCTGTATAGAATGTATTGACTTGTTTTCAACAAAATCAACAAAACATGTAATTTGACTTTATACAATAACACAATACTTGAGTACTGTTATGCAAGTTCAGCTTACGTATACAAACAGTACAATTACATCTAGGGTTAATAACTGGTTTAATACATCTAGGGTTAATAATTGGTTTAATACAGCAAGGGTTAATAATTGGTTTAATAATTGCCGTATACAGTACTGTGGTCTACTGCTGCAAATAATCACATAATGTTTACAGGACCTGAAAGTCACACCCGAAATTGCAGAGTGTATCTTTCTAAGTTCCTCCATTAATATTATTTTTATTAGTGGTATTGTTGTAGCTATTTTGATACAGAGGCCTGACATGTTCTCTCTTTAACCTCTTGAACTGTGCTGTGGGGTTTTGTTCTGACCCGTTGTGTGACAAAGCAATGGACACGTGTAATTTACAGTGTGGACCTGTCACATTCAGAGTTGGGGTCATCTCATGGGTTAGCTGATGCATCACTAGCTTGCTCTTCTCTGTTAAGTGTGCGTAATTCAAACGATGCAGATGACACACATTCTCTAATTGAGTGCCAGTGAATAGGAGGCAACTTGATGTCTTTAATGAGATTTTATTACATGCCAGCGAATATTATACACATTTACTGTTCCAAATGAGATAAAGGGCAGAAAGACAATCTGTTTGACGAGAGAAAAGACAATTGCAGACTACAATTGCCCAGTAAAATAAAGTGTCATTACTATACCACTGAGAACCATTCATAAGACTGCAGCCATAGTATCTGATGGACACAGGCTGGATCCAGAGTCTGAGCCGCCTCAGCTGTGACAGCAGAGTCGCGGTCTGTTGCTCTCCGGCCATCGGAAAGCTCTGTGTTTACTGATGAAGGCTGCTCAGTGACAGTCTGGAAGCAGCAGAGGGGAGAGAAATATCCTGTATGTCCATAAGCGGTGTGGAAGATTATAAACAGAGTTACGCTGGCCAGAGGGGCCTGAAAGAGACAGACCGTGGCCTTGTTATTCTTTCAGTAAAAAAAGAAGGGGGTCACAGCATAGCCATTGCAGTGCTGGAGCCAAGGAAGACTTTAAGCACTCTTTAGTACTGTAATTAACCCTGGCAGATTTACTGCAGCTTCTCTTGCTTTCTAGCTGAGATGTATCCAAATGCTCCGCAATAAGGCTTCAATGTGTGATCAAAATACTAGTACATTGCAACATACTGTGAAAGATAATGCCGCTCTTCCTGACCTGTTAAGCAGCAGGGTAATACTACAGAACTATCCATGATCTGTTAAGCAGCGTGGTTTAGCTACAGTACCGAGGTCGCACTGACACTGTTTACCATTGTAGCGCTAGGCGATTCAGAACAGCAGGCTGAGATTAATGGGATTGGCATCTATCAAATTGATTAGCGTGCAGCCAGAGAGAGACACAGAGAGGGACACTGCGATGTGGTTGTGGGGCAGAACCCACAGCTCTGATAAATGCTGTGATCAGGGAGAGTGTGTGTGTGTGTGTGTGTGTGTGTGTGTGTGTGTGTGTGTGTGTGTGTGTGTGTGTGTGTGTGTGTTTTCCCTCC
>JBBPCZ010000142.1:22401473-22418078 GCA_037974445.1 Brycinus macrolepidotus | reverse complement strand
TGTGTGTGTGTGTGTGTGTGTGTGTGTGTGTGTGTGTGTGTGTGTGTGTGTGTGTGTGTGTGTGTGTTTTCACTCTGAGAGAGGACCATAGAGTGACGAGACACTGAGTGATGAGTGCACTCGTTCAGGCTAGAACATCCTCTCCGTTGTTAATGCACACAAAGGGTCAAATTTGTATTAGCATAGCATGTCTTTTATCACATTCTCACCACGAGAGAGTATGTCTAGGCATTAGTTTCGTGGTGAGAATGTACTTAAAGCTCTACGGTGTTGGCTCTGGTCCCTGCTGTGTATAGAGTGGTCGTGTGTTAAAGCTGTATCGCCCCATGCTCATCACACAGCTAGCTAAAGTCTTCATACGTTAATCGCAGCTAGAGAGTGAGTGCCGGGCACTGGCTGGAAGCAGTAGGGGCAGAATGGGTGGATAATTCCAACAGCCGCCCCTTTGATTTCACTGAATCAGTTATGTAACCGGATTGGATTTTAGGGCCGAGGTTGCACGCCAAGCCGACTGAAGTAACACTGGCCTTCGTTGCCTTCATTGTGTAACGAACAGTGCGCGGACGCGTTTAAGCCATAAAATCGATGCACTCATGCTTTCCTCATTCCCCTTATTTATCTATCCCTTTTGTGTCTTTGTTCCTCTCTGTCTTTATCTTTTCCCATTCTGTTCTCTCTGTTACTATTTCTAGTCTGCCTCTCTATTTCTCTCTCTCTCTCTCTCTCTCTCTCTCTCTCTCTCTCTCTCTCTTTCTGTCTTTTTGCTTCTCTCTCTCTCTCTCTCTCTTTGTGCCAGGCTGTGTAAATCTGCTGTAGATAATGGTCTGTGCGCGGGCGGGTGCCAGTTTTTGGAGTTGTGACTGCTGTTGTAACGGGTTGTTGCCCAGCTGGAGTAATGAATGGCTGGGGTTCCTCTGCCTCTCCCTCTCTCCCTCGGGCGCCCAAGCCTCACGTGGGCCCGTCTCCCTGCCAGCCAGCGAGCCAGCGAGGCCCCAGATCACACTGAACTCACATACAGAACCAAGAGAAAAGAATTCTGTTCGTCCAGATGCATTCTGAGGGATCATACTTCTAATCCTTAGAGTTCAAGAGTTATTACTCAGTGTAATCCACCTTTTTTTTGCTTGTTTGTTTCAATGTCAACAAATGACAGAATCATGGCAGGATGCTTTTTCTCTCAGAAAAACAAGATGCAACTTGCCAAATTTTATTTTTTTGCCAAATTTTGCCAAATTAATATAATTAAAATTAAAATGTCCTATTCTACTAACATACATCTAACAGATTTACTTCCAACTTTGATTTAATGCAATGCTGACAGCAACAACTTTAACCTCTGAGAGTTAATAGAAGATTACAGGTATGAGACTCAAGGATTGGTCTTCTTTCGGACTGATGTCGATGATCGACTGTGATGTGAGAATGAGAGATGAGCGGGATGAGTGGTGCATATTTCCACTAAGCAGCCGGCTTCCGATGGCATTTAGAAAGGATTTGGCCTGATTATTGGGCAGAGGATTTGTTTCAGCCAGTTGAACTCAAAGACCATTGGCTAGCTGCGGAAAGAGGCTAAGGTGGATTGGTTGCAGAAGTGGCTGAACTAGGGTGACCTTACAGAAGTGAGATGACAGTGGGAACATGCAGGAAGCCCCCGGTCTTGCACCCAGTCCAGGCCAATGTGCTGTATTTTTTATTTTTTTTGCTTCTCACAGCTGTGAGCACCACTTGACTGTTTATGTAATCCTGTATCTGTCAAATCTGCACTGTGCTTTTTCCCAGTGCAGTCCTTTTAGCCCTGAAACAGTAGGCCCTAGCACCTCTGATTCAACACTGACAGCAAACTGCTGGAGAGAGAGGGGAAAACGCTTAGAAATCGTCAGGCCCTTCTGACCGAGTCCAGATTAGGCATGTTGAATTCTCCCAAAATTAGTCAATGTGTAATGGTAGCTATTAACCGTTTAGTAAACGTTTAAGCAGACTGAACCAACCATTAAAATCTGCAAGCTGAAATTACTAAAGCAGATCCCTGCAATCAAGCTAAGAACAACCTTTGTTTGCATTGCCAGTGAATGATGGATCACAATTCACTTCAGTGCTGCTAGCTTTTCAGACTGTGCATTGTGTTTAACCATTTTTTTCCTTCTCAGTTTTGGGCCATAGCCATTTTTAGAGATCTCTCCCCTATCAGGTGACACCACCAGCAAGCTTACATACCTGTCACTTACTGAATCTACAGCTATTCAGCGTTGTCTTTGGTGAAAAATTTTAATTGCCTTTCACTCTCTGCATGGCTTAGCAAAACATCTGTCTGGTCTATTATTTCTGTGGAGAGTGTGTTGATTTTGGCATCTTTCCTGTGCAATAAGAAGTGCCTGGCCATAGTTGGTGCAGCACAACTGGGAGAGAACTTGCTCTTACTTACCCCTGCGTTGTAGAAGCAGCGCCTTTAGCTAGAATGGCCAACAGGGGCTTGCTAAGATGGATCTCTAATTATGATCACTCAAACATTCACTTGTCTTTTGTGGAAATCTATCCTGTTAAGACTTAATAAGTTGCAGTGTTGGTTCAGTGCTATTGACTCAACCTCATTTAGATGTTTTATACTGCTGTTATGCAATGTAAACATATTCCAACATTGATTTGAGATAATTCAAAATACGAAATCTAAAGGCAGACAGCCGACTAATTAAGAAACTAAATTACAGTCTGTCTTATATTTGTTTTGAATCTTTTGTGCTGATGAATCGAGTATCTGGGGCTTTAGATAATCAGACACGCTGTGAGAAGCAGATCTAAGTAGACTGAATGAGTCTTTGCCTGCAATTTTCAGAAAAATAAGAAAAAAAAACCCAGCTTTTGCAAATAACCAGCTTCCGCATTGAAACGGGGGATTTCAAAAAATGAGAAAAACGCTAAACAGACAGCGACACGTTTTGCCACTAACAATTTCCCCCCCTTTCATCTGCCACTCTCAGTATAATATTGACTTTCAAAATGGAGGGATTATGTGGATGGCAAAACTCGCAAGGTTCCCAATTGATAGAACATGTGTAGCGTCAATCAAGAAGCCTAATTCTGTTCATATCTGCAAAACTGGTAGAGGCAGCCCTGGTTTCCTGTGGCCTCTGGTGACAGATGATGTTTGTTTCTAGCGTCCTTCTGAGGGCTCAGTGCCTCCCCACCACCGCCCTATTACAATTTAGATTTATGGAAATCAGCTCTAATAGAAACCTGCGCGAAGCTTGACAGACAGTTCTGATGAGAGTTCAGTCCTGTGTGTGTGTGTGTGTGTGTGTGTGTTTGTGTGTGTGTGTGTGTGTATAAACCCCTAAGCTGACTGTGAGTAGCTCATGCAAGAGGCCAAAACCACGCCTGTGTTCAGGGTAAAGCTCCAGCGAGTGATTACGGTTGCGTCTGTGATGTGTGTGATCCGAGGAGGTGTGACCGTGGACACAAGAACAAAATGCATTAGAATAACAATAATTTATAATCTTCTCTGTGTCAGAGGTCTGTGTCAGAGAGCTGAGGGAGCTAAGTGTTTCTTTAAGCCTAGCTGAAGTCTATGGAGGAGCCCGAGCGTCTTCTCAGCAGGTTCTGGGTGAAAAGCAGAGATTAGATCCAGGCACCCTTGTTTGTATTCAAGGATAAGAGCAGCTGCTGTTGCCGTCTAATTCTAATGTCATGTTGACATGCCTTTTTTTGTGGAGGATTGCGACGTGTGAGGGATTTAATAGACTTTGATATGCTTCAGTCAGTGCTACCTCGTTGTGCTCCCTGTAGAGCCTCAGAGAGCAGAGGCGAGTCTTGTGGACTGCATTAGGCAATACAGGGTCTGATATGTTGTAAACTACGCCGATGCAAGGTCGTACTTTCTAGTAGAACAGTGCGACGATTCAAGTCATTGCTAATTACTTGCAATTTGATAGACCTCTAAACAATAGATGTGAATTTTATACTAATGGTCTTTCTGGATAAGGCACCACTTTTTTGGGCAGTGTAGGTGTAATAAGAATCTTCTGATGAGTCACTGAGTCAGTGTGATCGGAATGAGACTCTTGCTTTGTAGCATTATCTGCCAGCGTTCTCTGTCAGTAACAAACAGGACCCTGATTGGTTGCAGTGCATTTCGTGCCCCAGGCGGGCCAGCTTGTTGTATAGCAATGCCATGATCATGTCTCTCCAGTTGGAGAGAATATTGCTGGCCTGTGGTCTATGAGTAATGGTGCTCATTTAATAAGCTACATTTACTTGTTGCTGTGTGTAGTTTGGGTGGGTTTTCCAGATCATCATAAAGCGTCATTAGTTCATGCCCCTTGTTTAACCTTGAGAGCCCTTGGGGGGGGACTTCTTTGATCATTCATTCAGCATCATCCAGTCACAGTCATTAGCAGTCATAGCTAACTGGGCTGTCCTGTCCAGCTGACATGTAAGAGGAGCTGAGCAACATAGAAAGAAGTGACAGGAAGGCATGTGGACGGGGTGTTATCAGCTCCCATTTTGCGCCGTGTCATTAACCCTCCACCCCCCTGTAGGGTACTGGATGCACTGTGTGTCAGAAATGGTCTCTCCATGCTGGCACTGGGAGAACAAGGCTGCCATTAGTGCTGCAGTTAGTTCTCCAGCAGAGACAAAAGAAATTATAAATATCACTACTCTGGGATGACACCCCACACTAGCAAAGCCTCTCATTATCACCGCCAGAGAATGTCAGGCAAGAAATAAAGACTAATGGACTAACCTCTCCGACTAATCGTTTTTCAGGCGTGCTCTCACAAAAGAGGAGCTTCCTTCAAGGAAGATTAAACTTTCTATTTTTAACATGCAAATAATTTAACCTAAAGGGATGGGGGCCCACTGCCACCATGTGAGCATTCTCCCCAAAAACCGATCAAGTTTTCAGACTTGTTTGGTAACTGCTCAGATGTTTGATAATGTCTGTTTTATTAGCTTTGCTCCTTGGGTGTATTAATAATTAGTTTTATTTAACCATTTAAATTACATGCTTAAAGATTAATCTTTATTGAGAACGGATGGATTAATCCCAGGCATGAAATTCCAAAGTGTTTTTTTTTCATCCCACAACAATTAATAGGATTTTCCACCATAACGGGATTGCAGTTTAGGTTCTTTATCTACCACAGTACAATAGCTGTAAATATGAATTTAGGAGATCAAACAAATTTCAGTCTATTGTTAAGAAGCTTACTGGGGGGAGAGAAAAAATGTCAAGGCACAGGGTTGGGGGGGGTAGCTGGCTCTGCTCTGTTACTCTCTGCCTAAGCTTCTGAGCCAGGCTCACTGAAGGCAGGGAGACTAGCCCATGGAGCTTGAAATGACTGTTCTGTCCATTCAGACTGTTGGTCTGTGCTTTGAATCATGAGTAGCGTTTCAGGTCAACCACAATGTGGCATTAGGCTCTTTTATCCTTCCCCCCTATTTCTATACACACTTATTCATATCCTACCCCTAACATGGCATGGCTTTCACTTCCAGAGATTAGCTCGCTACCACAATGTTGCTGGCAGAGTTCATGTTGGCAAAGCTAACTAAAATCAAGCTGCTAAGGGCAGGCTTTTCCTAGCCAGTTTCCAGTGCAGCAGTACTAACACAGGCATATCCAGTCAGCATGGCTCTGGGCGCTTGTGTGGCGGAGGCTCTGAGCGCTAACATGTGGTTTACTTAGCCTCACTGTTCATTAAGAAAAACAACAGTTTCTGTTGCACCATAATAACAGTCCCGGCGGACGATGGAATGCAGTGGTTTCCTGTTGTTTCCATTCTATTCGTTCTCTTCAGAACTGTCCAGCACAGAGAGCCATAACTCCATGTTTGAAAGGCATTGGCAAGCATTGCTGCGGCTCCCATTTATGCCCTAGCCTTTCTTATGTGCCTGAATAAGGAATACCACTATATGTGGGGAGTCAAGCTCTGCCTCAGCAATTTGCAAGTGGGGAATCATTAAGAGCAAGTATAGCTTTGAATTTGCCATGGTCCAGATGAGATTAGCAAAACTAAATTAGGATACCATTCACACTGTAACATGCCCAGAGGGTTATTTTAATGTAAATGTGAGAGGATTATAACTAGATGAATTTTAAGGTGACATTGTATATTATAACCATGTCTTGAATCTCTGTTAAATCCAGCTTTCTAAAAGCTGCTGCAGTGCATCCACCACTATTTCCCTTTCACTATATTGTAGGACTATCTTGATTAAAAATCAGTTTTGATTTTTATATATTCTCAATAAATCAACTTGGGATAAACGGGGGCTCTACAAGTCATTATAAAGTTGTGCTTAGTAGTCTCAACTTTCTCCACAAGATGAGCTAGTGTACACCACTAGCTAACAGCAAGTGTTTGCTATTATAAATTGCATTTAATTACTTGATTAATCACCTTAATTGCTAGATTAGTGACAGTACTATAATTTTGATTTGAATTGGGTTTCCATTCACACTTTAGCATGTGTGAGAGGTCACTTATAATGTAAGAGGATTGTAAATTCAAGGTGATATATTAGATTACCATATTTTGATGCAGTAATCCACACATCCATAATGCAAAGCATTGTGCAATACACTGGTGAATCTCTTCCTATGACATTGATAGGAATTGGAATGGCAGTGCGAGAAGTATGCTTCAGGACTCAAAAAGTCTCATTTGTTTTGAGTGATCCTCTGGTGAGTGTGCGCTGTGGCTTAGATCATGTCTATGCTGTGCCATCTGCCACCTGTGACCAGAAATCCAAGGGAATCCAAGGGAAATGCAAATGGGCACACTTTTATAGGGGAGGGACTGGACTGTAGGGGTTCTTCTCCTTTATGTGATGATATACTGTTCCATCACTCCTATTTTTTCAACCACTTGGACATGGTTCTTAGCTAATGGCTCAACAATACAATGGCAGACTTTATGTGACTCAAAAGGATGTGCAACCTTTATATTTCCAGGTTGTGTGAACCGCTGTGGTATAAGAAGAATGAAAGAAAAAATGCTTGAATTTGGAAAAACACAAATAAAATGTTTTGAAGTTGTCTTCAAAAGTGATGGGATTAAAAAGTCCTTAAAAACCTTAAAACCGTATGCCTTAGGTTGGCTTGAATCGATCAAGGCCACGTTTACTTTTATGAGCATTGGCATGATGTAATTCCCGGCATGGAAAACATTTGTCAGCATGCCAGCAGTGTATATAATTTTGCATGACTTGCACTGACGGAGTTGCGGCTCTGTTGCAAATCAAATCTGATCCGCTATCAGCTGAGTGCAGTGGGCTGAATACTTGACTACAAAGGCTACTCTCGACCTCATGTGGTTGCGTGGTCATGGTAGTCGAGCTGAAGCAGAAAGCTGCCACTTTTCTATTGGCTCTGTGTGGGGTTATGACTCACCTCTGTGGTGAAATACAACCCCAGTGAGCTCGTATTCTCATCTCTAGCTAGACAAATGCCCGCACTGTCAAACACTGCTCCAACTGCCCCATTCCTGCCATAGGATGCGGGGGACACGGCTGTGATTCACAGGTGCTAACATTGACATGGTAATCTCTTACTGCTTCTTGCAGATTCAAAGGAGGAAAAGAATTACTTCCGACAACAAAGCACAACTAAGAAGCACATTGGTCTTCTCTATTCAGTGTGTCTGGGCTGCATAATGAAAAGAGAGCTGTCAGGCATTGCAGAGGGGGAAAAAAAAAACGACAAACCATAATAAACAAAGACCTTTTGCTTGTGTTCCTGACAGCACTGATGCTAACCTTTGAACGGTGGTTATTTACACCACTCGCTCCCTTCTTGAGTGCAGCTGTCGCTGTGCCATAAAAAGAGACACACTCTTTCTTACATTGAGTCACAATCCAGCAGGAGAGAATGAAAAATAGAGAGAAAAAAGGGAACAGAGAGTGGGAGAGTGAGAGAGAAGAGGTGGAGAAGTAGTGCTAATGTTCGTGCCTAAAGGGTAAAAGGGGTTTTGGGGTTGCAGGAAAGCGCTGACTTTGCACATCCTTGATAACTGCTCCAGAGGGATGCGCCTTTCCATCTCCAGTGTGTGCAAACTCAGACAAAGGAGTAGCATGAAGGACAACCCTAAGCCCAGACCCAGCTTTATAACCCTCTTTATGGCCATGCTAATATACTGCTCCTGGGAGCCTCCCCAGCACCTCGCTTGTAGGGAGCGAACCATTTTTCTGAGATCAGGGAACCTTTGTTTGAAAAACGCCAGGCTGCCCAGCAGGGCTTCATAATGCTGTCCATTGCAAAGGCTGTAAAAGGGTATCAGGATCTCAGATGCAAATTTCGGCACACCAAAGTGCTGCTTATAATTCTGGCCTTGTCTTTTACCTTTGATCACGATGCTTCACTATTATCCTCCAGATGCAAATGCGGGGAATAATGGTGTGGTAACTTTTGACGGGTTCTACTGTGTCAGTACAGCACTATTCTGCTCAACTTTCTACCTTGTTGGATGTAATTACCTATATTGGTCTGCTATGCTTAATCATATTTGATTTTCAGAGGCGCAGCCATTGTCTCCATTTGCCGGCCCCTTATGTTGCTCGCCTGTGATAATGTATGCAGATCAAACAGGAAGGAATGGCAAAGAATACAAATGTGGTGGATGTAGTTGGACGACAGCACCCGTATCTCTAATGGTGGCCTGATTCGTTTAGGAATGATTGCTCTGCTGCCAATGATTAATCCCCCCAGGGTTTGATTGTGTCAGATGGAGAGGAAAAAAAAGGAGGGGAGGAAACAACGCAGGAACAAAACTGGAAGGCATAATTAATAGATTCAGATCCTGTTAAACAGCCCCCTAAAAGAGCAGAGAGTAAAAAAAGGGTGTGCAGAACTGGCGCCCAATTTGTTCACACTTTGTTCTAGTAATAAGATCCATGCCTCCCCCGTGCAGTGGACGAGATAATTAACTCCCCAAGATACACTTGTGAGAAAGGGGCCACCCTTTTGATTTATTGTATGCGGAAGAGAGATCTCTGCCGCCCTTTTCAAACTGTTGTTACATAAATTGCATAGTGTCCTTGATGTATTTTTTCCCACTGATAGACTGGCAAGGCAGATGGAGAAGACAAAGACACTTGTGCAATCAAAAGGAAGGGCACGACTAACATTTGATAGGAAGGAAAAACCCTTTAAACACATCTACTTTTGCCACGAAAGCATAGTTGTAAGTTTAAAAATGTACTATGTAATTCCTCTTGAATCAATAATTGCTATTTGATTTTTGTCTTAAGCTATTTGAGGATGGAAATTTGAATGATTTGGCTAACAGCTTTTCAAAAAGTGAGGTTAGCAAAAATGGCCAAATGGTCCAACCTACTAAAAACCACTCTCTCAGTATTTGTGTAAGTGCCATGACTCAGGTGCTAATTTCTGTTTCTACAAAGTGCCTCAGTGCGTTCCTTCGCAACAACTTCTTTGGAATGCAAAGATAAAGCTTTCCTGCCATTGTGTTCAAGAGCGACCTAATGGGAACTCTGCTCTCAGAGGCACTAAGAGTAGTTTATGAGCAGTTTTTTCCATTGACTTTTATCTCTTTAGCTTGTTTGTGAGTCATGACAGTCTCAGTCTTACTCATGCATGCTCTGTCTTTCTGTCTCTTTCAGAAACATTTGAAGATGGTGAAAACGGCACAGTAGGAAGAGGCCAGTGAATTAACTTTTAGGACGCAGAGAGGAAGGTCATACCTTCTGATACACTTCTCGATTCTTTCTTTTGCTTCCTCTGACCTTGTGGGTCTTTCAGATAATGGAGGGCCAGCGGGATTCACAGAAAACTGTTCTAGGAAGCTCGTACAAGGCTTTCACAATGCACCTGTGTGGCTGGATCTTGCTGCTGACACGTGCTATGACATGCAGTGGAAATACGTTTACTACTTTTCACCCAGAGAGGCGAGAATGGTCCTTCAATCACCTGACTGTCCACCAGTCGACAGGGGCTCTCTACATTGGTGCTGTTAATCGTGTCTACAAGCTCTCTGGCAACCTAACTCTACTGGTGTCCCACGACACTGGTCCAGAAGATGACAACAAGGCCTGCTACCCTCCTCTCATCGTCCAGCCCTGTTCTGAACCTCTAGTCTCCACCAACAATGTCAACAAGCTCCTCCTTATCGATTACTCTCATAACAGGCTTCTGGCCTGTGGGAGTCTCTACCAGGGTGTGTGCAAACTACTTCGGTTAGATGATCTCTTTATACTGGTAGAACCTTCACACAAGAAAGAGCATTACCTTTCTAGTGTCAATCAGACAGGCACCATGTATGGAGTTATTGTGCCCTCCCAGGGCAAAGATGGAACACTCTTCATTGGCACTGCAGTAGATGGCAAGCAAGACTACTTCCCGACCATCTCCAGCCGCAAACTGCCCCGTGATCCAGAGTCCTCTGCCATGCTGGACTATGAAATGCACACTGACTTTGTCTCCTCACTCATCAAGATTCCCTCAGACACCCTGGCGCTGGTATCACACTTTGATATATACTACATCTACGGCTTTGCCAGCGGGAACTTTGTGTACTTCCTGACCGTGCAGCCAGAGACTCCAGAAAATGGCATGGCCTCCAGTGGCTCCTCCAACGACCTTTTCTACACTTCACGCATTGTCCGCCTTTGCAAAGATGACCACAAGTTTCACTCCTATGTATCGTTGCCCATTGGGTGTGTGCGCAATGGGGTGGAGTACCGTCTGCTGCAGGCGGCCTACCTGGCCAAACCGGGAAGAGTTCTTGCCGCTTCTCTAAACATCAGCGCCACAGATGATGTACTTTTCACTGTTTTCTCCAAAGGCCAGAAGCAGTACCACCGGCCCCCAGACGATTCTGCCCTCTGCATCTTCACCATCAAGGACATCAATGCCCGCATTAAGGAGCGCCTACAGTCCTGCTATCAAGGGGAAGGCAACCTGGAGCTCAACTGGCTGTTGGGGAAGGATGTTCAGTGCACCAAGGCGGTAAGAGACTTTTTGTTCTATTCAACCATAGGATAGATAATGACGGATAACAAGTAGCCTTGGTTTCATAGTGAGCTGTGCAGATGAGCCATCATTTTATATTATGTAATGAGTCTAAAATAGTAATAATTCAAGGAATGTGCTGTTTGAATTCTTGTTAATGCTCTTGACTGCTCTAATTGCACTTCTTAGGCACAGTATGATTTTTAAATGTAAAAGCTTTTCAAGTACTAGTGTCTGTCTTTGCTCTTTTGAGTACGTTCACACATGCTTGCGCACTCTCATGCAGGCTTTGGTTCTCAAGAAAACACCAGCGCATCAAACAAAGTCATTAGCTAATTTTTGTGCTTTCTTCCAACGTCCACTGAGAATTCTATCAGGGCCGTAATGCTTATGCAGCTATTTAGAGTTCAAACATCATCTTATCTCTAACTCATTCAGGGGTGGCAGCGTTCCGTTAGAACACCACTAACCAATGACCCGCAAAACCCACAAGATAAAGAATGTAACTTGACAGTTTACACAGACACAGCAAGGCTCAAACGCAGCCCACAATCCTGTCAAATTTTGTTAAGCGTGTACATTTATCAAGTTATTTTTCTACCAGCTGTAATTAAGGGTAATTTATTTAAAACTTTGATAGGATGAGTAGCCACATTAAAATCTATCAGAAGAAGATATGTTCACCAATTAAAATGAATTTATTTCTCTTGGCAAGCATCAAAGCAGTCACATTCTCCTCCAGTGCAATACAAATAAACAGAGAGGGAGGGAGAGAAAGGGAGGGAGAGAGAAACTGAGAGGATAAGGATCCCCCATTGCAAGATTTTCTCACTGTGGCCAGTATAAAGTACAAATATGTTAACTGTCCGTGTAGTTGGGAATTAGGAAAAAAACAGAGAGTGAGAACGTTGCATAGAATTGCGTAGAATCTTATGCAGGCCCCTGCATAGCATTAGCGATATTCATCCTATTTTTAGCCTTTTTTCCCCCAATTCAGTTCAGAAATTCAACCCCAGGAGATGGCTTTTTTGCTCTTTAATTACTGATAGGAATGCAGGGAGTTATGACAGAGAATTATTAACACTAATGACTGGCTGACTACGTATGGATCTCTGCATTTCTCAGTTCATCTGTGTGTGTATGCACTATGCATGCTATTTTTGTCAGTGCCATTGTGCTGATGTGTAATTCTGTAGGAACGTACAGTATGTGTGTGACTTTTGGATCTATGTGTAAAAGAGCTTCTAATTTAATAGTCAAGAGTAATTGCTTTTGTGTTGTTGTCCGTTATTTTATTGGAATATATTGCATGTATACATTAAATGTAGAAATGTATGACTATGGTAAAGTATTACATATTTAATTACATAATGAGTTATACTGAAATAATGAAATATGTTTTCATGCGGTTTACATTCTGTATTGACTTCTGCAGGTTTGCTCTTCTGCTTTTTCCACTAGATTTCATGTCAAGTAAAGACAGAAATGTCAGTTTTCTTTGCATAAAACAATACTATGCACAGCTGTTCATTCAATTTCAACCTTCATAAACATTTCCACTTACAAACACAGATATTTCGAATCTGCATTTCTAAATTTCTTTACTAATTTCAGTTAATGAGTGAGAATTAAGTAATACTCACACCATGTTCTTGTTATTACCAGAGATAATGGTTAATAGTGACCCTTACTATAGGAATCTGGACTTCCTTTTGGGTTAATCTGTCCCCAGCACTCTCCAGATACAACCGCTGACCCCTTTATTAACATCAATAAATTCACCGTTAGATCAGTGTCAGGGGTGATTGTCAGCTGGAGAAACACATTATGGAGAGTGTGAGCAGGGTGGTCTTATTTGCACCACTGAGAAGAGTTACCACTCTAGCTCTATTATGCCCCTGCCGAGACACCTCCCATCAGCCCCCAGTGGGCCTGTGTCTGGGTTATAATGTCAGCCAGGCCTCTTTCGTGTTTTTCTAGGCCTCATTAGGAACACTCCGCAAGCACTTAAGTCTCCAGCCACCTTATGTTCTGTCTCCCTTGTCTATAGAGGAAGGGCTTAAGCATCAACAATGTGGAAGATGTGCATTTCATAAATGCCTTGGTCAATACCTGCTCAATAAATCTATAGTATTTAAAGGGCCAGGCAGATATATTTTTAACGATTCTCATAGAAAGCTCACTAGCCCCACGCGGATTAGACCTGGCAGCAGAGGGAGTAGAACACCCCGTGCCCTTTTCCTGCCACACAACTATTTTTCTTCTTTTTTTAAAGACACAGCAGGAGTATGAAAATATTTGCACAATGAAATATATACTCCTCGAAAGTCTTTTTTTTTTTTTCTGACCAAGAAAATAAACTCCTTTTACCTTAAAAGTTTTGCCAGCACCCAGCGGAGTCACTCTGGCCCAGACACGATTGTTTTTCTTTAATTTCCTGCTAGTTATTCCTGACTATTTTTGATGGCTGTAGATGTGACCATCTCAGCTAGACTCTCTTCCGCCTTGTGCTTGTAGGATTACTCTGAAGTTTAACCCAGTGAGGCTTGGCTATTAAATTTGGTCTGGTTTCACTGCCTTACATATCTCCCTATAGTAGCATAAATCCATGGAATATATTAAAAATGTCACTGTCATAGCAAAACCTTATACTTTCAAAGCAATAAATATTAGGTGGAGGAAAAAAAGGATCGGACACTATAAAGCACACATTTTGCATTGTCTGAAACATTGCTCCCCTAGAACCCTATCATTATCAGGCAAGTGTTAGTCCCCCAAGGTACAAACAGTATAAATGTGTCCTCAAAGGTACAACATGTTCCTGTTTTGCACCTCACATGAGTTTTAAATGCACACTGTATTCACTCTCACCATGGAAAGGGGCACATTTGTACCTTTTCATAACTAAACTGTTTTAGACAGAAATATAACAGAAAAAGGCTGAAGTGAAGACGTTATAGTTTGTTCTCTATCTGATGGTACTGAAGATGTGCCCTTGAAGGTGCCATTGCAGCGACAGTGTAGTGTTTAAAGACCAGTATTCGTAAGGCTTCATGACACCTACGTAAACCTTTCATCACAACCCACATAAACATTTATAAGGGCTTATTTGAATAAGCATCATTGCCGTAAAGTTGTCATAAAGGCTGCTTTAGTCAATTTTGATGACATTTCATCTCAGAAAATGTGAAGACAACTGGTGTTTGTTGGAATGTGCCTTTGTAAATGTTTGTTGGTTTATGTCAGTTATCAACAGTATATATTGGAGTATATCAACAAGGCATTGTAATGTATTGGGTTTGGTAAGGGAGCAAGGGGGGATGATATAGAAAGAAACAAGCAAAGAAAATCAAAGATTTATATCAGCTTGACTGCTGCTGCCTCTGGGCTAGTGCACTGCCTTAGCCGCCTTGCTCTCTGCTCTGGAATGAAGGTTTGACAGTATTCAGGTATTCAGGTGGCACTTTCCTATTCACCAGGCAGAGCTGTCAAGCGTGCAGCATCCTCATGTATGCGCACTGATCTAAAGAGGACACTCTATTGATCAGCTGGCCTCTGAGGGGAGGATCTGGACACTTGTCCCGTTTTGTATGTGGAGTGCAAATCCTTCAACTGAAACGCCGGTCACAGGAAATGCGTTTCCCCCACCGAGCATAAGACACACTGTGTGAACAGCTAATCATGTACTTCAAATAGCTCTTAGAATGAAGCATCTCAGACAGCTCTAGACAGCAGCAGTTTCGAAGCTCACGCACAGCCATCACTTCCACTAACAATCAATAGCTTGTTTTATACATAGGTGATAACGATTGTGAAGCATTTATTTGACCTTTTCAGTTATCTGATCAATCACAAATCAGCTACACTTCCAAAGGTCACTGCGCACATTAATTTGTGCAGTCATTATATGTATATACACATATATGTGAATATTAAATTGGATTCATGATGGACATTGCACAAAAAGTGTCTCGTTATTTTGATGGTTAAGCCCAACATCTCAGAATACTCACAAACATAACAGAGAATATTAATGGCAAGGGCAAAGAAGGGCTTTAGCATGAGTCTGCTTGAGTCTTGTCATCTAAACAATTTGCCTCTTATGTTATAAATCCATTGCACTATATGTTTTAGATAGGTCTTATTATTGAAACAACATTTAAATTGAAGACCAGTCTGCATATGGGGCGTCATACTCACCCGTAACACCAACCTAAACATTGTTGCATGCTAGGTTTACTCCTCCTGTATTTCATTTCTAGTTTGTGATGTACATTTTTACAGATAGCATTATATTATACTGTCAAAAAAACACATATGTCCAATTTTCTGAGATTAGTCAACTCAGTTATATTTATGCATGCAGTTTGGACAATGCTATTCAGTGGGTGTAAGCTTCTGTTACTCACTATATTAGCCACACACAGCTCCAGTGTAAGACTAAAGAAGCGAACTTCATCATTGCTTCCATCTGTAGCTCTCTTTTAATTCGTTGCCATGGAATAGTACAGACAAACGTCTAATCCTAAATGTCGCGTTTCCCCAGATTTTGGGGGTTTCATTATTTAGTCTCAGAACCGCTGGGAGAGATTATATTTGCAGACTGTTGAACAGCTGCACCTGCAACATTGCACCCACACACTTTTTCATGGCTGGTTATTCATTGGTCTCAGTTACAGAGTAAATAGCTCACAGTGTACCTTCAAACTTACATATTCATTCAAACACACACACACACCCACACACACACACCCCCACATGCACCTCAAACTGTCTGATCTCACTTACAGCTCCAAAAGTAAATTAGGCGGACAACATACACTCGCCTAAATCATTGGAGACCTGCTCCGACTCTGTTTTTGAAGATGTAAACAATCAGAAACACAATTCTCACAGGCATTGTTTCCCACCGAGTCCACCTCAGTGTCCAGCTATTTTCGGAAAGGAAAATAAAAGGGAAGCTGTATGTTTTACACCCTGTGTGACTTTATTACTTTCCCCAGGCTCATATAACTGGCTGGGTGGTAATAAAGTTTTCCAGCGCTGGCCTCAGAGAGACAGTGCTAAATGTTAATGGCTGCAAAGGCTGCTGGGCTTTAGGTGATGAGCAGTGTGCTTACATCAGCACACTTGTCCTTCTTACTCTCCCTGGCACTTTGAGGCCAGTGCCAGTCACAGGCTCCCCACGCTGACCTGAATTGAGCTGACCGCTCTGCTGTGCTCAGAGGTTGCTCTCTCAGAGTCGTGACTGATGGCAGGCCATGCGTCCGTTTGACATGAGAAATGGCTCAAGAACTCCGACATTACACTCTACATGTTTAAAGGCCTCAATATCTTGCCTTATATGTGTGTTGTTAGAATTTGGTAGGGCTGGCTCAAAATATTGACACCAATACCAACACCTTGACTTTGATACAGATTCCTTAAATGATACTTTTTTTTTCAGTACCTTCTTTTAAATTGCAAACCATAAATGAGAGTGGCTTAAACCAAAAATAAGTTTGCGGTGAGATGCACGGTATATTACTGATCACAATAGAAGTGAACAGCATGTAAGAACTGTAATTTTATATATATACACACACACACACACACACACACACACACACACACACACACACACACACACACACACACAC
>JBBPCZ010000142.1:22385435-22397307 GCA_037974445.1 Brycinus macrolepidotus | reverse complement strand
TGGGGATATATATATACACACACACACACACACACACACACACACACACACACACACACACACACACACACACACACGTTAGTGTTAACTATTTCTCAACAGCTGCTTTTGTAGCGTTTTTGTTGCATCTTTACTAAGGTTGGGCTGAGTAGTTTGAGGAATCCATGCTCCACAATTGTGAAACATTCCACAGTTTATAGGATTTCTCAACCAGTTCATTTTTGTTGCCTGTTTAGAAATTCCAAAATGTTCCAAAATACCCCAACTGTTTTTAGAATGATGCATTTAGTGAGCTGTGATTTTGCATGTTAAGTGCAGAAGGACATTTTTGTATCCATAAAAATATATATACAATTTGCTAGTTTGTACATGTGTTCATGGGTGAAGAGCAACATTTTTTCACTACATGACCGCCAAGGCTAGGAGAAGGACACTCAAATTCAAATACTTGTAAGCAAAAAATTCTGGAAGTTGCCATTGTTCATCACAGAGGGAAACGGAAAAGACATGGAGGCTGCTATTAGTTTTATCTTTCTTTTAGTTTTGTCTTTCTCAACATCGATATGACAGACAGAAGCTCCGTTCCAGAGCTCCTCTTATTGACTGATGCATAGTAGTTACTTTGGAGTACAAAAGTCTGTTCCATGAACTTTTTACTGGATGAGAGTGTAATATGTCTGCAGTGTCATGTGTAGCTATCTGTTGTCCATCAGTGCATTGTTCTCAGTGGCACAAGGTTAGTTTTTGATGGATACCAAAATGTCCTCATGAATGTGGCCTAAGGTGTACCGAGGACAAGTGCTTAGTGCATATGTGTCTTCACACCTAGGTGTGTGTATGTGAAGCTAAGTGTGTAGTACAGACTACTGCTCTCTCTCGGGGTTGAGGTACTGTCATAGTGCAGCGTAATGAGGCAAACCGACTGCATGGCACATCGCGAACGTATCTGCCTAGTCAAAAAAAAACAAAAAAAAAAACACATGACTTTCTGAAAGAACCTTACTTATTGTCTCCTTGCAGTTTTCCTCTGCATTTGCATCTCACTCTAGCTGTCAGCTTTACCCAGAGAAATCACAATTATGGCCATCACAAAGGCATGAGCAACTATTATATTAATTACTTTTCCACTCGTAGCTTATTGAAACAAGGGGGAAATGTCAGAAGTGTGTGTTTGGAAGGAAAAGATGAGGTATTATGATTTAAATATGAATGGAACATTGTTGAGACAGTCTCGTTTCATTAACAGCATTTGCATTTTTATGCCAGGTTTTTGTCTTTTACATTGAAACAAACAAAATAGGCAGAAGTTAACTTAACTTGTTAGTACAGAATGTAAATCAAAGGTAAATGTACTTCGTGTAGTGTATCCTACTGTGTAATTAACTGTGTGGTTGTGTAATCTGAATAGTATCACAAACCTTACAAATTAACTCTTGATGCCTAAAGGCTAACTGTTACCTTTGGAATTCTCTAAAGCTTTAGTGTCTAAATGAACTTCTGTCTCTTCTTGTTCTCAGCCGGTACCCATCGATGACTCTTTCTGTGGCCTGGACATCAACCAGCCCCTGGGCGGCTCTCAGTTGGTGACCGGACACACGCTATACACAGAGAGCAGAGACCGCATGACTTCAGTGACCTCCTATGTCTACAATGGCTACTGCGTGGCTTTTGTGGGTACCAAGAGTGGACGACTGAAAAAGGTGAGATCAATTTTGGTTTTGCTTTCCAAGGTACACCCTTGAAAATCACACCCTGTTATTTTCCACTCTTAGGGTGAAGGCTTAAACAAGAACTGACCCATTTGTTCTGTCCTTTGAGAAGTGCAGGCATTCTGTTTTCTGACAAAAGTTTGGACCTTGCTATTTATTATTTTTAGCCTCTGTGTTCAGAGGTTTTGCTGCAGCCAAGAAGCCTCAGAAATTCTTGGAATATCTTCTCAAGGTCAAGCATGATGTTATGCAGGGCCCTTGACTTGGCACTGAGCAGTTTGACTGGGTACATTAAAAAAAAAAAAAAAAAAGTGCAGATATAGAAACTTTTCTCCTGAATACTTAATGTTGTCCTCTGGGACTCTCCTGGCCCTTCTCCAGATTTGAGTAGGATGGCAAAGCTCTCGATTACCAGTACCTGCTAACCTTCACTGGACAATTAACTTTAATAAGCTCCTTGCCAGCTAGACCTAAGCAGAGGGATCTAGACACATGCTGGTCCTGGCTGCGTTCCAGCCTGTCACAAATGGCCTGACCCTGCTGGGTTTCAGAAAGTTATCAGTACTTAGTAATTATGACACATTTCACATGAGGGGTGCTCAGAATATGTGCAGTTAAGAGGACTTTTCTGATGGAAATTACAGGGTGACTAAAAAGAAGCCCTGAACATTTATCAAGTGGAGCTCTATTCAGGTGCAACCACCGTTATCCACTAGACAGGCTGGTTATGCGGGTCTGCGGTGCAGGGTGCTGTGATGAAATCTATGTACTTTTAGATTTTAAATGAAACGCATTGAGGATATGAATTACTGGGAAATATTTTGCCAACATTGGTGAGCTGGTTATCAATGGGCTTTGAGAAGAAGGCTTATTGTGAACAAGTGCGTTGAATAAATTTTGAAACACTTTAACTAGAGGGCTGTGATGTGAATTAGAGATTTTGTATTAGTACTGTTTGCTGATTGATTTGTTGCTAGCAGATGTATAGGCAGTTATCAGTCCCTGCAAGCTTTATAGGGCAGTACCTGTCTCAGAGCTGAATAAGGGTCTGTCAACGGCATTTGGCCCCTTCTCTCCCTTGGGACAGCTGCAGTGCTGAGTGACAGCCAACACAGACCCCGTCACCTGAGCTTGAGCCGCTAGGGCCAACATCCAGCACCCTTTCCCCACAAAAAGAGAAAACAGAAGGAGAACTAGCGAGTTACCTGGTTTGTTGAGACTTTGCTATCACGTCCATTAAATGACAAACAGTACTTTTAGGAGTGTGCTTGACTTGGCGCTAGATAGATTGGGTGAATGAGTTACACAGGAACTGAGAAGATTGCAGAAATTGCTGGGAGATACCTGCATTGTGAATCCTCATGATTGTGCCATGCTGGCAACAAGATGCACACAAGGGCTTATTTTCAGCTTCCATGATTAATTAATCTCTAATTGAATCGGCAGCATAATCAGGAAGTGGCATCGGAGCTTTTCATTCAGTGTAATCCCCTTGTTTGAGCAGGTTAATAGTCCCCCCCTTAGAGTGAAATTGAATTAGGCAGTGAGTGAAGCACTCCCCACAGTGGTGCTATGGCACATTTGGTTTATCCAGACACACTCACGGCTCATCCGTGCTCATGCTCACACATGCATGCACGCATTGCCAGCAAGTCATATCTCAGCAGCTGTGAAGGTATAGGCGAGCAGACACGGCCTTGCAGAAACGCAGACCCTCCTCTAAAGCTCATTTCTGTCACCACAGAAACCACAGAGAAGAACTGGGCTTGGATGCATCATAGAAAGAAGCCCTTAGCCCTAATGAGAACACAGTTAAAAATGGTGATACAAGATTGGGTTCAGACAGCAACAATATGCATGATCATGCTCTGTTTCATGAAATATCAAATCCCCTGTTGTGATGTTATGTTGTGTAAGTTTTCTTTTGTGTAATTTAAACACAGAAGAAGAGAATGAAATGCTTCAGTCAAAAATTTTTGTCACTTTTTTTTCCAATTCAGAAAGCATGGGTTTATTAACTTTATTAAGACATTAAACAATTTAAATATCCTCCTATACTGTGACCCCAAGTATTTTGAAGAGTAGGGGTGGTATCTTTGACAGCGCAGCCATGCCACAGAGGCACAGTGGTGCTTTCATGTGTCTTTTGGCATTGCCTTGACCAGTCTATGGAGATATGTATATTTACCGGATTTGCATTTGCCACTAGATGTTTCATAATGTGGTATAGGATGTTGAGCTATTGGTGGCTTTTCATTTCAGTGGTGGAGCTGCCTGCATGTTTCACCCTGGAACTCTCCCCTCATGAATGGAGTGAGAGAGTAGGGGAGATAGGGCAGCAGAGCAAGCAGAGACAGAGAAGGGAAGAGACTGGTGAAATGTGAATTTAGCTCATCTGAAGAAGCTGGGCTTGCACTACTGCCTGTAATTGGATTGGCTCCTTTCCCAAAGAACAAACCGCTCCCCACTCCCCCATCCTTACACACGCTTGCTCTCTCACTCTCACTTTCTTTTCCCCTCTCTCGTCTTCTCTCTCTCAGCTACACACCCATACACACCACTTCCCCATTCAATCCACACACTCCTACTCCATTTCTCCTCTCAATCAGCAGAGCTTCCCTGCTGTTCTGGCCACTATTCCGTGGGACCTAGTAGAGCGCAGAGTCAGGCAGAGGTAGGGTCCTGCCAGCAGCGGCAGGATTTTTGCTTTGGGATTGACTGGGGAAAGGCAGCAAGGGGAGCTTTAAGGTGAGAAAAACCTAGTGAAGGGAATAATTAAAGTAGTCTCTGTGTATTCTTACTGTCCAAGGTCCTCTGAGATATACCAAGTGATGCTGGCAGTTTTGATTATACTTCAGGGATATGAAGCATAAAGAATGCCAGACAGCCTATTTAACACTTTACCCTACTACTATAATTTTAGATCTGTTGACAAAATCTACTGTTCCCGTCTAGTATTCAGTGTACATTATTTATATAATACACATATAGTAAAATGAACAGATGTCATGGATTATGAAGACAAACTATAGAAACTGTTCCATCGGCATCCATGTTGTTGGCCTTTCTTTTTGCACCAGGGTTCTTTTCAATGATCGATTGTTGATTTCTGCAGAAAACATGGCTGAGGTGGAGGCCATTTGGGCTATGCTGATCAGAAATCAATTGCTTACTTCTCTGTCTGCTGTAGGAGATTTTATGCTACGCATTTTGAAAATAATAATTAATAGTAACGGACCCTGAGAGTTTGCAAGGCTTAGATACACAGTCTTATATTGTAAACTGGATTTTTTGCCAAGAAAAGTGTTTCACAAAGGTTTCTCAGTTAGCTGAATAACTTAAGCCAAAAGCCTCCAAAGGTCTCCAATGAGAGGAAAGGTAAGGGACGTAAAATGCCTTGTAGGAATTCAATTCTAAAGTCTTCTACCAGGAACCTCTGTGTTTGTGTAGTTGCTCTTCTCATGTAGACTTGTCAAAGTGGACCTTTTGAACAGCAAATGTAATCATGCCTTGCAGCCTTTAATTGATTCCTTTCATGTCGCTCCAGTGCATAATCAGCATTTTGTTCGCTCGGTGCACCAACTGGGCATGAAAGGGCCAGCTCAGGTGTGTCCGTCCTGGTGGGCATCTGACGCCTTAATTGGACAAATATCGTATTGAACTGGTTAAGTGAACATCTGGGCTCTAGTCCCACTCCTCTGTGCAGAAAGGTGATCCATTTGACCCGGTGCACGAATTCAGCGACGGAACTGGGGGACACAGCAGTGAGTTACAACTGACAGCAACACATGAAAGGATACCTGGTTTAGGGGGCAACTCTAGCAGCTGCTCCCAGTGCTTAATTTTGCATGATTCCTCAGTCTTGCGCCAGAGCAGCCTCAATTGGTGCAGCTAGCCTGGTTTTTCATGATGAATTTAGCTCTCCAAATATGGGTATGCCATTTGGTCATGCCCAGGTGGCTGGCTTCCTGTGTTAGCTTCGCTCAGATGAAGCGGCATCCCAAACCTGGTAGACCTTGCTCACATCAACCAGGGAGCTGGGAAATCCTGCTTGCCCTTATTTGTGAGGCTTAGTTTTCCTGATTTGTACTGTATGACCTTGCACTGCATGTGTTGAGTTTCCTGAACAGGTACCTTAATGAGTGCTTGCTGGAGATTTGCTGCTTTCTTGGAGAGAGAGAGAAGATGGCAAAGGAGAGAGAGAGAGAGAATTAGCCCAAGCGCATGAATGAAGGAAGGAGCATGTTTTACAGCGCTCCTCTGTGCCAGGAGCGGCTGCCTAAACCAGCATGGAGGAGGGTGTCCCTAGCAACAGCTGAGGCTCATGGCAACTGCTGAATAGAGCTCCGTCCGTGCATCCCCTGAGGGGCATTCTTCACTCCGGTCGCAGCAGGACAATCACCACAAACTATCCTGCTCAAGAGAATACACACCCATGCACATCTACACTGGCATCAATACACTGACATACATTTGGTGATATTAGGTGATATTTGGATCTTTTATGTGTGCAAATGATCCTCAGCAACCAAAAAGCTTAATGAGTCGTTTATAGCCCGCCTGTCAGCAAGGAGAAGTCTCTCAATGCTTTGCCTGCTAAGCAAAAACTGGTGGTTCTGTGCTAATTTCTTTATCCAAGGTCAGGGGGCACCCACCACATTGCTTCTCATAGTGGTGGCATTTTCTTAACAGATTGCAAAGCTAGGCTGAAATGTGCTGTCGTGAGGCAACAGAAACTGGTGCATCTGCAGCGCCTTGTGTTTGAGCTGCTACTGCCCTATGGATGCATTTAGATTAGTCCCTCAGAAAGAAATTGCGAGAACATTTGTCTCCTAGCTTGGCAGACGATGATATCTCCACTCTGAGCATCTTAGATAGTTAGCACAGCCTTTATCGAGGATAAAAATGCAACACTCTTCCTTGTTAAATGCCATTGACCATCATGTCCACAGAATTAGTCATCCAGCTAAGTGCTCTTGGTTTAGGGACTGTAGGAAAACAAAACAATGCATTTAAAAGGGATTCCTTCTGGTTCCTTTGTTTAACTTTGGTTTACTTAATCAGAGACTCCAAGATCACTATTTTGATATCATTCCTGTCTTTGTTTTTGTTTTTAAACACGGATCTCCCATCTGCAACATTTCCTAGCTTCAGGTGTTTTGAAGATGCAGCAAATCCAGTTTGATTAGAGCTCTCTTGACAGAGCGCATCGGTTATTAAAGTAAAAAAATGATAATCTGCAATGATTTCAGCTGATATTGCTCCCAAAACACTACCTTGCTGACTCTCAGCAAGATTGCAAACAATCTTCCTAATCATGTTACTGTATGCCGGGCAATTGAACTTCAATTTGCCTCCTGGCAATAATGAGGGCCCTGATTGGTTGGAGAAATTGGCAGCTGCTTGGGCACCTTTTGAGGAGCAACTCGCCCTAATTTCACTTCAGAAAAAGAGAATTCTGTGCCCTAGAAAAAGCTATTCATCCTGGATAAGAAAAGCCCAATAAAGACTGAACTATTACAGGCTTTTCAGCATATTACTGTCACTGTTTGGACCCCCAAGGTCAACTCTTAGTATCACCAAGACTGCATGAGTAGTATGTTCGGTTTCACTGGGTTCAAATTACGCAACATGTAAAACAGCTTTGGACTGAATGTTTTATCAAGCTTTGGGCGTTGCAATTATCAATAGCATCAAGTGAAGAAATTCTGTTAAAGGTGAGGTTTCCCAACTTTAATGTAACAAGGTAAGAATTCTAGATTTTAGCAGTAACCTTTGGTTAAGTTATTTCAGTTTGACCTCTGGGTATCCAGTGTTTTACCTTTTTAACAGCTGAATCGGTGGACTGGTCTGTCGGCAGTGGAGGCGAGCAGCTCAATTCAAATCTTTCTAGCCACTGAGAGAGAGAGTTCCAACCTCCTTGGCTTGGCTCAGGCCCAGAGCACGCCAAAGAGCCAAGTTAAGCCCCCTGCTGTTCCATTCAGTGTTCAAACACACAAATCCATGCAGGCACACACACTCACGCTCTTGCCCCTGAACCCTGGCCACTTATCTCCTTGGCTAGGTCTTAAGTCCCCCCACTTGTCTTCTTACAGTCATGCGTCCATGGCCCTCTCTTCTGTATGTGTGTAGGGGTGGAGGTGGTCAGCCAGATGTCCTTTTCTGTTTTTTGTGTTTCATGTCTCCCTCTCTCTCTGCGTCTCGCTCCTGTTCTTGCTCTCTCTCTCTCCCTCTCTCCTCAGTCCATTGCACTGCCCACTCTATAGTGATCTCATTACTGACATTCAGAAGCTGGCCTTTCTTGAATGCTCTGTCTCTCTCTCTCTCTGTCTGTCCCTCTCTCTCTCTCTCTCTCTTTCTCTCTCTCTCTGTGTCTCTGTCTCCATCTCTCTCTCTCTCTCTCTCTCTCTCTCCCTCTTTCTCTCTCTCTCTCTCTCTCTCTCTCTTCCTTTCTTTCCTTTCTCTCTTTTTCTTCTTTTTCTCATGATTTTTTCCCTCTTTCTTGCCACATCGCTTTCTCCTGTTCTTCATTCTCTGTCATTCAGCTCTCTCTCACTCGCTCTCTGTCTGTCCCTCTTTCAGTTCACTCTATCCTTCTGCCTTGTAAGAAACAGATCTTTTGTAATTGCCACCACTGCAGCATGGTTATATGATATTCGTCAGTTTTTTCTTGTTTTTTTTGTTTGTTTTTTTCATAATATCCTTCACCAACCCACATGAAACCTCACATGCTTATAGCCCCAAGGGACTGATTTGGAATAAGAGGTTTGCGTTCATAGGCATGTTCCTAGTGAATAATGTCAATGTAAAATCTAGTGCTTCACTAACCAATATCTTAGAATGTAAAGATTCAAACTTCCCAAAAACTGACATCACTACCGCATTCTTTTGAAGCATACCAAGTTTTGTAAAACTTTTACCTTATGGGCCCTGTGACTGACACATTTCAATATCTCATTACATGCCTGTGCTACTATTTTGTGATGTACATGTTCCAGCTTCACAAAAATTCACACCACATTCTACCACATTCTTTAGATGCATGGCAAATATTGTGAAATTTCATCCAAGGGGGGGCACTGCAACTAACAAATGTCTCGAAAACGCCTTTATCAAAAATCTAAAAGTTTGTTTATACTTGGCTACATTTGCTCACATCTCATTCTAAGGTTTTACAGTGCTCAAGATAATGGTCGCCAAAAGCCAATCAGAATTCAGATTCTGATTATGTAATGTTTACAAAATTAAAATTTCCACTCGAAATAAAGTATACAAGAAACTTCTCACTCTGTTGTTACCACAAACAGCAACACTCACAATTACATATTGAAACACAAAAGACCACAAGACATCATTAAAATCTCATTCTTTGAACTTCTTCGGCAGTCATATGAAATGCCGCAGTGCGGTACATCTAGTTTCAATCTGTCTCGCTCTTTATTTTCTCATTTCTTTCTATTTTCCCTTTAGCTCTGTTTTCTCTTCCTCCCTTTCCTACAATTGTTGATTTAGTTCCCCAGCCATCACTTCATCCTTCATATATCAATTTTATGGGGGCATATTTGAGTTTGAGTCAAAGTTCCCTCTGCCTAGAACTTCAGTCGAAATTCGACTTTCACTGCCTCGTTGGCAGACATGCACTCGCACACTCAACACACTGCAGGCACACAAAAACACAACTAGGCTGCCTCTTATCACCGCTGGATTGTTACTGAGATTTTTTCTTGCCTGGAGAGTTGATTAGGCGCTTTTGTCCCCTCAGGACCTCGTGGCATAAGTGTACCACCACACACAGGGCCTGTTTATTCACACCAGTCCCCATTATTAAATGCCTGCCAATAAACCCCCACCCACCCCACACACTTATTATTTCCCTTCGCGCATGCCAGTGATCCAAGGCACCAGCAAATGACCTCGTTGACTGACTGTTCTAATCGCTCTTCACGTCAGGAAGAGAATAAACAAACCGTACCGTGATTGGTGTCACTTGTCACCTGAGAGCCTCAGCTGTGGTCACAAGCGTCCACTCCTGTTGTACAGTCACCCCATCGGAAGGAACCGAGGGGCAGGTAGCTGCCAGGTTGCAATATAATCTACAGTAACAAAGCACAGTGTGAGCTCTGAATGTACAATACAGATGGTCGTTTTCTTCTGAAACACGAATTCATCAGAGATGCTGTTTTAGCCAATGGCACTCCAATAAAAATGGCAGAATCCCTGTTGATTAAGGTAATAATGTGTTGTAGTATTCTGGTGTGCTTGACTGCCCTTTGAGAGATGGTGAAGTTGTACTATTTCTAGGCATTAAAGGTAAGCTAGCATTTAGCAGTAGTGGTCAAGTAGTGCCAAGTCTTATTTAATCTCACTAGGTGAAATTGTATATTTTATGTATACATTCACATACTCCAGCTTTGTTAAATCAATTGTAGGTGTAGAATGACACGAAAATTCTCTTCTAGCATATCTGTTTACTTTGTATAAATAAAGTAGGTGCATCCTAGTCTCTTTGATTAATACAGCAAACCAAGATAATTGTTACGCATTTTGTCTTATCATTTGTAATTATAATGTTGCACTTCTACTGTAGTGAATTTCGTATCGCTCTCCTTCAGGTTGCATGGATGTCACTATGGTGTTAATCTGCAGAAATTTTAAAACTAAGAGAGCAAGTTTTAACTTACAGATGAGAACTACATGAGAACCAATGTTCTCTAGAGAGATAGTAGTAACTTAAAAGTTCTGAACAAGATGGATGGAGAAAAAGATACATGAAGCATGAAAACATGTGTATGATTAAACGGTGTGTGAGCAACCTTATCGTCTACATCATCACAAATTGTTGTTTAAATGTCACATAGACCACTGTAAATCGCAATTTAAACATTCTAATGTTTGAGCTAGCTGACTGGCTAACCACTAATGTTATGTGATGGGCTTGCTAGCACAGTGTGTGTGTAACTGTTGCTATTTGATGTATTTCTTTACAGCCCGGGATATGCAAAAAAAAGTGAGTTAATTAAAGAATGGAGAGCATACGTAATGAAATGCGTATGCCTTTTCATCACAAGCTGGCTAAATCTCTTGCTACAATGTCAAGCTTGCTAACCAGCTATGCCGATACCTTATTCATGCTCCATGCACACGTGCTGTACGGATAGGGTAGTCGGCACGGATCTGGCAATGATAGGCTACATCACCACAAAACAACAGCAACTGCTACTGCAGGATAATAAAACTGCTTGCAGTTTTCATGACCGCATCCCCAGAGTGAAATTTTGCCATTTTTTTATTGCAGTGGAAGCCTAGCGTAAGGCTTTGTTCACACAAAAAAGTCTAATTCAATCCCTTAATCTGATTTTTAGAACTGATTGTTCAGGTTTCAAGTTATATGTGACCAAATTTGAAGTGTAACTAACTTACAGCTAACTTGTTTGGTGGATCTGGTGGTTACCCACTGTTACCATCATCACCAGTCTCCCATGTGTCACCACTGCAACAAATGCTCTGGTGTATTCCAGCATGTATTGCGTAATCTAGCCCCACTTTCTGGACCACCCTTGTTCTGAGTGTAACTGGGCCTAAGCGTGATCCAGAGCAGTGGTTTCCGCTGGTGCAGACTACAGTGTCAGACCAAATCAGGGACAATTTTCTTCCCGGATCCATGTTATCCCGCTGAGGCATTTTTCAAGTTTAAACAAGAAAAAATGAAGACCAGAGTTACTCATGACTAACAGATGTACTTGCCGAAGCTCGTTTAATTTTGTTTAGAAATGGAAAGCCTCCCAGTGTAGAATGCTCATTTCATTTTCTGTAACTTATAGTGTTCCTTTCTCAGGACGACTGCTGGGGACTGATTATGCTGGCTAACCATCAGCTTATCAATATTCCACTGAAGCTTCCAGCCAACACTTGCACCACAGGGATAGCTTTTGAAATTCATAGAAATTCTTATCAGTTGCGTTTGCTCAGATGATCCGTTTCTGTGGAAACGGCACAGTATAGACCTGAGTTTTTTTTTCTTTACTAAGGCCAAAATTCTGAATATCCACAGGCTAAATGGTGCTAAATAAAAACACACCTTTTTTGCATTTTGTGTGTGTGTGTGTGTGTGTGTGTGTGTGTGTGTGTGTGTGTGTGTGTGTGTGTGTGTGTGTGTGTGTGTG
>JBBPCZ010000142.1:22356282-22366684 GCA_037974445.1 Brycinus macrolepidotus | reverse complement strand
TCTTTCTCTCTCTCTCTCTCTCTCTCTCTCTCTCTCTCTCTCTCTCTCTCTGTCTCTCTCTCTCTCTCTGTCTCTCTATCCATCTCTGAAACACATACAGACTGCACACATGTACGGTGTCCCATGTGCACCTCTGTCAGCTGGCCTGCACTGGTCTTTCCCCCTTGAGATCAATCAGAGATGGATGGCAGTGCAGTGTTTATCACAGAACTCAACCTTAGACAGATTTACATCTGACTCAGGCCATTTCCTTTGTTTAGAGTTTCAGCCTATATTTCACTGAAAATGCACCAAGTGTTATGGAGATGTGGCCAGCTGTCGCAATTGTTTTGACTCGATCCAGAGAGATTTGTCGAGGCACACATGCACACACACACACACACACACACATACCCTAGACATTTGACGAATAATGATTATAGCATATGTGGGTGCTAGAGATTGGTTAACAATAGTACAGTATCTATGTGTGCGCACATATATTTTTCTGCCATTAATCATTTGTCAATGACTCTGTGACCTCTGCCTCTTTAGCCCATACTTCATTCGTGCTTTATGCATGTATTGCTGCGCTCATGGTCAAATCTCAGGTAATCCCTAGCTGGATATTAAATTTTTTTTACACAAGAGCTGTGCTTATATCACGATTAATAGTGAGGCTGCTGACTTGCCGTTTGCAAGCTCATGCTTTTTTAAAGGATGCAATAAAATAGTGTGGAATGACATCTTGCCTTTGTTGACATCAGTAATAACTACAATGTTGAGGGGCTCCAATTTAACACTGACAAGTTTTGAGCATTTTCCAGTCCAGTTGATCTATTTAGAGATTGTGATGGGAATCTAATAGTTGGCATGTTGGCAATAGCTTTACTGAACAGTCATATTCAAGGCATTTCCTTCCTGCCTCACCCTGCTCTGCTCCTCTCTTCCTTCTGCACTTCCCCCATCTCTATTTTAGAACCAGCCTTGAAGAGGTGCTGAGAGAAAGATAGGTACGCTCGTCTGTTTGCCTTCTTTCATCAGGGAGGGTCATGCTTGGGTGGGCCGCCACTTGGCCCCTGCCTGCCTCTCAAACTTTTTTTGCCACCTCCCTTCCTGGCACGCTTCCGTCCCTCAAGCACCTCCAGCAGTGTGATGATGTTGCCCTGGCTCAGATAGAATCTAGTTTTTAGTCATGAAGTCTTCATTGCCCCATATTCCGTAGTTACAGAGCGAAGTGACCCAACATTACATGGGCAACAGAGGTGAATACTGGCTCTTTGGAGAAGAGATATAAGTGAAATCTAGGTGATAGTAATGGGTCTATTTCACTCAGTAAGAGAGGTTGGGGTGATGCTGCTGTTCAGTGTTTTCACTAATTATGCACCAAATTTATGGCCACTAAAAGATTCAGACTAAAATGTATGAATGCGGTACTTTCAAAGGAGAAAGCAGGTGTACAATAAAATGGATGTAAGGTAATACTTTGGTAAGGTAACAATTTGAATGCTAATGAAAAATTTGGAAAAACGCATTAGACGAGTGATTTGGAATCATGGTTCATTCCAAGGCTCAAGAGGGGAGTACAGTGCTTAAAAACCATTTCTGTTACAGGTTTGATTGCGTTTGAAAATACAACATCCTACTTTATACGCAGCAAAACAACAGAAGCAGAAATTAAAGTCTTAATGCGTCCATACTATATCAAGAGTTTCTGAAAAAATGTGGAAAAAAATCACAAACTACACAATGTAACTAAAAAATAATGGAATCTGTTGCTCAGAATGACTTTCTCTGTTGGTGAGAATGTTGGATTTTATTATCCTATCAGGATAATGGTAATGTACTGTCATATAAACAACCCCTAGGTGAGAGGTTACAGCTGTCATAAACTGCATGGAGAGCAGTTAAATGGTCTGAAATTGCCTTTAACCCCTCCCACCATGCCTCTCATGGAGAATGAATAGACTTAGTGATGGACTTCCCTTTGAAGCAAATGTTCTTCTGCTTGTTCAGTTATTGATCTGCTGAAGTGCTGGTTATCTGCTGTTATCTTTGTGTATAGTGGCATATGTCATTAACTGGGTGTGTTTGTGTGTGTTGTATGTAGTAGTGATATTTCGTGCTGTGGGTTTTCCACAGTGCCATTAGAATGCTTTAGGGTGTGCAGTAATATATGTCTGAGGGCAGAGCTTCTAAATGCACTGAGAAAATTGATGCTACGCTTCGACAGGCCTCTTTAGAGAAGTCTCATCTACAAAAAGCAATCAGTCGAGACCATACACATACACACAGATACACACAGAGCTCAGTTTCACCCCTGGACTGTTCATGTAGTCTGCATACTTGAACTGAGGCCCTGTAATGTGTTCTGCACTAGAGAAAATGAGAGACATTGAAACTTGTGACACACTGCTGATGTGTGTGTGTGTAAGTAAGTGTGTGTGTGTGTGTGTGTGTTTATGCATTTGTTCCTTTTAAAAGACTTACCTTTAATCATATTTTACCTATTATATTATCTCAGTCATTCCAAGATGCCTTTTCTGACAGCAGTAAAGAGATTCACATTCTAATAATAATCTAATTCTTTGGTTCATTAATCTCTCGTTAAAATGCTTCTGGCTATTTTCATTTTCTGAATTTCTTTTCTGTTTTCATTAAGCCACTTGCCACATTCCAGTGTGGAAGAAAAGAATAATCCATTAACGTATTTTCCATAATAATTAAGAAAAATTCAGACTGCTGTTAAATTTTTAGCAATGTCACACAATGCTTTTTTCCCTTATTTATATACATATCAGTATGTCAAACCATGCAGTAGATGCTCGACATTTTCATGATTAATGCTCGACATTTTTTAGAGGTTTATAAGTTGGAAAAAGAATGCACACTGAACAATTGTGCTTTATTTATAATGAAGTACATGGTTTATCAGTTTTCTCAGAATATGCATTGTGGCGCATTGTGTTCGTTTTTCATCCCTACCGCATCTCCAAGCACATTAGTAAGGGTATTTGAAATTACACACTTTGATCAGTGACACTCTCTCAGTGGGCTGGTGTTGAGGCTCACCACTGTAAGGTCAGTCAGTGACACCCATCCTGCCTGCTGCCTGAGAAAGCGTTTCTATGGTTACCGCTTCACTTTGGCAAGAAAACAAGCAGGGTCAGGTCACCCCACTATCTCTCTGTAGGACTGACCCTCTGCCCTCTGCTACCCTGGGAGAGAAGGTAGTAGATGACTTAGAAGAGAGAGAAAATGGAGGGAATGACAAAACAATAGACTGGTTTCCGTTCCAGGGATTTTAATGCTTTCAAATCTTTGATAATAACTTTACCAATATTAGCAGTCTGATAAGCGGACACGATACAATAGGACAAAGTTTGATAGACACGAGCTACTGGCGGCACACTTTTCTTGATGTAGTTTTGTTTTATGGCTTCCAAAATGCAAAAATAACGAATGGAAAATGAGCTAATGGTGAGTTGAAAGTGTGTTTAAAGTTTAAAGCGAGCAGCAAGCACTGGTATTCATATCCACTGACAAAGTGAGTTGTGTGTGTATGACAGTATGTGACGTGTCCTGCAGGGTTCCTGCTATCAGATGACCAGTTCAGACGAATGAATACAACACTGCTTAGAGACCTGCCCTGGGTTATCTCTACTCAAAGACCACACAGGAGACCTATACACACAAACACACACCTACGCACACCTTTCTCTTTCTCAACACCTTCCACTTTTTTCATTTATTTCTAGTGGCCTAATTTCCAGTGTCCTTATCACACTTTTTTTTTTACAATCACACTTTTCTTTTTTTACTTTCTGACTCACTCTCTCTTACTCTATCTCCCTCCTTTTTTCTCCTTATTTCCTCTGCAATTCATCCCCCTCTCTCTGAGAGTTTCATGGCCATATATAGACTTCAGTGTGGCAGTATGGAGTGATTTGTGAGCGCTATAATCAGGGTCTTTAAGCAGTGTTCCCCATAGGTGGCCTTAAAGCTGATTTATTGCTGGCACTCTTCATCCCAGAGCGCCTCACAGATCCCCTAAAACCCCCACCCGCACGGCCTCAAATTAACCCCGGCTCCAAAGGTCAGCGGAGAGCAGTTTTGGCATGGAGGCATGGGGAAATATTGATTGAAGTTAGAGAGCTCGGGTCATTTAGGACACTACCCGAATTGAGAGGCCCAGAGTGTCTAAATTCTAATGGCCAGTACCTCTGCCCTGATAAACCTCCAGCGTGTGATTTCAAAATCCCTACAGGCCATACTTTGCGACATCCCTGGACATATAGTTGGGATCATAAAAGCCCAGGCTGCTATCTGCGTAAATGAAGAAAGACTAAACCTAAAACTGATAGCCAAGGTAAGCTTTTAAAAATATATATGTGAAGTTACTGATCAAATCAGAATAGTTTGTGGTCTTGTCTCAAATAACAGGTTAGAAACAACGATAGATGTTGTATGACAGGAGAGAAGGTTAGCACTCCCCTTGACAAGAATGGAAGAGGTCCTAGTGGCCTTACAACACATATACGGTTAAGGCACTGCCACCTACTTACTGGCATCTCTAACCAGATTTTGGGGCAGCTGGTGGCCTAGTGGTTAGGGGGTACGCCCTGCAATCAGAAAGTCGTGGGTTCGAATCCCAAGACTGCTAGTGGCACCTCTGAGGTTCCCTTGAGCAAGGTACCGTCCCCACACACTGCTCCCCGGGCGGCGTGTTCCTGGCTGCCCGCTGCTTCGCTTGGTGAATGAGTTAAATGCAGAGGAAGAATTTCATGCTGTTCACACTGTTTGCTGTGGTGTGTTCACGTATGACAGAATGATCTCTTTACTTTACTTTAATACTAGTATTAGCTTTAACCACTAGGCCTAACCACTAGGCCACCAGCTGCCTCAAAATCTGGTTAGAGATGCCAGTAAGTAGGTGGCAGTGCCTTAACCGTATATGTGTTGTAAGGCCACTAGGACCTCTTCCATTCTTGTCAAGGGGAGTGCTAACCTTCTCTCCTTTCATACAACATGTATTGTTGTTTCCAACCTGTTATTTGAGACAAGAAAAACCATTGTAGCAGTTTGTGATCTTTCACAGTGTTTAACAGTGTCTTTTTTTAACAATGAGAGCAATGGTTTCACAGCACTTATTCACAGGTATTTCTGTGTTTTTGTACTGGGTTCTTGCAAAGAAACCATAAATCTACACTTGCATCACATTAAGAATATGACAGCTTTGGCTTTTAACAATAAGGTTACTGAATCTTCTATCCACCATTTTGAATGTCTTGAGCTATCCAATGCATTGGTTCCTGTGGTTCCTGACCCTGGTCCAGGACAACCCCTGTCCCGCTTATATTGGTGTTTTTCTGCTCCAACACAACTGATCCAACTAACAAGCACTTTCTGAGATGAAGAAGGTGTGCTAGAGGAGGAAAAATGCTAAAATGTGTAGGGCAGGAGTACTCCAGGACCAGAGTTTGGGAACCACTGGCCTAGATATAACTTTATTGATACCAGACCTTCATGTATCACTCTGTTGTAAAGCTGACACCACTCTAATGGTTTCTTGGGGGCTTGTAGGCCTTCAAAAAAAGTAAAGCACTACTCACTGGCCCTGCTAATGGCAGCAGAACTTGGCCTGCTCCCAGCCCCAGATGTGGAACGCATACTCCGGTTTTAGATTGCAATCTCTTCGCCTTCGTAAACATCCGCCGCCAGGCCTGGACCGGGCATGTGTAGGCAGTGATGGACGGCAATAGAAGGACTCAGAGAGGCAAAGGAGAGTGGGAGCCAGGCCAGCAGCCTTGCAGGTCATTATTACTCCCTGCTGGGTGCTCACACAGGGATGAGGAAAGGAGTGAGAGGAAAGAGAAAAGAGGAACGGAAATCTAATTGCAAGTTGCAAGTGTAAGGGAAGGGAAGTGAGTGACTTTATCGAAAGAGCCACTCTAAACTCCTGGGCACAAGAGTTCAAAGAGTAAAAAGAGAACTACTGAAATAAATGGGACTGACTAGTGAGGAGAAATTGATGGCTAAATAGAGAAAGAGAGAGTCTCATAAAGAATGGGGATAGATAGTAATTGACCTCTCCATTCTCAACCTACAAATGTGCTTTTTCATTGCAGCCATTGTACAAGCATAATGGAACTTTGGCAACAATTCTATTTAACCTGATCAGAAGTTGACTTTCCTGTTTAAATTGCTTTGCTATGTTATGCTATCAAGCTAAATGTACGCTGATCTGTAAACATGTAAACAGTCAGTTCTTGAAGTTGATGTGTTGGAAGCAGGAAAAATGGGCAAGCATAAGAATCTGAGAGACCAAGAATCTGAGGGATCTGACAAGGGTCTGATGTGAAGACTAGACAGCTGGATCAGAGCATGTCCAAAACAACAGGTCTTGTGAGGTGTTCCCGATATGCAGTGGTTTGTATCTACTAAAAGCAGGAAGGACAACCAGTGAATTGGTGACGGAGTCATGGGCGCCTAAGGCTCACTGGATCATCTGGGGAATGAAGGCTAGCACTTCTGGTCTGAGCGTCGAAGCAGAGCATCAAAGCAGACCTAAACCCAAACCCAGGCAGGTGTGCTGAACTATGGTCTGTGCTGGTGGTGATTTGTGAGGTGGTAGGGGCCCCACCTCCCACACAGTACCACAAAAGGTCCAACACAACAGGTTTTTCATACTGGAAGAGCTGAAAGTTATCACGTCTTCCTCACTCGATTCCATGGATAAATGGCTAGTAGCTCCATGCAGCTTTGTGAGCTCTCTAACCATTCATGTTATGAACCACGTCTCCCTCTGCCCCATGGCCGCCCTAGCAAGTTCATCCGCTGGACATGACCGAGCTTGTGCACTGCTCCCCACTACTGATCGCTGCCATTTGGCTGCCGTGCCAGACCTCTCCACTGGACACAGGTGCACCGCACCCTCCCCATGCCAGACCAGTCATCCACTATTGTGCAGCACCTCTAAACCAACTTACATCTCCTTAATTCATGATCCTCTTGGACAACCAACCCGCCGAACCCCCCACCAGCCACCCTTATAGTAGATGACTCTATTATTGGAAACATGAAGCATCACTCAGCCATTGTTCATTCTGTCCCTGGAGCCAAAGTCTTGGACATTACACAACAGCTCGCCAGCCTTTCAGAGAGGCAGAATATAGTCATCCATATACAATGCAGCAATATCAGAGCTCAGAACTCTTGAAAAAAGACTACTCGTGCTTATTATCTCCTGTAAAAGACTGTGGGAAATCTGTTTTTATTCCCAGCCCAATTCCACCCCTGGATAGAGTTTCAGGTCATTTTAGCCACATTTAAAACCTTTATAGCTGGCTCCAAAAGACTTGCCTCTATGCTAGTCTGACTTTTACTGACTATTTTAACCTTTTCTGGAACCACCTCTCCCTCTACAGATTTGACTGGATTCATCCCAAGCAGTTTGGTTCACAGACTTTAGGACAGGGGTGTTAAACTCCGGTCCTGGAGGGCCGGTGTCCAGCACGTTTTGGTAATTTCCCTGCTCAGAAACACCTGGTTCACCTCGCCAGTTAATTGCCAGGTTTAGTGTATGTGTTTGAGTAGGAGAACCATCAAACTGTGCTGGACACCGGCCCTCCAGGACCGGAGTTTGACACCCCTGCTTTAGGACATAATATATTTAATTCATTTTTCAACAACTTGTTGATTCCAGTTTCCACTCAAACATTCAAAGAGTTACTATCAGTCGATCTAGGATCAGCTTATCATCTAAGCACAGACGAAATGTTAAGAAAACAGATCATTTTAATGTATTTGTAAATCCCAACTACAAAATACAGTCAAACCGCATTAAGCCTACTCTGCTAACTGCTGCCTCAAAAGAAAAAAAAAATGTTTTGAGATCCTAGCTTTGAAGGTGTCTTTAGGGAAAAAAAATAGCTCTTTTGTCTTAGCAGGAATATACAGGCCTTCTTCTTCTCTGCCTTCTGCAATCAATGAAATAGCTTTTATTTCAATATAGTGCCTCAGAAATGCTGATCCTAGGGGGATTTTAATCTCAGCTCGTTGTCTAATGCATCCGATCACTTAAAGGAAACATGTGACAACCTTACCCTCCCATAGTTAATCATTTAATCAACAACAGGAAATCTAAAGAACCCCACTTATTCTGTCCCGTGGACAAGATTGCAGCCTCAGGTGTCTTCAACCTTGGCTGTGATAACCACTACCCTATCGGATACATTAGAAATAGAAAAAAAAAATCACTGTATGTCTAAATTTTCAGAAGTCAACTTCTAAAACTAGAGAATATATTAATGAATCACTCCTAGCAGTGGTAAACAAACATGCTCCCAAATAAAAAATTAAGAATCAAAGATTTGGTTTGGTTTACTAATAAATATTTCCTCACTGCTTGAAACACAAAATAAAGCCAAGGAAAGAGACCACTGGCCTACATTCAGGCAACTGAGAAATGAATGCACCTCTGGTACAGAATGACCTTCAGGGGTCTTGTGGAGTCCATACCTTGACAGGTCAGAGCTGTTTTGGCAGCAGGAGGGGGACCTACACAATATTAGGCATATGGTTTTATTGTTATGGTTGGTTGGTAAAGGTACAAATATAGATGAGTGCCTCAAGTCTTCACATTATCTCAGACTGGACTTTTCCAATGTTCTGCAAAGCTTATCCAACCTCACAATAGTTGGGCTGAAACAATGCTTTTGTGGGCGGAGCGTGGAAAGGTTAATTGTGTTTGAGGAACTAACCATTGAGGAACTAACCCTAGAATCGATCTGAGCCAAGGCAAATAAGCTTCCGGGCCTTGATTCCTCGCTGTCTCTCCCTCCTCCCTCCCACCCTCAGCCATTTCTGATCTCCCCCACACACACTGATGACAGCCCGGCTTTCAACTCACTCATCCCTCCTGCTCTATCTCTCTCCCTCCCTCCCTCGACTCTCTCCCTTATCCCTCCCTCTTCCACAGACTGTCTCAGCTTAATAGGCTGCTATGGCAAGTGCCAGTGATCGCTCTCACTAATGTCTGTTTGATGAAGATGCCACAGAGTGATAAAGCAGCGAACTACATCTGTCAACTCCCGCCAAGCTCACTCACCACCTTACTCACCCAGTGACATAAAATTCTTCATGAATAGGGCAGCATGGGTACTGTAGTTTCTAGAGATTCTAAACTTTCAAACTACGTTTGTGTTTGTAGAAGAGGAGATATTAAAGCATAGACCTGTCAATTCAGAATGCATGTTCAATGTAGATATAAAGTGAAATTACAGAATAATAGTTGAATACTCCAGACTTTTAGGGGTTAAATGGTTTCTATTTACAGTTTAAGAGGTTGAGTGGACTTTAGTTGCTGGAAGCACGAAACTCTGTTAGAAAATCAATGTTCTTTTAGTGGGGCTTTAGTCTCGCTCTCTTTTTTTTTTTTTTTTTTTTCCAGGAAATGAACCATAACATTGTGAATTATTTTGAAATTAAACTCTCTCCTGGGAGTCATTGTAAATATTTAAGGTAGGTTTTCTTTTGCTAGTTTTTCTCTCTTTCTCTCTCTCTCTATCTCTTTAACTTGAGAACTCTGTCACTTTTTTTTATCAACACTTGTTTGGAATGGCGAGGCATTATTCTTGCACGTGTGGATTTTTTTTCCCTGCAGGCGATCTGAATTCACTTGATGGAATGCCGGTAAACACTGGTGCTCTGATGCTTCTGAGAGGCTCTGTGCAATCCCTATTGATTGGGTTCTAGCCTGTGGGCTTGTTTGTGTTTCCTTTTGCTCCTTTGATAGTTTCTGATCCCCTCCCAAACCCTATTAAGTAGCACCTCTCTCTCTCACTAAAACACTCATTTGCCTGTTCTGACCTCCACTCGAGGCACTTTTATTAGATACTAGCGAGTGATTTGGGCCTTTGGGGAATGGATGGTGGCTTTTGATGGTGCTGACAGACCTTTGGTATGTTTTATTTCTGTAGGGTTATTTCTTGAACCTGGCTTAATCCTTGCAAGGCCCAGTCACATTACTGGAATTTTGTGATAAAAACTATATTCATTTCAGGCGCAGGCACACTTTCATACTATTGTGGCCAGACAGTGACCCATTTGCCATTTTTTGGCCAAGCTGCACCTGTGAAGGATTTTTATAGCTAGGATTTTTTCACATCATTCAGTCTTTATTGGGATATCTCTCTCCGTTTCCCTTAACACATCTCAACAAGTCTTCCAATAATTATTTTTTTTAACCAGGTGATATAGCCAACTCTTATGCTTATGAATATGTCAGGGCATTTTACTTTATGCATACATTTCTATGATAGGTAGACATGTATCTTAGCAACACTGATGTTTGTGTGTGTGTGTGTGTGTGTGTGTGTGTGTGTGTGTGTGTGTGTGTGTGTGTGTGTGTGTGTGTGTGTGT
>JBBPCZ010000142.1:22303167-22314096 GCA_037974445.1 Brycinus macrolepidotus | reverse complement strand
CTCTCTCTCTCTCTCTCTCTCTCTTTCTCTCTCTCTCTCTCTCTCTCTCTCTCTCTCTCTCTCTCTCTCTCTCTCTCCCTCCCTCTCTCTCTCTCACATACAGGCTATCATTTCTCAGCCTCATGCCGGGGGCTTAGGTGCAGAGAGTTAATGCGAACATTTATTCCTCATGTCCAGAAGCACCTTCCGGCTCTCTCGGCCTCTTCCATCTTCAATCCATCCTCCAGCATGCTTCTACTCTGCCTCATTCTCGCAACCGTGCACCCCTCCCTGATTATTTGCACTTATTCTTTGTGTATTCAAAAGGTCCTTGTGAAGGTCTGAAAAACTCAATCAGCAACTGTATGTTCATGTTAATACATCAACCTTATTTATATACTTATATGCAATTTGTAATTTGACCAAGGCACCCACGTTTTTGCACATGACTGCATACAGCTGTATCTGCCAGCTTGATCTGAAGTATTCATGCTAGGGCTACATGGTATGAACAAAATACTATTGTTGTAGTAATTTTGCTTTATTCTGCATTTGTATTGACTAGGTCAAGTAGTCAGGTATCCGGTACAACTACGAAAGAATGAAATAAACGCCATTCTTGAAACCGACTGTGTAACACCCAACAACAGCACATTATACAGGACTACAGAAAGTCCACATACATGACAGTGAACAGTATACGATAAAAAGGCAGGACAATAAATACACAGGACACTAAAGAGACAGAACCAGAAAGATTGGTATGATCAGTCTATGGTGAATACTAGAAAGAATCTAGATTGGATGGATGTTGTGGGGCAGCAGTGCATTCATGCCCTGCATTTTTTGACCAAACAATAATTTAATTAATATTTACTTTTGTTGCACTACATGAATACTTTGATTCAATGCTCATTTAGAACTATGATTGGTCTGTAAAACACTGATTAGTTAGAAGATCATTTGTATATTGCAGGCAGCCTGCATCGTAAGTATGGCAAAGACCAGTTTCCCAACAATTAAGTAATAACAGAGGCATCCTTTCTTGAACTTAAATAATGTTTGTGGAGCCGTTCAATATTCCACTCATGCCAGCAGCTAATCTGTGTATCCTAAGTGTCCACTTTTCGGGCTTTTCTTGGCCAGCTCTGGCCTGAATGGAAAATGAAGGAGCACGGCCAGATAGAGATAAAGTGGGAACGCTTAACACTTGAATTATTGAGTTGCTCAGAGGAAATGAAGTGTAGGGCGAAACCTAGCAAAGCAAACTACACTAAGGACAGGCACTTTGTTATTTCTTCAGTCTGAGCTGCACTTAATTTTTGGCCTTGACCTGAAACTGGCAACAGCTTTCGCCACAAGACATCCTGCGTGCACGATTGTTTTCGTTACATGCTCGTGATGTTGCGCGAATTTGTTAGTCTTTCTCCAGAGCAGCGTTGGCCTCGACAGAACTGCCACTGCTGGCTCACTCCCGCTGGCTCAGCCTCTCCAAGGTTACATTTAGATTACATTAGAATTTATTACGGCTTTTTGTTATGGAAATGCTCCGGCGCCAAGAGTGAAGACAGCAACCGGAAGAAGTATTAACATAATGGGTTTGAAATTATAGATGCAGTTTTAAGAATCGCTGGTATTTGTATAGAAATGGTGGTGTACCGGGCATGAAATTATAACGCAGCTGTTAGGAGCACACACTTTGGTCGGTGTAAGTGTGTTTGCACACACATGTAGGCACATACATACATGAGCACATGCATGCACACACGCATGCAGCCGGCTCACAGTGGGAGAACAGGCTTCATTGTGTCAGCCCGCTGTGTTGAGTGACTGCAGCGTGTGCTGGCCAACAGCTGCTCCTTTCTGTTCGTTTATGACACCCTCTGATCTCTCCTTTTTGTCCCATTAGTTTCTTCTCTGTCCTTCCCTTCTACATATGATGCCTGATACCATACACTACACATCTAGTGTTTAGAAGCAAATCTAACTATGTAAAAGTAAAGATGGACATATATATTCGAGAGATTTTGAACAGTAGTGGGTTTGTTGCCGTGCAACAAAAGTGGCCTGGGTGGATGACTGTATAGAGAGAGCCTAGACCGATGGTGTAGAATTTCTACATTATGTGAATTAAGTTCAATGTGCTTCCACACATTGAAAGGTTCTTTAGGGAACCAAAAAAGGTTCTTTTATAGCACCCCAAAGAACCATTTTGGCAGCTTTTTAGTGGGGCAGCTAGTGGTCTGGTGGTTAGGGAGTTGCCCCTGCGATCGGAAGGTTGTGGGTACAAATCCCAGGACTGCCAGTGGCACCACTGAGGTACCCTTGAGCAAGGTACTGTCCCCACACACTGCTTCTCGGGCACCGCATCACTGGATACCCACTGCTTCACTTGGTGAATGGGTTAAATGCAGAGAAAGAATTTCACACTGTGTGCTGTACTGTGGTGTATTCACACGTGACTATAAGGGGCAACTTAATTTTTAAGAGTGTAGACCAAGCGGGTTCAGCTCTGGGCCTGGAGGACTGGTGTCACCTAATTCTCCGACTGAAACAGTCTTCTTATTTCTACCTCACCTCCTACTTTTGTCGGCCAGTACAACGCTCTCAAATTAGTGTCAATGCGATCAGAATGGAAAGCAGGCTCACACAAAGTGAACTTACACATGTACACCCGTATTTCTGTTCGGGTTAACTATTTAGTGACAAATGTCTGGACTCACTTTTTTTCCCCAAATTCTACACATGAACCAAAATGACTTACATTTTGTTACATCTTGTTATGCCTTATTACATTACATTACCCAGCTCCATGGCTTCCCCTTCCCCATTACTTTTTTATCAGCTGAAACATGTCCATACATCGGTCTCAGTGAGAGTTACCCTGCACTAATATTAACCCCCACAAGCACTCTGGGAAATGTAGTCCCACTTATCAGCCATGACCATTCCCTTCATAGGGCACTGTCCCAAAGACTACAATGGGGAACTGGGGAAATGACACAGTGTCATCTGGCAGCAGGATGGTTTGTCTTACATTAATGCAGTTTGAGGCTCTGAGGCCGGAGTGTATGAGATGCTGAGAGTCTTTGACTGTTTCAAAAACTTGTGAATGAAGATCATCGGTGATCATATTTGGTTGTAGATACATGTGTAGAGTCAAAGGTTCAGGTATTAATAATATATATATATATACATGTATATTTGGTAGTGAGAACTACAAGATATGTCCAGAATGATGATGGAGCTGCAGGTTATTCTCAAAGGACTGGCTTAACTTTATTAGGAATAAAGTTATGGTGCAATTAAGATTCAAAATGTCTCCAAAAGTAGTGAATCTTAAAGCAGATAATTGCAGTTTATTATTTATTCTTTAATAACTTTGAGTTGTTTTCATAGTTAGAATGTGGAATAAAGCATCTGAAAATGGTTTGTAGTTTGTAATATCCACATTGTTTGTACTGTTATTGCATATAAAAACAAAGATAATTAACTTTTGAACAGTAGTGTGGCTGTGTCTGGCCATTTGTCTGCTTTGCTTTGTGTGCCTTTCCCCTGGTGGGTTTGTTAGGAGGTTGGACTGCAGTGTGGATGTGCTGGGCTCATTACTTTGGACCACCTGTTTATCCTGGGGCACAGAGAGAGAAAGGGGGGCGGGGGGTGTAAAAGAAAGGGCTGTCCCCTGCAGTCAACTTTCATATGTGGCGTTGAGTGACACTGCATGTGAGTGTAAACTGTGTGCGCGCGCGCGTTTTATGCAGAAAAATCTGAGAAACTCCGAGAAACACATAGATAAGTCCAAAGGTACACAGAGACCTGCACTCAGAAAATGACTAAGCAAGACATTCTAGCTGCTCAAAGCATCTTTCTTTTGTATTTTAAGGTGGGCATATATGTCTCATGTTGTGTTTAGTGTCACTGAGAAAATCGTGTTTAGGGTCATTTGTCGAACGCTTTTTGAATTTTGGATAATTTTGTGGAAAAATCGTTTGATGAGATCAGTAAACATACCAAAGCAAGAGGGAATATCTTTTCTGACACAGATTTTAAGAGAATCCTGGTCTCAGTAATAGAGGTGGCACTGAGGACAGCATAAACCAACATGTTAATGTCCACTTTAAAATAAAAAGAACTGGCTATAATCTTTCTTAGTATATCTAGTACAAATGGGGCATATAGTAAGATACGGGGTCCTGGGATGAAAACAAGGTATGTGTGTATGTGTGTAAGTATGTGTGTATGTGTGTATGTGCGTGTGCGCGTGTGCGTGTGTGTGCGTGTTATTCATCAAGCAGAAGTGACTGTCCAGACAACAGCAGTGCTGTTAAGCAGTGATGGCTGAATGTGTACCTTTGTTGAGGGAGCTCATGGGGGCTGGGTGTAGGGGACAGGTGGAGCTCTACTCCGCCATAAATGAACTAATGGCATTTAGCATGGCCGTACATCACAAACACGTGCTCGCTCACACACACACACACACACACATGCACACACAGCAGGACTTTAAGTATTATTCCACCCTTCTCATTACTCAAATCCTGGGTCTGCTTATCCATCTTAAAACTGTCTCGCACTTCATTCTCTCTAGAATACGTGTCAGAGAAACAGAAAACAAGGCCTTCCTGCTCAGCTGAGAAGCCGCTATTAAACTCCTGCTGGCTGTAAACGCAGATGTTCACGTAGTAACTCCATAGTGCCTGAGCTAAATGCAACATCTTGGCGAAGAGTTAATTTTACACTATTGTCTCCTTACCCCAAATGAGGTTAATCAACGAAGACTTGTTTGGTGTTTTGCGCTGGAGCTATAAGGCTAATGTAGCTATCAGGTAATGGAAGTTTATATCCTACTAATTAGCCTAGTACAAACTGCATGCCTCAAACCACATTGAGCTGTTAAATGATCACAAATGCGAGATGCGGTTTGAGCTAAGTATATGTTGACTTAGGCTCAGTTTACTAAATGCTTAGTGAGAGTAGCTCGAGCACAGCACTGAAGGAGGCACCAAGCACGTGGTCAGCTGCATTAGTGTAAATGGTGTAAATTTGAATGAAATAAAAGCTAAAACACGCTAACAAGTTGCGTTGCTGACAATTAACATGTTTATTATTGCAGATCAACAGATGATACCAATGTAAAGTTGATTCAAGTGTAAAGAGAAAACATATGCTCCATGTCCTGAAAGGCCCCATGAGTTTCATGCCCTCTTGTACAGTTTGCTATTTTTCTGTGAGAGTGTTTTTCATGGCTTCCAGGTGCACTTTAATGTTTCTTAGGGACAAAAGGAGTCACGAAGTTCAGAGTTGGCACAGTCAGATGAAAAAATAGCTGAAAAGGAACAATTGAAGCACAGTAAAAATAAATAAGTAGAAAAAAAAGCCGAACTGCAGTGTGGCAGTTGCCTGGTAGTCGCAGCAACACTGCCCCAGCTTGCCGGGCAGCCAGCAGGAGGATGCACGTGCAGAGTGGTGAGGGGCATTGTGGGTCAGTGGACAAAACGAGCAGCGTCTCTGGAGCTCGCTCTCCGTCTGCTGCTTGCACTCCTGTGTGTGTGTGTGTGTGTGTGTGTGTGTGTGTGTGTGTGTGTGTGTGTGTGTGTGTGTGTGTGTGTGTGTGTGTTGCGCTCACATTTATGAAACTTCAAAAGCCCTTCTGAGAGGAGGAATGGTTTGTGCATTTTTTTGTCAGCAGTTGAAGAGTAAATACATTTATAAACATAGAACATTCTACCCAAAGTGAAATAATTGGGATTAATGTGTGCGCGTGAGTGTGTGTGTGTGTGTGTTGAAAATGTATAACTATCACTGGGAATGAAAGTGCATGTATTGACGCAGTTTCTGTTTATTTGGCTATGGGAAGCATCTCATTGCTTCTGAAATCAACAGTGAAATGAGAAACATCGCACTAACTCAATGCGTATGTACAAATACATTTATGATAATTGTTCACACACTAATACTTGAGATGTTTCACAAGACTACTATTGATTTGTGAAGATAAGATCATGTGTCATAGGGCTGCACAATATATGGTTTCCAAGTATTTAGCGCTCTATTGTCTGTAATGTGAATGCGTGCCCTTTAAAGGAAATAAACTGATGTACAGTTTTCTGCTTACATCAGATGTAGTCGATTTACCAACATGTTTAGTTTCTAAACTTGGCTCCTTTAGTTTGGTAATGGATTTACGAGTAAACACTAGAAGTCAGTAGTCACCTGAAATCTTTCCGTAAACATGAATCCACAAAACTTTTTTCAACCCACTCAAGAATCATCCAGCTCATCGTTCCGGTAACAGACCAATTGATGTGGTCTAGAGCAGCTATTTCAGACAACACCTGTTCGTTCAGCTGGCATTCACACAACAGTATTAAGGAGTACTTATCGTGGATCAGATTTCTATGTGTTGATTAAATAATGGTCGTTGTCATAAACACTGACTGTAGATTAGCTTTTATAGTCCTGAGGTGATTTGTGAACAGACCTCGTTGTCTAAACTGAAGAAGCAAAGCCTCCCAACATTTCTTGGCTGATATACGTCTGAAGTAAGTAAGTTTTCACCAGACTGTTCCTTTAATAGCTCTCATATTCACTGTGGACTGTCTGGTGAACGACGAGTAAAGTGGTAAATCACTTAGCTGAGAATAATGCAGGCCAGTCTTTAACATTGGTGCATAAATGGGTTTTATATACAGCATGAGGAATATCACCACAGCATTGCAGTTTGTATTTTGTTTATATTGTGTAGTGCTGGTGTGTGTCTGTGTGTGATTATAAGTGTGTGTTTGTGTGAGTCTTACAATAGATTACTGTGCTGTCTAATCTCCCTGTGTCGGCCTCACAGCTGCACTGACTGAGGTTAGTCTCTGAGATAAGCTTCAGAAGACACACACGTTCACTGCACCAGTTGGTCCCGCTGCACACACTCCTAACCTTCTGTCATCCACCCCAGTGAAATGCAACACACATTTGCACACACAAGTTTGTATTTATACAGTATCAGAACATGGTTTCATATACCCCAGTCAGCCATGACATTAAAATCACCTTCTTAATATTGGGTAAGTCCCCCTTGTGTCACCAAAACAGCCCTGACACGTAGAGGCATGGACTCCACAAGACCTCTGAAGGTGTGCTGTGATATCTGGCTCCAAGACATTAGTGACACATCATTTGAGTCCTGTAAGTTGCAAAGAGGGCCTCTGTGAATCAGACTAATTTGTCCAGCACATTCCGCTAATGCTTGACTAGATTAAGATCTGGGGATTCTGGAGGCCGGGTGTCAACAATTTGAACTCTTTGTCATTTTCCTCAGACCATTCCTGAGCAATTTTTGCACTGTGGCAAGGTGCATTATCTTGCTGAAAGAGGCTACTTCCGTTAGAGAATACCGCTGCCATGAAGGGGTCTACTTGGTCTGTTTCAGTGTTTAGTTAGGTATTGCTTGTCAAAGTGACATTCACATGAATGCCAGGCCCCAAATTTTCCCAGCAAAACATTGCCCAGACCATCACAATGCCACCAAGATGTAGATTCACATATCCGGCCGTCCAAATGATGTAAAAGAAACTGTGATTCATCAGACCAGGCCACCTTGTTCCATTGCTCCATGGTCAAGTTTTTATGCCCACATGCCCATTAGAGGTGCTTTTGTTGGTAGACAGGGGCCAGTATGGGCACTCTGACCAGTCTGCGGCTACACAGCACCATACTCACCAATGCAGTCTAATGTACTGTATGTTCTGACACCTTTTCCATCAAATGTAGTATTAACTTTCACAGCCATTTTGCTTCAGTAGCTCTTTTGTGGTATTGAACCAGACTAACTAGGCTTCACTCCCCATGCGCATGAGAGAGCCTTAGGCACCCATGACCCTGTCATTGGTTCACCAGTCGTCCTTCCTTGGACCACTTTTGGTATCTACCACTTCATACCGAGAACACCCCACAAGACCTGCCATTTTGAAGATGCTGTGACCCAGTTGTGTAACTATCACAAATTGGCCCTTGTTAAAGTCATTCAGATCCTTACAGATCCCCCATTTTTCTTGCTTGTAATACATCAGCTACAAGAACTGACTGTCCATTTGCTGCCTAATATATCCCACTCGCTGACAGGTGCCATTGTAACAAGATAATCAATGTTATTCTATTCACCTGTCAGCGGTTATTCATATGATAAGTGATTCCACATTGTTTTATACAAAGGACTGGGCACCATGGTCAAATAAGAAATTTTTGTAGTTGGATTTTTTTTTTAGTGAACACAGAGAACACATTGTGCACTTTTTAAGACTTTAAGAATTTAGTGCATTGGAAAAACAATAAAACTATTGCACAGACCACATTTTTTATTTTATTTTTCCTAATATTTTAAAGTAAATAAATTAAAACCATGCACGAAAATCCGCAAATATTTACATTTTTTACCTGTAGAGGATATCTTATTTGTCTGGGGACATTCAGACGTTTCTAAGTGACTGTATATATGCACAGTACAAAACTACCTTTATGAAATACACCTAAACCTAAAACTAACCCTAACCTTACACTGTAGGTTGTGCTGTTTTTCTCAGGTTTTTCTACATAGTAGGATTTTGTGGCCCAAAAATGTACAAAAAGAATCACATATACACAGGAACACAGTAATATCTTCATTGCTCAACTTTTGTAACTCCCATATCAGAATCGTCTGCATGCGTTCGTTCCGGTGTTATCTATTATGAATAAAAGGCGTGTTGTGATGGCTTCCTGCAGCTCCTGTCCTCCGGAGATGACAGGAATCAATATTCCTCCTATCTGACCCTTATCTGCTTTCTACTGGAGCCAATTAACGGTACACTTTGAACACCCTTCTGTTGCATCTGGCCAGGGAAAAAAAGAAAAGCCTTCTTTCGGCTCTATGAGAAGTCAATGAAAGCTCACATTTCAAGCTTCAATTGGACTTTTCAATGAATGCCAAATGACTATTTTGTTTGTGTTTGAAAACCAAATCTGACCACACCTTTTGATCTGATCTATGCAGGTGACTCAGGTGCCCATCGAGTCGTGTGAGCAGTATGGGACGTGCCACGAGTGTTTGAGCTCTGGGGACCCTCACTGCGGGTGGTGTGTGCTACACAACATGTAAGTTCTCGAAACACTCAAAACTCACTCACTGTGTCTCATTTAAAATGACATTAACATGAACTTGCTTACTGACTGCATTCATTGCACAATTTACACTGGTTGGCCAGAATGTTTCCTTGTGCACTCATGGCTTTCTTCGCTTTTGGGACCAGAAATAAGGGTCCGAGCCCTATGGCTAACCCCCAGCAGAGAGTGGGGTCCATTGCTGCCACCTGGTGGTTTAAGTGCATAACTACAGTCATGCATCAGCCTTAGTTATTTGAACCTGAATTAATAATTTATAGTTTAGTTCATTTATATTTGTATTTTATTTTTATTTGCTGTCAGAAAGCTGTTTTACAGCCCATAAAACGTCTTGAGCCTTAGATTTTCCCTCTGCTTTAAGTGAATTCCGATAAATGTTTAAATGAAACGTCAAATAACAATTTTGTAAATTGTGTTTTACACCCTAAGTCTATGTTTTCATCACTTTCTAGCTTTATTCCCTTAAGGATTTAACTTGAAGTGCTCCATGTAAGTGGCCACTGAGGCCTAATAAGCCAGCCAAGGGTGACACTGGCAGGAAAAACTGTGAGAACATGAGAAAGAAACACTGAGGCCCCATTTATACCTGACATTAACACACATCTTGGGTGTTCTAATTATAAGTGGCAGCAGTAATTCCAGGTGTGAACACAGTCCAGTGTGTCTCTGAAACTCTTTCTGATCCAGTCTTTCAAACCACCTTCAAGGGAACCAATAAAAAATCCTAACATTTGTAATGTGAATGCTTAAGCGTCCCAGACGGCAATGAAGGGTCCTTCGCGACTGCAGTTAATGGAGCGTAAACATTTGTAACTGCTCATACATGTACACGAACAAGGAGGTTTTGTCTGAGAACAAACACAGCAAGAGAGTGGCATAGTAACAGTGCACAGCACCCTTCCTCCAGTCATGAAATCCAATCACAAGTGGTCTTCAGAGGCCCGCTGTAGCTGCATGGAAATGCCAGGTGCAAATGGCTATACGCTGTCCACTTGATAACAGAAGAGACAGGTGTTACCAAATGTGAACAGGGACCAAGATCAACCAGGACTTAAAAGGATAAGCAGTCCTTCTCTTTCTGATTACAAATTGTGAAGATAATCCCAGAGATGACGTTTATTGTGAGGAATGACTCCTGTGATGTCACACGTATTTAGGAAGCATGGCAGATTGAAGTTCAGGTGAAATGCTTCGTGCCTGGAGCCATAAAAGATTTTATCATCAGCTTCATTCATGGTGCATATCACCTTTCTCTGCTCGCAGTCATGTTTTCTGCGGGATGGTGGCTAAATCCCCTCTTCTTTCCCTTACTACACACACAGAAGGCAGCTTTATCCTAATAGGGCTGTCAGTTCGATCTGCTAGCATTTTCCTAATGGCAGCAGTGCCATGAAAAAGTGCACTTAAGGTAATTTACATGGCCCCCGCGGTGGGACGGGGACAAATAACAGCCCAAGTGCAAGGTAATTCTGTCTCTCTCTCTTCAGCATGGCTCTCGATGCAGCCCTGACCCCCTCCATGGCTAGCAGGGGCATGCCAGAACAAGAGCATGAAGTGTTCCTGAAGAAGCTTTCCGTGTTTAAATCTCCACACTGGTCATCAGATTATAAAATAAATTGTTTCAGTGGTGTTTGCTTTGTGTGTCTGAATAATTTGATGGCTTTATTCGGTACATCCCGAATGTGATTGAGGTTCTACGACATGGCCAACTGCTATCTGAATAAAACACAAACACACACACACACACACACACACACACACACACACACACACACACACACACACACACACACACACACA
>JBBPCZ010000142.1:22270995-22284920 GCA_037974445.1 Brycinus macrolepidotus | reverse complement strand
CACTCACTCAGCTATAGTAAAGATGTGGCTGTGCTCATGTTGCAGTCTGTGGTTTGACTGAGCTGAGCTTATTGATGCAGCTATTCTGAAGCTGAGAGCAGAAAGAGGAGCTCTTACGTTCTCTCACTGGGACTGAAGCACTGCGTGTGTGTGTCTCTCTCTGCATGTGTGTGATCAAGGAGAGAGTAAGACACGGTGTATAATTAGTGTGTAACACATGACTGGGCTGTGTTTAGGTCTGGCCGAGTGCGGAACCTGCACATTGACTCGTTTGGCTATTCCCATCCAGCTTGACACGAAATCCGACCCCCGCGCACTCTAGCCAATTAAAAAGTGAAGTCAATGACTCTGCTAATTGATTTACTGTAGTGCCTTTTCATTTTTTGGTTTTTTTTTTGGAGAGAATAGGCAGGCTAGCCATCAGGGCTAAGCTAACAGCTGAAAGGCAGATTTCATTTCAAGGTAGAAGGGTAAGTAAAGGTGACTGTGTAGCAGCCATAGTGAAATGGCTTCGGTACAAGCATAGGAACTAGTCCTTTTTTTTTAACAGTCAGTTTTCATCTGAAATCCGAGGGGAATTTGACACGCACATCACTTTTCTAACATTTTAATCAGAATACCAACTACACATAAAAAAGAAGAACTTTTAGATTGCTGTTAGCTAGTAAAGGTGACCCATGAATCACCCCTTTATGGCTCAGTTTTTTAAGTTTATGTTAGCAGTTTTGGCTTGTGGTAGTGATGACATCATCATTTGCAGCATCATACTTTTATCCTCAGATGATCGTGTCAGGTGGTGAACAGAAGTTGACGTGATGCCCCAAGTGTTTTGTAGTGATATTAATTCAGTCATGTTGATTTTTGCCTCCATTTATTTCTGATCCTGATCCTGTCTGTGTGTGTGTGTATGTGTGTGTTTGGTTTGTCTATGTTTGATCAATGCTCTGAAACTTTCATTTCATGCCACACAGCTCTCTGGAACTGCACCTTGGGTACCAAGAAAGTGAGGGGAGAGAGATAGAGACAGAGAGATAGAGAAAGAGAGAGACAAAGTGAACAAAAAAGGAAAAATCTGCTGTCACAGCAGCAGTGGAGAGGGATGGGGAGGGTATGAGAGACCGCAGGGAGAGAGGGAGGTCAGGAAATGAGAGGGGTGATTTAACTTGTACCTGTGTGATCTTATATGATCTGATCTATACACAGCACTTGTACACATACTTGTGGCACACGTGAATACACACAATACTGTGACATTTTACTCTCGCACTCATCTTCATTTCCTCTATACGTTCACCAGTTTTCTTTTCTTCTTGTAGAATTCACACACATGTACACGCATGCACACAACACAAAGAACAGCTTCTTTCAAAGCAGCATTAGTCAGGGAAAAACTCTCCCTCGATCCATTTTTAATGCGTTTTCATTATGATTGTTTCAAATCCCAATCCTTATCTGGCTCCCAAGCTTCAGAATTTTCCTCAAAAGCTGCAGCTCCCCTCACGGCTTTGTTGTTGTTGTTTTTTTGTGTGTGTTGCTGTTGTTTTAATTGTGTTTTTGTTTACGGCTGCCGGGACCAAACTCAACATTCATAAGCTGATTTGTATACATACATAGATATTAGCGGAGGTGCCTATGAGAGGAAGAATGTCATGAATAATTAATGCTTCCTTTAAGAACGCTCCATCCCTCCTCCGAAGAAGGCCCATTAATATTGAAGGAGCTTAAGGCCTCGTTAAAAGGAGAGGGACGGGCATCAAATGAAGCTGGGAATAAAACAGGCACTTGAAAGGCATGCTGGGAGAGAGCAGACAGCTTCCGCCCTCCTCCATGTTCCTGAGTCAAGGAAAGACTCAATTACTCTCTGCACTCTCTACAGTACACTCAAAAGGAAATATATGAATATAGATGATCCAATAATAAGTCCCACATATATCCAAAAATATTTTCCTTTAAGTGAATGATCAGGAAAGCGTTTGAGATAGCAAAACCTTTAAACGGTAGTTTTTTAATGTTTCATAAATGAACCGTTTTTATTCATTTGCAATAAATTAATATAGTAAAAATAAAGCAGTTTGGATTTGGATTGTGTCGCTGCCAAACTGCAAAACCAATCACACAGCTGACAAAAATACCGCCTGGGGAATGATGCCTTACCACACACGTTTTATGTTAGAGATCCACTGTCCGTGTTTTTTTGGGTTTTTTTTTTTCCAGTTATGATTTCTCCACACCCATTTTGGATTAGTTTTATTATCCAAAGCTCAGACTAAGTAGGCTTAGTGAGTGAAACATACAAGCACATTCTTACTGATAGCCAAAGTCAGAACATAAATAACCTTAATTGCTCTTTTGTTGACAATTTTATCCTCAATTTAGCCAATTTGATGTGTTCAGTTCCACCCAATAGCTTGGACTCCCCCATCATATGAGACTATCACCGTGAGTGTAATGGCTAGCACTTCCTCCAAGCACTTCCTCCGAGTCACACAAAGCCACATCATCATTAGACAGCTTGACACACTTGGAGGAAAATGCAGACTGCTTGTTCAGTTATGTCAGAGAACAGACTCCCCCATCTCTAGCATGGGGGGAATGTGAGGGCCATCTTACCCACCCAGAGAGAGCAGGGCCAGTTTAGACTCCCAGCCACAGTTGACTATGGTGGCACTGGGGATCGAACTCACTGTTCAGGAGGTGCCGGAGAATTTTTTGGATTATTCATTACACTTTACCATTTGAAAATATTTGAATCTCATTTTAATAATTATTTATTGACAGTTTGTTTCAGTTTAACAGAAGGAATGGCCACTAGGAGGCTTGCAGAAAGAGGTTAAATGAAAAATTAATTGCATGTTTAAATAAGGAATGAAATAAAATGTTATATCTCAGGTGGCTACTTAGCGCAGTGAGTCATGCATAATTGTAATTATTTTATAGGTGTAGTGGCAATGTGCAGATACATTGTGAGTTCACTCATCTGCCTCACTTTATTCACATGATTGGGCCAAGATTTACAATGCATGCGTTAAGCAATAGTTTGGAAAAAGAATACTGTCAGTTCATCAGTTGGACAATAATATGCACTCATATCGCTATAACATGCAGCCATATAATGTTTGTCAAGTCAAAAGTTGATTTTTATTGCTTGTAGTAATTGACCACGTGCTTCAGTTGCTGCGTATAGATATTAAACTGAATGATAAAATGTCTCTTTAATTAAAAAGTATTGATGAAGATCAGACAGTCAAAAAAAGAAAAAAACAGTGTCCTCAAACATTTGACGGACGTTGTTTGTCAATGTATGGCCAGTTTCTCATTGTATGGCTAGTCTTGTCAAATTCTAAAGCTTTACATGCAAATGCAAATGCAAATTTTCAAAAGGACCCATACGGACACTCTTCATTTGACCTTAAAGTGTGTGAACCTTAACAATGCAGCTTTATTTAGCAACCACCTTGCACACCCATGCATATTCTGAAAGACTTACAAATGCTGATGCGACATGTGGGATGACTCCTACACGCACATGCATGCTGCATACTCATCTCTCCCTCTTTCACACACACATACAGAATGCCCTCAGGGAGAAAAGAAGTCCACTTCGAAATGAAAATAAATAAATCATATTGCCCTGATTGAAGCGCTGCTCCCTCAAAGCAACAAACACAGCGTTATGTGACAATGGCATCCCACGTGGACTCGCAAGTCTATTTGCAGTCAAGTATTAAGTCAAACTCGCTCATCCAAAAAACCCCTTGCTCCCTAAACAGAATGCCTCTCTCACCACTCTGTTCCTCTCCCTCTCTCGCCCTGCATTGCCAAAATAGCTTCCTGGTTGGCAGAAATTCAACAGAAGGCCCTTCTTTTCATTCTTTCATCCTTTCTTTTTCCTCCACCCGTCTTTATCTCAGCTGGCCACCAGGGCAGTTAAAGGCAAATAAAAATGTTTAGTGCAGAGTTTATGCAGCAAGAAACAAGTCATAAGCGGGATTTTATCAAGTCCATAAAGTGCATTTCAGCAGGAAAATGGGACATGCTCAAATCACTGTAAAAGATGCCACCCTGGCCTGAGGAACAAATCATTCTTTTTTTTCTCCTTTCGCTGCCATTACGAGTCTCTTACTAAACATGGCTAAATTAGAGTGAGAGAATTCTCGATAGACAGAAATATATCTCCGTTTATGCTGGTGTTGAACGTCAGCCTCGATTCACTCTCAGACAAGCCTTCAGTTCTTAGAGTCAGTGACTGAATTAGCAGAGGAACTAGAAATTGTATGAACCTCCTATACCCCATAGTCTCTCTGCTACTCTCTTCTTCTCTCTCTCACTCTAAATCCGAAGACTACAAAAGCAGGATTATACCTTTTTTACCTCAAGGACAAAGGACAAAGTTTTTTTTCTATCTCAGCTATTCAAGGCCCATATCTTACACTTTCCTTGTTTTATTTTTATTTTTTTTTTTATTTTTTTCCTGAGGTCCACTTATGATGTTTGTGTAAGTTTATGAATAGTATAAACAGGCTATTTGTGTTACTGTGCCATTTGGACCTATACACCACATGGCCAGGAATATGTACATACCTGAACATCACATCCATGAATGCTAGTTCATACATATTATCCCAAAACCATGTTCCAAAACCTGGGGCAGCTGGTGGCCTGTTGATTAGGGAGTTGCCCCTACAATCAAATCCCAGGACTGCTAGTGACACCACTGAGGTACCCTGGAGCAAGGTATCATCCCCACACACTGCTCCCCGGGTGTTCTGCCGTTGGCTGCCCCCTGTTTCACTTGGTGAATGGGTTAAATGCAGAGAAAGAATTTCACATGGCTCACTCTGTGTGCTGAGCTGAGGTGTGTTCACGTGTGACTATAAAGGGCCTCTTAAATTAATATGCTTTATGCATTTTGTGGAGCTTGCCAGACTAATATTCCACCTCTTATCAGGTTTTGCCATCAGCACCATGTATTAGGGCAGGTGGAGTTTTCCTTACATCCACCGAAAGTGAATGAACAAACAAATTGTGTTGTCTATTTTTTAAATAATTGAAAGAAATTTGGGGAGCTCACTCTTTTTTTATATTGGAGCCCATCAGATCCTTGTATGTTTAAGTCTGAATAAACATGCACACTCTCATGCATACCCAGCTTCTTCCATTCTGCCTATCTACAGTTCACACTGGGGTCCCAGCATCTTCCATCTTCGGATCATCCTCTCTCCTACTCCAAAGGCCGTCCTGGGGTTTAGAGCACAAAGGATTGCTTTCTCGCTCCCCATGTAGGTCAGCCCCCCACTGGGTTCGCAGCGTGCCAAATCGGACACTGTTGGAAGATATTGCAATAAGCAGCTTCCTTGAGTATATCCAGCATGCCCTAGTAACCCCCTTGCCTTTCTGGCCAGTAGGCAAAAGGCAGTGGAGGTTGGAGCACTCTTTGGTGTGTGAAAGGCAGGCATGTAGTGGCTGTCTTCTTAACAGGATTACACTGTAAGCAGGGCCATAAGACACACTTGCATGGAGAATAAGACTCCATGTGTTATGCACACACACACACATACACACCCACACACACACACACACCCACACACAAACACACAGTTGAGGCCCCACATTTGCCTCTGTGAATATGTGTGTGTGTGTGTGCGTGTGAGTTGTATTTGCTGGGCTTGTATTCACTAGACGGAGTTCCCGTCTGTGAGTCCTGTATTGGGACTATAATATTATCTTCCCACGTATCAACAGGCAATATATATCGTGGCACCCCAAGTAAGCACTCACGCACATGTATGTTTCTCTTTTACCCCCAAGCAACGGGCTACCCTCAGAATAGTGAGAACCATTCTGTTGGAAAGCCTACATGCCTCTCTCTGCAGTCTGGAACCGGGATGGCCTACATTAATGAGGGTGAAATTGCTGTGCTGCTATTGCAGCCCTCCAGGCTCTCTGGGGGATTAGGCCCATTGTTTGCCTGTTACGACCATCCGCTGGGTCAAACAACGTAATGTTGTCTCCTCAAAGCAGGCGGAAGATGCTTGAAGTGTTGTGCCATTGTGTGCGATTTTGCCTGTAGTGTGAATAAAGGCCTTTGCATGAAATAGCCAGCCAGTCAGCTTCATGCTCGGTTTAAAGTTTCCTTTGATGCCTTGGGCTTCCATGAGAGGAGATACGGAACTTCATCTCCGTCTTGACAGACACATCTTCCATTAGCTATGGCGCTATCTCTTCAGCTATGCACTGTAAGGCTTTTCCCTGTAAAGTGGCGCACACTAGTCAAGCTGGCCCTGTCTCTGCGAGTCCTGTATCCCCGTGGCTGCTTACATAAACCACCTAAAGTCAATCCTGATTGCGGCAGACCCGGTCTGATGTGGATATATTAAGCATTGCGTTCTCTTTATCTTTTGTAACCGCTGTGTTTGCCTCCCTGGCCCTGCATGCCCAAGCAGCAATAAAAGATTCATGTATTCCTGCCCTCCGGTGGTGCAGTGGCACACTTACTTTACATCCTGAGCAATTAATGTCCACTAGATCCAGAGTACAATGCAGTAGTCCTACTAGGGCCACGTAGGGTCAGTTCCGCTGGGGACATGGTTGCGTCACTGACCTCAGGTCAGTGATGGGCTACAGCCGGGAACTGTGGTCATATCGGTTTTCCTTTCATGTTCCTGCCCACTAATGGTTTATTGATTGTGTATGTAGTGAACTGTGCTGTGCACAAGTCCTTCTCTCTCTCTCTCTCTCTCTCTCTCTCTCTCTCTCTCTCTCTCTCTCTCTCTCTCTCTCTCTCTCTCTCTCTCCCTCCCTTCCTCTCTGGAAAAGGGCCAGCGTTGAGGCACTTGGGGGTTTTAACGGCACAGAAGGCTGTGCCATCCAGAGCCAAGGTCATGCTGTGCCACCATATTGTATTTTATGAGAAGGTGGGCAGCACTAACGACTGATATGGCCCATGTTTGATTCATCACCCCTGCCAGTGGCATGCAGATCTCTTGTAGGCTGCTTTCCAGAATCTTAATGCACTTAAAGTTGCATGGGCTTTATCGATATGTATATCATTCCACTGAGACTAATAGAGGGTACCATGGTAGATCTTTTGTGAGCGTAATTCTATCAAAGTGTAAAGTATTGTCTATCCCAGCACACTCCTGAGACTTTTTAGACTGCATACCTATGTGTGAGAATGACTTTGCACTGACCGCAGCAGGGCTTGTTGAATAAATAATGCTATAATAAAAAAGGTTTTAGGACCCAACCATCTGTAAATGCTGATGTCATTTGAGAATGGATCCCAATGTGTTTGCATTGTTTAATTTATGCTGGATGATGCAAATATACATTAAGAAGTCATCGTAAAATGAATTTCTTTTTCTCTGTCTTCCATACAGGTGACCCCAGTAGCTGGACCTCCGGAAGGGGGCACCAGAGTGACCATCCATGGGGTGAACCTAGGCCTGTCCTTTCCTGAGATGGTGGATAATGTGCAGGTAGCAGGAGTCCGCTGCACCCCAAAAGAGGACGGTTACATCATTGCTGAACAGTAAGTTTTCACAAAAATGATACTGAAGTCTTTCAGATTTACCAGCTTTGTTTTTTAGTGGTTTGATATATTCTATTACAAGCACACATCTGTAATATGAGGACAATCTTATTTGACAATTCACAATTGATCAGTAAGGCACTGCTTAATCAAAACTACATTTATTCACCATATCAGATTATTGTGGCTGATATTGGTCTTTAGAATGTTTACGTTCTTAAAATCAATATCCATATCAGTCAGAAAATGTTTATATCGGTTGGGTATTAAACCAAACCTGAATTCTCACTGCAAATGTGCCACCAGACCAGTGAGAGAAAATTCCATGAATACTCTTTTCCAGAATCAGACTGTGTCATATTTAGAACAAAAAAAAGATCCAGTTTAGCTTGTTTTTTGATCCCCCTCAGAATAGAATGTGCTGGAAAAAGGGGATGCCCTACATTAACCACCCTGTAGACCAGAAAGAGGATCTGGTTTAAATACACTCTCACTTTTTCATCCACTCTAAAACTGCAGGGTTTGTATACTAACCAGGACCAAAGGCATCCAATTATACTTGTCATAACAGTGAGACAGGTTCATCTGCTTCATAAGGGGTGTTCATGGGCTTCCGCTCTGCTTCGATGAACCTGCTGGCAGTTCTTGCCACACAGGAACATCTTCACAAAAGCACTACAAACAACTTAGGATGGACGGCATCCCTGTCGAGCAGGAAAAAAGGGCCTAATTAGAAAGGAGGACAGACCTGGCTAGCCCCTGTCTGCAGGAAGCTACCTATCAACCCCATACAACCCCCCACCCCTCTCTGATCCCTCAGCATCTGTTTGTGTTTACTCGTTTAATTTTGCTGAATAGCTAGTTAACCCTGCCCTCCCAGACTTCTGCAAATAAACCCTGTGCCAGCGCTTTATAGGTCTCTATCAGCTCCTAACACAGAAGACTGTGCAATACTGTTCTTGTCATAGACCCAGCAGTAAAAACCAGTGGAATCAGAATTTAAACAGTCAAAAAAGCCTTTACTTACAAAAATGATGAGAAGGAACAACAGCAGTCAAAAATAACAGAAAACAAAGCCAACTTAACAAAATAGATCTGCCACCACCCTCAAGACAAAATATGGCAATTTATCATGAACGATCAAACCCCTAGACACACATGGGGAAAACAAGTTAACAAAACAACTAACAATAAAGACGACAGTATACATGTGAACAGCAACAAAGAAATATCAACAAAGTAACCACACATTCCAAAGCAAACCTCAAATAAATACAAATAACATTTCACGACTTGTACATAACTTATACACAAAAGCAAGCGCAAAAATATGCCTTGGAAAGTGAAAGAATCTTGTCAAATCTTATGTATTTCTCAATAATTTTGCTTGAATTTTAGTCATTTTGCTTAGTTTAAGCATTATTACTTAAGTGTGTGCTAATAGAATTAGACAATTTCTTTTAAGAAAATTTTTGTACTTTTATGGAATAAGAGTCCCTATTTGGAAACTAAGTTCCAAACACAGCCCATTGTAAATTGGGTTTTTGTGATGTCGCAAAAAAATCATTTACATATATGTACCTATCCCAAGCAGTTTAGGCCCCGCCCCCCACCACACTGAAGTTATAAAGAGTGTGTCAGCTTAGGTCGTTGTTTGAGGTACAGAACAACTCATTTACAGTTTTAAAACCACAGTAACAAACGCAGCCTGTTTAAAACTAATTATCAACAGGCGGTTTAATTCTAAGAGATGAAAAGAGGTTTGGCATGTTCAAAAGCATTGCTGCACAAATGAACTCATTTTGGACAGCTGTTTAGTAGCTTACGTTGTCATTATTGTTTATTATTTTATTTCTTATTATCCATAATCTACTGACTATTATTGTCTCTAGACAATGAATTTATCTGGTACATTGAGTGACAATGGACTGGCCCAGGTCAGTTTCAGACGTAATTTTCTTGACCTATGTTCAGTTTTAAACATCATTTTATTGAGCTTGAGTGTGTTTCGGACATAATTTCATGCCCAGTTAAAGCTCGCTTAATACTGATCGAACTAGTTAACCCAGTCAAACCAGACTTCTATGAACGACTCCAGTACAAGCACTTTGTACCTCCATATCAGCCCCTACTGCAGAAAACAGAGCACTGATGATTCCTCTGTTTGCTGTGTTGACCTGCTGTTCCAGTCACCTACATACCGGTCTGTTTTCAAGCACGGTTCACTCAGTTTTAAATAGGTTTCTCCCCAGCCATACACACACTCACCCTGCAGTCCTCTGGCTGAACCAAAAAGACCTGGAATAGAACAAGAGCGATAGAGGGAGCAGGAGAGAAAAATGGACAGAGATAGGGAATACAAGCCACTTGGGGCTCATACATTGTGGTGTGCTCAGAATGAAACCTTGCTCTGCGGACAGATCGGTGCCTCTTCTTCTGCTGTCCATGTACTCGTTACCTTAACTCCCCTTTGCCCTCACTCTGTTAGCTACTAGAGCAAGGCATTAAAACTGTATCTTCTTTTAACCAAACTTGTTCCCTTAAATTGTACTCAAGCCTGAGTTGCAAATCTACCTCATTAGAAAGCAGTGATAGTTTTGAATGCTCTTGATCATTCTCTCTCAAGCTGCTTCACAAGTCACCTGAGATACTTTTGCATCAGAAGATAATTCACACATAATTCAGTATCATTGTTGTTGATTTTTTTTTTGTTGTTGTTTTTTCATTTTTCAAATTTAATTTAAATATTTTGGTTTTGTGAAAAATTCCTAAGCAAAAAATTTAACTTAATTTGAATTTGGACACTTTGATTAAATCATAATGAAAAATGCATGTTCATTAGATGTTAGGCGTTCAAACTGTTGAACGGTCATGCACATTTTAAAGCATTGGGTCAGTTATTGCTGAAATATGTTAAGCAGTTTTTTAGATTACTTTTTAAATGTAATTATTCCCAAGTAGTCCTCTGCGAAAACACATTTTCCGTTTGTGCATAAACATAATTTAAAATACCCAAATGTAAAAAATTGTTGTCTTTAATTTAGTTTGTAATTCCAATTTTCCAACTTTATATCCTTTATAATTAAACAGACTGTTTTTAATAATTTCCTTTAAACTGATACATGCAAAAGTATTGTCTTGTTCAGAAAGCAGTCGAGGCTGAAACACTCCAACTTCAACCTGAATAGGTAAAGATAAGCTGTTAAAGGTTGAACAGGTTTTGGTAGCTTAGTTCCTTCTTATGAACTATATGGACTGGGGACTGAATATGAATACAAATAACATTCTGAAACTTGAACATAAGATGAAACATCAATCTCAAAAAAGTGGGGAAAATTTGGTTTTCCATGAAATGGACTCTTGCAAAAAACATCCAACCAACACTTTCCCTTTATTCCAGCACTCACCCGAATTCAGAAAAGAGGCATTGAAACGTCATAGTATAGTTATTCAGCTGACTTCTGAGTACAACAGTGATAACTTACAGTCCCCAGTAAAAGATATGGCAGTCTGTAGAGTATGTTTACCTAATAAAGTAACCACAGAACGTAGGTAGACACCACTCTTCTTGAGTAACATGAGCCTCCATTGAGTAATGCAATGCCTCGGGTAATGTGATCTTATTTACACGTTCCGAAGTGTGATCGCAGACGGCCATTTGCGAAATGATGCTGATACTACTTGTACTGCGCAGCTGATATAATGCGCTGTGGCCTATTAACCTGAGTGAATCGCACAGTTTGGTGACCTTCAGCAGGCTTTCTACCCTGAACTTTTTTCAAAGCAGATCTCTGGAGATGCAGAAGGTTAGCCTTGACTCTCAGACAGCGCAGTATGTGTGCTGAGCTTGAGTGGGTGTGTTTCAGGGGGTCTATAAATAGTGCCTACGTCCAGGCTGGCTCTTTCTCCCTTTGCCTATCTCGGTGCAGTTCTAGGCAGAGGCAGGCCGAAGCAGCTGTAATTGAAATGCGTGGCGTGCTGCCGGCTGCAGAGGGAAGATTTGTCAGCTCCGCACCCGTCTGACAGCAGTTTAATCTGAGCGGGACGGAGCTAGAGTGAATTCATTTGTTTGGAGCCGTGGAAGAGTGTCAGCAGGAAATGAGAGAAGCGGTGCCGGAGCCCATCAAAAGTGCACCTGGTACAGGAAGCGGAAAGAGTTCTTCACCTGGGCTGCATGTCCCTCTGCTGGACCATTCTCTGATCTGTGGGCTTGAGTGCCTTTGAGTACCTTTGAGTGTATAAATGCTTGATGCTGTGCAGCGCATTTAGATTCAAAATTACTAAGAGCTTATGATTGATTTGATATTTGATTTTTCATAGTAGCAGTTGCGAGCTTTGTTCCAACTTGTTTGCTTGTTCAGAATGGTGGGTTGGGACACAAAATAAAAATCTAAAAGTCTTTCAACTTTCAACAAACAGCAACGAAAAATCAGTTTATTAAAGAAGACGACTGGCAAAATCAGCCATGGCAGGATAAAATGACAAACCACAACCAAAAAAAAATCATTTTAACAATAAAATAATAAAAAAGTACTTTTTGATAATAGATTAAAAGCTTAGTACAAATAAAGGACCTAAACAAAACAGGTGGACATGGCGTTTTATATCCATGGCGAGAAAGGGCAAACAGAAATTACAAGTAAATATAAATAGCCACTAAGACTTATTCCAGCTTGATCCACCTGGTCTGCCACAGGCAGGGGGACAGATTAAATGACTTAATAATGCTCATCAACTGGTTCTTGGACAGAGTAATACAGAATTCCAAGGTGATTCTTGTAAATGTGGTGGATTTATTTGTGTGGCTTTACCTGGTATATGATGCAGCGTGGTCATTTGTGGAGTTTGCCACTTATGTTTAACTTTGTCAGCCATTGGAGTGTAGCTTGTTCATGATACACTTGGGCTTTACAAGGAACACCAAAGGAAGTTGCATTAGCATGCAGTACATGTTACCCAATGGAAATACTCCTATACTTTGGCCTTATACTTGCTGGCATGCCTCCATGCTGTATATCCCTGAAACAGCAGGGATATAACACAAACACACCCCCCACATGCTGAAAGCGATCGCAATTGCCTTGCATTCTTTACTACTCCCCACAAAGAGCCAGTCGATGAGCGGTGCATTTTTATTATGTCATTTGATCTGGCCACCTGCCTGCGTTGGTGACACCTGATCAGACAGTACGATAAAGCAGTATTGATCTAGTGCTGCTACTTGCCGTGATTTGCACGACCGAAGCTGCCAGCGCAGCGGCCCGTACCTCTGTTAGGGGTTGTATTTATGTTAGGAGCAGTATGGAATCACAGTGGCACGTGGACGACTTTGGCTGCGAACAAGGAAATTCTAGCGAATTGTACAGATGGAATGTGTGTAGAATGTAAAGCGATCGAGGGCCTAAAAGAAAATGTCACTGATAGGCAATCAGTGGTGGTCTTCATCATTCAGGTAAGAATAAATGGTCTGGAAATTAAGAGTATGAGAAGAAGCAGAATCTTCTTAAATGACATACACTAAATATTATGCATTTGTGTTTACTTTCAGGATAGTGTGTGAGATGGATGCAGCCCCACAAGACACCAAGCCGGGCCCTGTGCAGCTGTGTGTGGGCGAGTGCAAGCCTGAACTGCAGGCTCGCTCTTCCCAGCTCTACTCCTTTGTGGTAAGACTTCAGTTCCCAGCATGCCTGTGAATTATGCAGAAAGGAGGTGGTAGCACTTGCTATTGTTTTGGTATCATGAACTTTCACATTAGCGGCTTCACTTATGGGAGCTCACGAGTCACGACGCTGAAAGTTGTTATGCGTTCCAATGGCTGAACTGTGCAGACACGGATGAAGCTTGAAGCTTTGAGTAGCAGCAAAACGCGTGCATGATACATCCACAGAGAGCCTGTTTCCTTTTTTGCTTAACTTTCTGTAAAGTTAAGCAATCAACTGATTAATTTTTCCTTCCTCAGCCCAACAAGACAACAGGCTCATTATTGTGACATTATGACATTACATTGTGAAATTATAACACAGTACACTTTTCTGTGCATATCATGGATATGGGCAGTAGTTTAAGAATACAGATCTTTTCAACAGGACAAAACAGAGCTGAAAAGTTAAGTTTCTAAAATTACAGCCTATAACAGTAATGTATAGTGTGTACTTACGAAATCTAGTAGTAGTAACTAAACTGTAATGTTGAAGTTCTACCGTCAGCATTTTAACTACCACTTCTCAGTTTAGTTCCCAAATAATTCAGGGTTATATTTTGACACTTTGTTGTAGAGGTATTTGATTGGTTGTTGTTGTTGCTGTTGTTGTTGCTGTTGTTGTCGTCAGCCAAAAAAATCACTTTCAGCAATGTTGAGCTGAAATTTTGGGGTAATAATAAGACCTGTTCA
>JBBPCZ010000142.1:22178712-22201690 GCA_037974445.1 Brycinus macrolepidotus | reverse complement strand
ATATATATAGATAGATATATAGATATATATATATAGATATATGTGGTTATGTCAGTGTTACGTAGCAGGGTTCAAGAGAAGTGTTACTGTAAATTAAAGAAATAACCCAGCACTTTTTAACCTAATCTGTCTGCCACATCTGTGGCATACATTCGGTTACAAAGGACGATAATTTTGATGTGTTCCTATACTTGCTGTTGACTCAAAACACTCTTACAAAAGGAGCCAAGGAGCTGGTGCTGAAGCATCTACCCATTTGCTTCTATTGTATATGTGTTTTGTGCCACAGGTTTTAAGAAAAGAGTGCAGTTAAGGCTACAGAAGACAACCAGCTTTATGGAACCATACCAGGCTACAGTACTGAAGAGTACTTAGATTGAAGTGTGTGTTGTCTGTGTGTTTGCAAGTGAAAAGTAACAAGCCCTTCATGTAGCTAAAAATGCTAGGGTCTGTGAGGTTCATCCAGTGATGCAGAACATCTTCTGTGACTCCACTGGAATACAAAAGAGCCCTTCTCCAGTCCCGGCCCTGGGGGACCCCTGCACTGTGCAGCTTAGCAGCTTCCCTGCCCTAACTCACCCGATTCAAGTGATCAACCAGCCATCAAGTCCCTTTTATGAGTTAAATCAGGTGTGCTGGAGCAAGGAGAACACAGAAGAGAGCGTTCCAGGGGCTCAACCGGCCTGGAGCTGTGAACACAAACATAAAAGATTCATTGCTTCTGCTGTGTATTTAATACACTGCTCACTGGGCGGAACACTTTGAGAAGTATCAGACAGCTGTCAAATCCTTGGCACTCACACACACTGGCCTTAGACTGACCATTCTAGCTTAGAGTGACTACTAGGGCTGGATAATATGGCAAAATATTCATGGCACCTGATTTATTTTAACAAAACATTTGAAACAGAGAATTATTGACCTTAAATTCATTGTTAATGCTCAGTCTTTTGAATTTAAGTCAGAATACAATGTTTAACCCTGAAGTAAACTTTTTCTGGTGCAATATACACAATTATTTTTGCTTTCTTATTCGTAAATGTATTCAAGTAAAGTGGCCCCTTATAGTCACACGTGAACACACCACAGCGCAGCACACAGTGTGAACAATGTGAAATTCTTTCTCTGCATTTAACCCATTCACCAAGTGAAGCAGTGGGCTGGCACCAACGAGGGGCACCCGGGGAGCAGTGTGTGGGGACGGTACCTTGCTCAAGGGTACCTCTGTGATGACACTAGCAGTGTTGGGATTCAAACCCACAACCTTCTGATTGCAGAGGCTACGCCCTAACCACTAGACCAGCTGCCCCAAGTATTATTATATTTATAAAAAAAATTGTTGTCGCCTAAGTTTTGATTTACAGGTTAAAAAAAACTTTTAACTTCCCTGACTCCCCCATAATGTACTAAGAGGAAATGTTGTTTATTTTATTTTTATCTTATTATTACTGGCATGGAGGGACACCTGTAGCAACAGTTTTTTTTTTGAAGCATTAAAGCATTTTTTGTAAAAAATCCTATGTCTTTACATTCGAGTGTTACATGACAAACTTTTACTGAAGTTTGAATTGTCTATGCTAGTCATCAAAATAGAGGAACGCATTATCACAATACAAATCAAGATTGTTTTATTACTTAGCACTAAAGGTCTCACTCTAGTGTACGTTAGTGTGGAGAATAGCTACCTCCATGCTGCGTGAGTCCATGTTAGGCCAGCATAGCAGTCTGACGTCCTCTTTTAATGGCTTCCAGTGAAAGCAGGCTCTGTATGAGCTCCGTCTTGGCTTAGTGAAAGTTCCCGTGATGAGCCAGTTTCCTATTATTCCACCTCTTTGATATGCAAATGAGCGGCAGACCCTAGCCGCGATGTCACTTCCCTTGGTGTTACTCTGACATGGCCCGGAGAGAGAGAAAAGACCTGTCACGCCGCACCCCCCCCCCCCCCCAGCCGCCCATCCCCTTCCTCTCCTGCCGTGCCTCCATATACTCAGCTCCACTAGGGACAAAATGGACAGATGAAACGGAGAAATGGCACCATGGGAGTTATCTCTTGATCTATTGGCTAGACAGAGACATTGACATTTCTCCCTTAATGTTATATTAATGCTGGAAAGTCTCAGTTCATCCAGCAGTGGCCAGCGGCTGGCATGTGTCAGCATTTCTGTCAGCGGCATGCAATCAAAACTCTTGCCATGTGCTCTCTATATGGTAACCAAAGTACCATGCCATCATGCAATCTGTGTATTCCCATTCATTCATTCATAACACATTCCATACTACACTACTATGATCCTTTAGCGTAACATTCAGGAATTTTAAATAAAGATTCCTCTTCTCATACTCCCAAACACCAGCTCAGGGGCTCGACCTATACAGATATTATGTAGTCAGTAGTTTAACCCTTAAAGGCCTAGAGTTATAACTGTCATTTTCCTTTGTTGTTTAAATGTACTGTTGATTGCAGGGGTTTGCAAATTAATGGTCAGATTAAATGAACAAATCCTCTTTGTTATCCTCTTTATTATATCTATTTATTTGCTCAATATATATTGAGAAAAAATTCTAACATAATTTTGTGTTTTCCTGTATGTAAATGTGCTGGAGTGGATTATGTGTTGAGAATGTGTATACAATTCTTGGATGTTATTATGTATTATGCAGTTACATTTGATTTGCATTCCATAGCTACAGGTCCAAGTTTTGCCTTGACCTTTGTTTAGACAAAATTAAAACATTTTTTCTCTCACTTTGTACAATGAAAAAAAAAAAAAAAGCAACATGAAGTTCCCCAACATTAAATCTTCATTTGTAAACTCAAGTTAATTTACTAGTGCATTTACAGATGTTATGTAGAGATCTTAATTTGCCTATGCAGAGTTAATGGAACTGCGGCTTTACAGCTTAAATGGAAACATGGCTAGCGTCCAGAATGTTTCTTCTTTGTGGAAAAAAGACTATGCATAAGCAGTATGTTTCATCAGATCAGCTAAATGAGAATCTCCTCATCCACCTACACAAATGTGGTATTCCACTGAGCTACAAGTGTGAAATAATGTCACCAGCAATAACTGTGACATTTTGAGAGTTAAACAAGGCTTAAAATATTCAATATTCAGTCACTGCAGTTTCTATAACCCAAAAGCAGTGCTTTGGTGCCTGTGGATTGATAGTTTATATCTGTCCTCAGATCAGTGATTAAATGCTGCCTCATCATAATCAGATCGCCCCTGTCTGTCCTGAAATGAGCTGAGATGGGACTTGGGCTGGATATTAATGACTGTCTGATTTGCATCCCCAGATCACATTGGCGCTGGAGCAGGACGAGCAGGCCAAGAAGCAGCGGCTGGCCTATAAAGTGGACCAGCTCATAGCCGCCATGTCCCTGGAGAGCTGAGAGCAGCCAGACCAGACGGCGCAAAGGAATACAGTCCCAAACACCGATGCGAAACCTTTACCCAAAGCCTTGTCCTGAAACTCAAGTGGAAAAAGGGGGCACAGCTGGCTTGGGGGCCTTTCGCCAGCGATGGCTTGGTTATTTTTGTTTCTTTGAAGTCCAAAGGTTACCTTGGCAAGACCACTGGAAAAGACAGCAAGCAGCGAGATCTTCTACTTTTGCCTTTCGACCTGCGAGAGGAACAAAAGTAGAGATTTAACGTTGCTTAAAAGAATACATGCTGGGCCCAGCGGCTTTCTGAGGCAACCTGCATGTTTGTTTGTTTGTTTTAGTGTTTTTGTTTGTCTCTGTTGTTTTTTTCTTTATGTGCCTAGCTTTGGAACGAGCTAGCGGTTGGGAGATTTTGAGGAAACTACAACTGCTACAGCTGCTCCTCCTAATCAACGTTACTGTTGGCATGTCGAGAAGAACGGAAGAGAGACAGCCAGATGTGCAAATGCTTTAGTTTAAATCCAGCTGATGGCTTTTACTTCCAAATTTTTATTTTTATACACGAGTCTCACTCATTTCATTTACTTCTGTTGCCACGTGCCTCCAAAATGTTATTAACGTAGTGACATTTGTAGTCCTCCTCGCTGGCTAACGTGATGATGATGACGATGAAGAGACATTTGCCACATTTTGTCTTTCCAAAAACAGGAGGTTGTAACCCACCCTTGTGCATGAGTATTGATCCTACAAAGGAAATGAACTTGAGAAAACTCTATAGGATCTTGTGTGATCTTAAGAGGAATCGTCCATATTTTCAGAGAGCTGACCTCTCAGCAACAAGGTCCAAGTTTGTCCAGCATGTGTCCCATGATTGCCAGGACTGCCATTGACCAGTTGCAGAAAACACTGTCAGACTGGCCTCACAGACTGCAGTCTCTGTCTTTATGTCCTGTTTTCTACGTGTAAGCGTTTGTGAATGTAAAAAAAAAAAACTTGTCCTTTGATTTGTTTGTTTTGAGGAAAAAAAAGGGGTCAGTTGAACTGATCTCAGCGGCAGAATGGCCAAAAGGGCATGTAATGCTCTTTAATACTCAAACTCCCTTCTTCATCCTTGATTATATTGCCAAAATTTGCTGAAAAAGCTGATTTCAATGCTCTTTACCTACATGGTTTTCAGTGATTGGACAGCAGCAATGAGATTGCCCTTTAGCTCAGCTAGTGAAGTAAAGGAGTAACGCTTCCTTAGACAGAGAGAAGCTCACCTCAGTACTACATACCAGGCAGTATTACTTATTACGTATGGTCCAGCGTTGTGTGTGTTTTGCATGCATTATGAAGTACCTCATAAAGGAAAAGCTAACGTCTTCGTTCCCATCCGCTCATATTCTCAAGTGCCAAGTGTGAGCGGTGCACCTTCCATCCACACAGTACCGCCCTCAAAAGTGGGCACATCCTGATTAAGTGCCAAAAGCTCAGTGGAAATGATTCAAGGACACGTTTAATGCTTTATTAAGGGAACCAGTAACCTTCCAACTTGAACAGTGAGGACGCAGGGGGGCACTGAGGAAAAAGGGACTGGAAATGGCTGAAGTAGCTGAAACTGCTGTTTGCCGCTTCCCCGCTACAACCAAGAACCGGTACGAGATGTGATTTGTAAAATACGATGACTGGAGTTGTGATAGCTTGGCTGTGTGTGTTTTTTTTTTTTTCTTTCTTTTTTTCCCTTCCTCTTCTCTGACATGAAATATGTCAACAGCAAGCATGAACAAAAGATGTCACAGCTTTCATATTTAATGCATGATGTCAGGTGGGGCTGTTTTTGATGATCATCCTAACTGTGATAGACAAGGTCGTTAAAGGTTACAGGCAGTGGGAGTTCACAGTGCACCGCTTTGGAAGCTTTCTCGCATACTGCAAAACTGATGTGGCGTGACCGTTTTCTTTTACATGTGTATAGATGAACGGTGTATAGAATTAAGTATTTAGATAAAACTAAAAACGGACTCATTTTGGAAATGGCACGCTGTTTGTGGGATCGATCTCCCACCTCATCGCCCATTTTTTCCCTAGTTTGACTCTTAGTTGTTAAACGTTCTTCGCTCCTTCGGCAAATCGACTCCGTCCGAGACAGATGAAGAAATTGGAGTAGATGAATTAAGGAAAGAGAGGATGAAAGGAAGGGAAAAGACGGGTGAAGAGAAAGTGGACGCTTTATTGCTTAGCCATCTTGCGTTGAGTGTTTGGGGAGAATAGAAATGAGAAAGGGGGAGAGAAGGAAGGAAAGAGAGAGAGAGAGAGAGGGAGAGAGAGAGAGAGAAGCCCCCTTAGTTTCAGTTTCCTGCTCGAGCTTTGAAGCTTGACTTTGATCTCAGCTAGTCATGTGCACACTGAGATCAGGAGATAAAAAAAAAGCTAACACACTTCAAAAATAGGAGAGAGAAAGGAATTAATGTGTCTAGCCAGGGAGCGTTAGTTAGGCAAGCACTGCGGGAATTCCCACTGTATATATATATAGCCATTGAAAAAGCACTACTGCATGGATTTCATCATGTGGAGAACTTCTCTCTCACACTCACAAGTCATGCCATATTCGAGTGACATCAGGAAATACTGAAAAGCATCCTGCTCCAGGCTATCAGTAGTCTTCCTAGAGATTTTGCTTTGGTTTGTTTTGTTTTTTTTTGTTTTTTTGCCAGACAAGCCCATTTCAGCTCTAGCAGTCTTAAGCTGACCTCTTATTCATTAACTCCTGTCCTTTTCCTTCAGTGCCAGTGGTAACTTTTATACAGACCAATTAATATAAATAGTACAACTCTCTCCAAATTGTGCACTAATAAAAAATGTAAAATACAAGTACATGCCTTTCATGGTAAATCAAAAGCGTGCTTAATGGCTCAAGCCTCAAAGTCCAGGCCCAAGCTGTCTAGGCCCAAACCACAACCAATTCTTATTAAGATTTATTCTAATCCAAGACCAATGCTAACACTTTCTAGTCATGTTGGTGGCGCAACACTGAGTTTTAATGGTCAGAACTTGGTTGGTAGTTAATAAGTAATGTGAGTCATGTTCAGCTAGGGTTGGGCACACTACGATACACATCACAATGTTCCCTTTTTCTAAGGTTTTAAACAGCGCACAAGTAGAGCCACATTTAAAAATGCAATGAAAAACATGAGTACAGTATTATTACGGAATGTTTCACATCTTGCACTGAATTATGTCCATTTATACAGGACCAGTCTCTTTCAGACTCCACAATTGAGATTTGAAATCATCTGACAACAGGGCCTTATAAATCAAGCTCTGTCTAAATTATTGGTCAGTGTTGAGGAAGCACTGACAATACCCAGGATATGCTCAGAGAAGAGCGTTGCGACATAAACCTATATTACCAGCCCCAGTTAAAACTGTGGTAGATCGCAGTCAGAGATCAAAACAATATAGCGTTCACATTATTGCAGCAAATGCGCATTGGGTGCTGCTCTGTACAGAGGCAAGCCTGAACTACTCCAGCACTCAAGGCAGCAAACCAGCCACAAGGGGAATTCAAATAAACACCTAAAAACACATTTTAACAGATTATTTTATGAGACATAAGCTACATGTTTTTTTGATAGTCCCCAGCAGTTGGATGCCAGAAAAATCTCCTACTGCCATTGGCTGCCCTTTGATAAGCAGAGTGCGGGGTTAGTGTTCCCTGAACTTGTTGCTGTTCGCTGCATAGCTCTGCTCAGTGTTGTGCAAAGTATGAACGCTGCTTAAGGCTTGCTGTGTGAGAATACGACCTAAACCATGGCCTCAAACAGTCTTAAAATAATGAGTTTGCTTTTAAGCAAAATATAATTTACTAAATGACATTGTCAACCATATAGACCAACCACCCCCATCTAACACTAATGTATCTGATTCAGCCAATCAAGGAGAAGCTAATTTGCTGAGGATGATGTGACAGACCAGGGTTGGTGACTACTAATACTATAATCCATATAAATATGGAATGTATTGCTATATTCCATGTATTGCTATATTCCATTTCTGTCATTTCTCATTGTAACATGCTGTTTCCAGCGAGACACGGCATGATGTTTCTCCCCCCAACCATTCTGCAGAGCAGAATAGAAATTCAAAGTATGAGGCAGCTGTTAGAAATGTTCAAAGCGATTGGTATTAGCATTAGCGCTACACCACTCTCCATTTGGCTCAAAGTCCAGTTTTGTGCACTATTTTTTTTTGTTTGTTTTTAGGTCACGTCTTGCTGTTGGTGGTTGAGTAGCATGCTACAGAATTATACTCATGTACTCTTCATATTACCAATCTCACCATTCAAACAAAATAAGAAAACAAACACGTCAACAAAAGGGAACGGTTCATACAGTCCAAAAGCTACCCGGGTGTAAGTTTGAATTACACAACTTTATAAACGAAACTTTGTAGACACTGGAGGTCTGTATTATAGTTAATACAAAAGATAATAATGACCATGATGATAATAGTACTTATGGCTGTCTGTTCTTGTTGTTTTATAAAAGTGTTGTGAAAACTGTAAGAAAGGTAAAGTATTTAAAAAAAAAAAAAAAAGTTTGGTCTTTTTTTTATTATTTTGCTTTAGTTTTGTTATGATAATATATTACTGTGTACCTATTGTAAATATGAAGCACACCTATTTTGCAAGCCAAGGATTCACTTTGTACTGTTGTTATATATAAATAAATTTTACTGGTTAAAAAAAGAATTGTAAGTGAACGTTATTTAAACACAGCTGCTCAGGTGTGTGTCGTCTATTCATTGTGAGTCTTTCCTTGAGGTGCGGAAAATTAAACTAGAATATGAAAACACTTGTTGTCTTTGCAGGTTAAAAAATTGCCTATGAAAGTCTATGAAAAATTGACCCGCTCTAATGTTTCATTGAGGCATGCCCTGAAACGTGCCCTAAAACCATTACTGGCACCCTTAGAAATCCTTATAAGCGTATTCCTATAAGCATATTTTAAGTACACATGGTCATCCGTATCCTCCTGTTTCATTGGGTTATAAATACGAGATGGGCAAACACCCTTAGTCAAATATCTAGAGGGGGAAGATCAGAGAATACACAAATGAAATGAAATCTTCACAATTAGTCAAATGACTATTAAACACTATAGCTTCACACCTGAAGATTATTTTACATTTTTAATTACATTCATTTGGCAGACACTTTTATCCAAAGCAACTTACAATTTGAGAAAACACTTCATTTTCAGGACAGTGTGAGTGTTCTAAGTGCTAAAATCTATATCTATCCACATAATTATGGCAGTAATGTACATGTTCAAGTGCCTGGAGCTTTGATGAAGCTTTTCTGGAAGCAAAGACAAGTTGCAAAAGCTGGCTGAAATGAGTGGGTCTCCAAAACCACAGTTAGATATGCTGACCAATCATTTTGAAGGTTTGCCATAGTAAAGACTGTGATATTGATATCTGATATCAAATTACACACTTAAGCAGAGCTTTGATTTAAACCAGTGTGGTCAGTTTTTTTTTTTTTTTTTGCAACACCAGAGGAGGGTCTAGTGTAAACAGAGATAGTCGCGCAAAACAGAAGCTTTTTTTTTTTTATCCAAAGGCCCTGTTAATCTTGTTATATATATGGCATAAAGGGCTTAAAATTTAGTTGGGACTACCAGGAGGCTTAGACTGAGTCATAGCTGGATGCCTCCAAATTTGCACAAAAAAAATATCTGACCATAGAATCAAGGTTTTGCAGTGGTTAGGGAAAGTGTTTTTTTTTTTCAAAGGTGCCAAAAGTTTCAAAATTTCAGTTTATGTGCAAAAGTGAGCATGAGACATTGCAAAGGCTACAGGAAACTGTCATTGTGGGAATAAAACCTTGTATCTCCACTCTCAGTATTTTTCATTTTTCTTCAAAATTTGAAATTACTGGCATAGCATTAAAATTTCATGATGAGCGCATCAATAGAAATGGTCCAAAATTGTTTGGAGTACAATATTTTTACGTGACCTTCCATTACAAAGTAACTGCATACAAAGTATGCAGTTACTATTTTGGAGATATAAGGTCAAGTTCTTCCACACCGAACTCATCCAATAATGTCTTTATGGACCTTGCTTTGTGCACTGGGGCACAGTCATGCTGGAATAGAAAAGGTTCTTCTCCAAACTGTGTCCACAAAGTTGGAAGCATGGCGTTGTCCAAAAGGTCTTGGTGTGCTGAAGCATTAAGATTGCCCTTCACTGGAGGGGCCTAGCCCCAACCCTGGAAAACAGGTGTGCCCCAATACTTTTGTCCATATAGTGTATCTTTCTGGTCTGACTGTAGGATTGTGTGATAGGGCTAACAGTTACTGACTGTTGGAGATTTTATTACACATTGTCACCGTAGCCTAGAGCCTCATAATAAATCTTTACATGTCTTTTCAGGTATGACCGCAAACAAATCTACCTCATAGAAGCAGGCCTGTAGGCCCTTGGGAGCCGAATGCCTACCCATTCATCCCACTTAGTCAGGGTTAATCCTAGCATGCAATTTAAACCCTCCCATCAATGAATGCTCACACTCGGGCAAGCCGCGTAACAAGATAAGCGATGGTGCTAATGCAGGCTGGTGCTGTAGTTTGTCTTCCTGGGCCGCCATTAGGCTTGGCTAGACACTTCTTCAACACGGCTCAGAGACAAATTACATCGCAGAGGTAATGGAGTAATGGCTGCTGATTCAATGCTTGGGCAAAATACTTTGTAGGAGCCGCCAAGGGTTGAGGTAGATGCCGTCGACATTCGATCTGTACAAACAGTGCTGTGAAGCTCAGCCGTAGAGTGGAACATTTAGTGAGGGAAAATGCTCAGCAGCCACAGGAGGCTTTAATCCTCATATGATTGCAGTATTGTAGTGTTCATTAAGATCGACTGCTGAGCTCAGTGCATTCAGCTTGCTCAAGTCTGTCGTGATGGACCGTGATTTGTTTCTGTCCATTTCTGATGGCCAGCAGGGAGCTGAGTGATCACCATCAATGCTAAAAGAGCTGGCTAAATGATCTGTGAGCAAATGGCCGCTGCCAGACTACAATTTTAGCCGCTATGACTCGTCTATCAATGAGGCTTCTACATGTGGTCAATAGAGCAGCCAGGTCTATCTCTAATTAGCAGGTCAGAGAAGTCTAATTCAGTCCATCCGCCTTCACAGGCATTCATCAGCCGTCAGTATCAATAATTAAATAGGCTGCGTCTAATAGCTGGACATAAATATTTTACCCCCTGCTCTTGCCAGACCCCTGAATGCTGCTGAGTACATGGCCAAAGCGGTGTAGTGTTTTCCAGAGAAACTTCATTAGAGATCATGAGCCTAATGTGAAATTGAGAGAGACACAGTGAAAGTTAATGACTTGTTCAGGTTTATAAAGTGGGAAATGTTGTCATTAAAACTGATTTAACAAAGTTAAGATCATTTGATTCCAAGACTGTTTATGACTTATAACGCCAACCATTTTACATCAGAATCAGTTTCCAATACTAAATCTAATCCAAATCTAATACTATAAATATAGATTTTTTGTTTTAAAATATTTAAAAAATATATTTTGAAAAAAAGTAATTTCAAAAAATATTACATAATTTGTTTTGGTTTGCTTTTGTCTGGAACAGCAAAGTAAAATAATAATTTAATCACTATTTTGCAAGACTGTTATGATTCTGTGTAAGCACCGTACAAGGATACGCACACACACACTTACACAGCCCTGCTGTTAGTGAAGGGAAGGGGTAATCCCTGTCTGAATGTAATCGTGCACCACTGAGACCAATTCAAAACCACACGGGGCTTAATGCCCTGTAATGCCTTTATGGGGAACTTGCAGAAGGCTGACAAACCATTCGTTATGGGTGCAATTCGCCTGCATGGATTAGGATGTAAATTCCAAAATAATTAATGTCAGTTGGCAAAGGGCATAGGCCCGTAGTTCCTTTTTTTTCTTTCTTTTTTCTACATTTATATCTCGGTGCAGAGAACATGGCATTCTATACTTTATCCTTTTATTGCTCAGTGCAGAAAGCATGCCATTCAATTTGGAAAGCAGGCCTGACTAAGTATTTTGGGAAACCTTTAGGTTCTGTCCATAATTAACCTTTTGGCATTGTGGTACTGATCTGGGCTCTGGGTAATGTCACATTAAAACACATTCTTCTGTATTGAGTCAAGTTTTTTTTGGTACTGTTATATTGGGTCAGGTTCTTTAGTAATGCCATTTTGGGTCAGGTGTTTGGTATTACAATTCTGAACCATGTCCTTTACCTTACTGTTTTTTACTAACCTGAATCAGGCTCTTTGGTAATGGTAATTTTGGGTCAGCTTCTGTGGTACTTGCATATTGATCTAGGTTCTTTAGTTCTGTAATATTGGGTTGGGTTTTTGATACATCGATGTTGAATTACATTCTTTGGTAATACCATACTGGATCACGTTTTTTGACACGGCCACACTGGGCCAGTTTTTTGGTACAGTGGCACTAACTCAGGACTTTTGTTACTTTCATATTAAGTCAGGTTCTTTAGTACTATCATACTGAATTATGTTCTTAGAATTTTTGGTACCATCATGTTGAAACAAGTTCTTTGGTAGTACCATACTCAGTCTGTTCTTTGGTACCTCCACATTGGATTGGGATCTTTCGTATTACCATATTGGTTCGGGTTCTTTTGTACTACCATATTAAGCTGGGTTCTACTAGCATATCGGATAGGGTTCTTTGGTATTACCATACTGGTTCAGGTTCTTAATACCATATTGGTTTTGGTCAGCATTTTGGGTTCTTTTGGACAGTTTGTGTCAGTTTGTTTCTGCTATATTAGACTGGGCTACTTGGTGCTACAACGCTTGGTTCGTTTCTTTGGGTCCACCATATTGTGTCAGGTTTTTGTTACCACTATATTTGAACAGGTTCTTTTGTACTACTCTATTGGAATGGACTATTTGTTTTCTTCCATATGAGATAAGGCTTTCTGGTGCTGCTGTATTGGAGTAGGCTCTTTACTATTGCCATGTAGGGTTTTTCTCTTTGGTACTGCCAAACTGACTTAATGCAAAGTTGCTCCATCTTTCCATCGCATGACCAATGTAACATTCCTAATCCCAACTCTACACAAATCAACAAATCACTGAGGCCTGCCAAGATGGCTGCACTTTACCAGAAAAAAATGCTCCCCAGCAAAAACTGTTCATAGATCCTGAAGCTTGAGGCTAAAGTGTATAGTGTAAAATTCTATCAAGAAGCTTATAAAACCTAAATAAACTTTTCCCCAAAAATGTCATTTTTGGAACCCAGACTTGTCTATTGGACACAGCAGTAGCTCTGATTGCATCTTCTGTCATCTCTAAGCCTCATCTTCTGACAGACAGCGGTCAGTAAATGTAGCCCCTGAGGCTAGTTACTGAACTAAAAACCCCACTACCCCTCTGAGAAATGGCTCTTCCAAGCTACCTGTCAAGAGGAGATAAAGAGGAACAGAGAGGGGTGTGACAAATGGAGGGGAGGCATGAGAGTCAGAGATGTTATGGATGGAGAAGGAAGTACAAGATGAAGAAAGTCATCTATTGCAAAGATGGAAACAAATGGAGGGAGAAATCAAAAAACGAAGGGACGAGATTATAGAAAATATATTACACTGCAGCATCGGAGGGGTAACGGAATAGAGAGTACAAAACAACATGATCAGATATGCAAAGAGGTCAAGTGATGAAGACGGAAAAGTATAAAGGTGGCTGGATATTACAGGAGGAAAGAAAGGCAAAATGAAGGGATAGTGCAATAGGGGAGAGTGACAGAGGGACAGAAATGAAAGAAAATGACTGAGAAGTAGAATGTTCACAGGTGGTCTCAACTCTGTGACATGATATAGTGGAGCTCTACATGGAACTCTTGACTCTAATCCTTCTTTCACAGGAGCAATGGTGACTGAATGTATTTTAGAAATGTAATTAAACTCAAAATAATTGCTAGGATGCACATCTAATGAATCAGCAGCTTATTAGATACTTTTACCTTGTATCTACACTTGATTATCCAGATCATCAGCACAATCAGATTTAAATCTCATTGGAGAACAGCAGTGCATAATGTATCCTTGTTTCACAAAAACATTAATGAAGTATGACTAAGCAAAGTGAGGCGACCATCTCAGCTAGCCAAGGACCTATGAGATATTGATGAAAACTCTGTCTGTCTTCTATGTTTACATCCATTTCGGTTGTGTATTAATGATCATTACATAAAAAATGGCATAAAAAAAACTCAACAAGAAAAAACATTTAAGAAATTCTTTTTGACTGCCAATGTATTTTGTACCTGAAGTGTTTCAAGCACATTCAGATGCAGTTCCGTTTTCAGACATAGTTCAATACCTTTAGGGGAGATTAAAGACCTCCACAAATGACAGTTGCGGAAATTGTTGAGACAGCACCACGGATGCCCCGGGACTGGCACAGTGTTTACTGACAGAGCGTGGTAAATGGTTTGATTATACATTATAAGCGTGACTTAATGTGGAAGTAGGGGAGTAAGGTCGGGAGGGAGGGGGTGTCTCTTTAGTCAAAATACATGAGGAATTTCTGGCTAACTGAGAAACCCTGCTCTTTGAATTGGTTGTACTTTGCTGATCTTGGTCATTTCAGCAGAAAAAAAAATATAAATAAATAAATAAATAAATAAATGCACAAAAGCTATTTAATTTAACATCCACTGGTGCAGTTTGAAATGCTCAAAAAAAAAACCCTCAGTTTCAAATACTCAGATCCTCAGCATTATTTATATCACCTGTGTAAATTGCTGTAAAGCAGCGATTTGGATGTATATGTATCCCGGCAGTGGGTGTGTGAAGCAGGAGTGAAATGCCTGGCGATTTCCCGCACTGTTCTCTTTGCTGCATTCATATTCAACATTCCCTCAGTTGAACAGCAGGCTTGGCTCTGCCCGTCTCATTAGAGTTGTCATTCACCCCAGTGCTGTTCAGCTACATGGCTCAGTAAACCAGCTACCTGCAGGCTGTCGTGCATGTGTGTGTGTATGTGGGAGCGTGGTCTTTCCTGACTCTAGAGTCAGAGTTAGGCTGGTAAACAAATGGAATTAGGCTTTCACACTGTTTGTTGCCCCCTGCGCATTCTCCTGCCATCTGGACCACCTTTGAGTGGAAGCGTAGGTGTTTCCCAGCATGGCACGTCCAAATGCTTATGGATCCACTTCATGCTCGCTCCCACTGAGGTTAGACCACAGAAATACACACTCCTGCGGTTCACAGTAGATGCTCTCATACACATACATCTTTGCTGAAAAGTTTGGAATCATTTAGAAAATTAAAGCCCCTGTCTACTCATTTTCATTATTCTATTATCTATAGTTTGTCTGAGAAAAAAAGAATGAGGAAAGATGGAAAAAAGCAAAGAAAGAATGATGTTTGTCTTTTCTGTTGAGAGATCTTTGTTTCTCAAGTTGGACAGAACGTTATGAAATATTTCCCATCCGATTCAAATTTGACATAAAAACTATCAATTTGACGTCATTTTGTAAAGGCAGCGCTAGCGTGTTCTGTTAAAATGTAATGGAAGTAAAGGGGGTAATTTTAATAATGATGATTTCTCTTATTGGTAGAACACCACTGAAATCTCAGTTTGGCTGAGGCACTGAGGCAGACTATGACAGCACTGACTCATGATGCTTGCTTGTTTGACATCAATTTCTAGCTAGTTGGGTAAGCTAACAAGTTAGCTTATTCCTCAGATTCTTCTTCACGTTATCCGGACCACTTCAAACAAAACACTGCCACAGTAGCCACGTTTCATTTAGCCTGAAATACCCAGAGATAAACAGAGATAGCAGGCTAGCTCATAAGTTTAGATGACTGGCCACAAATTTGTACGAATTTAGTGTAAAACTGTGAAATAACTTTTTAATGCTGCATGAGATCTGTGTTCACCTATTAAAGTTGTTTCATTCATGATGGAATGGGAACTTGCCCTGGCAAAAGTTTCTGGCAATGTTACGGCACATCTGTATCTCAGTATCTTTGGGTCATTATATGAGTGTTTTGCGTGGCCAGCATGTCTGAGTTTGTGGCACATTTAATAAATATTAAATAGTATTACTATTATATTACTTGAATAAAACATTGATAAGTATGACATACCTTTACTACCAGAACATTTTTACACCAGAAACTTTAAATGCTTTAATAACAAACATTTCAAGTCATTAAATGCAATTGAAGGTTTTTATTAAGTCTGAACAAACCTAAAGAACAGGTCCCAGAAGAGACCAGAAATATTTACAAAAATACAATATGTTTACAGATATGTTCAAAATAAACAAGGATTCAACAAATCCTTGTTTCTGGGTTCCAAACTCTCAATCACTAGCTGACTAAAACTGGTAAAGCTTACATAGACCCAAACTGTGGCCACCATCGTTTTCTATGCTGTGGTGTGCTGGGACGGCAGCATGAATGTAGCAGACACCAAGAGACTTAATAAACTGATCAAGAAAGCAGGCTCAGTGGTGGGTGAGGGACTTGGCAGCATGGAAACCGTAGCTAAAAGGAGAACACTGTCTAGACTTTAGTCCATCGGGGACAATGCTGATCACCCACTCCGCAGCGTGGTGGCTGAACTGAGAAGAAATTTTAGCCACAGACTCACCAGCATAAAGTGCTCCACTGAACACCATGGGAAATCCTTCCTTCCCATCATCCCAACTCCTCCCTCTGTCACACATCCACACAATGCACAATAGCCTGATGTTGTGCTATTTCTTACTGGATTAAAGTCACTATCATAATGTGGTTCACTATGTGTATTATTATCTTGCTATGATGTATAATAGTCTACCATGTGCAGTATTGTGCAGTGTTCTTATCAGGTGCTAAAACATCATTATATGCAGTATCTAATTATGTGCAATAATCTTACCACGTGAATGTCACTACTCATGTCAATATTACTTATATACTACTGATCTCTACTTCGTGCAGTAACTAACTTCTAATCACTATATGTGTTTCGTTATTAATTCACTTAACTGTTATTTATCTATACTATTCATACCCAGCGTTTGTGTATACAGCACAGTGTATTTCATATTGAGGTTTTTCTACAGGTTTTTTATTATATTTATTTAGACTTTTTGACTTGTTTTATATTGTTCTTATGTCTGTGTCTCTGTGTGTCTTTGCAGTCGTAACATAAGCAGTTTCCTCTGGGATCAATAAAGGTTTCTGATTCTGATTCTGAACTGAAAGTGACAAGAGGACATCACTTCGTGTTTTAGAGGCTCCTGTCCACTGAATGAAGACATCAAACCTCTCTCTGGAAAAATGATCACAGGTATTTACATTTCTTTCCTTAAGCTAAAATAATCTAGACATTAACTAGCTCTTAAATCAGCTAGCTCTTCTAAGCACGCAATCACTCATTTAATAAAGATTGTTTAAACCAGTCTGTGTTTTATATATATGTTAAATGTCCATATTCAGTTCATGATTAATTTATTTCATACTTTGGCCGAGAATAGTTCCGTCGCAGTCTGTCGAAAGATGGACATTTGACGTTGCTAACATTGCTAACATGCATGCTAACATGCATTTAAGTTCTAGGGCATTCTGAAGTTTAAATGTATTACCTTTATTACTACACAGATTTCTCAGTTCTGATGGAATCATCTACAACTCGTCGTACTGGACATATCTTCCCTGCCCTTCCCTTCTGTATGCATCACACACCCTCACCATGCATCACGCCCAGGTGAGCAAATGCTCATTTGCATATGCAGATGTTTTTCACTTGTTTCTCTCGACGGGCCAATTGGGTGCGTGTCTGGAACAGCTTGTTGGCCCCCACCCCACCTCTTTCTGATTCACTGCTGCTCATCTCCATCGCCTTGGCTGATAATGAAGATGATCGCTTCAGATTGCACTACATGCCTGGTTTCTGCACCAGCGGCTGTGGGGCGATCGCATTCTCCACGGCTGCTCCTTATCAGCCCGGAGAGGCAGAGGAACCCAGAGGAGAGCGTTTAGCGGGGCCTGAATAAGGGGAATGTGGATAACAATCAGTTCACGTTACAGGCTAAAGTGTGCTAAATGCTGATCGCAGATCAGATGCAGGGTGTTAGCCATTCTGTGCGACTGATGCTTGGTCTGTTCCTTTTGCCTTGACTGCAGATCTCTAGATATGACAGAGCCCTTTATAAATTGGTTAAAGAGGGACCAAGATTGGAGATTTACCACAGCCAGTTGTCAGAATGTAGTCTTTCTTTTTCCTCCTTTCTTTAACTCCTTAAACTGAATAATTATTATTGATATACTATTCTAAAAGTTTATTGCTCAGGCTCTCAGTGATCCTGACATAATATTGAATGGGGGGCATATAAAATCTCACTTATAAAATAGCTCACACAGTGTAGCATCACATTTGAGAGTCTCATCCCAGCTGCAGCAATGAAAGAATGAAATGAGCTGTACAACAAGCTACTGATCACGATTCAGTGTTTAAATGCTGATGTGTACCATTGCTTAATGGCTATAACAGAACAAGCACATTCTATTTCCCAGCAGTACTGCACTTTTTTAACTACAACATGTGAAGATTTAAGTTTTAATCTTTACTGATGGATTGTGTAAAACAGAAATTAAAAACATTATTACCTGAGAGTCATGTTTCATGTACAGCTGCCACAGCACACTAATAGAAGAGTGCTAACATAATAAACTGTGAATCCCATAAGAGTGCTAATAGATATTAGCACTGTTGCAGTAGTGTAAATTGGATAAATGCAAGCTTCTTATGAAACAAATTAAAATATTTTTGCATTAAGCACCTTGTAATGTCATACAAAGCTAAAAAGGTCATATTCATGTGTAAAGTATTTTACACTGACTTTGAGCATGTCTTAGCCAATTCTAAATGGAAATCAAATTTAGGGGAAGTTTCAGGTAATATGTCATAATGCATTTGAAACACAGAAAGGCTTCGTGAATTTCAAGCTTGGGCTAGATGTTAATCAGTCTCATTTTAGCGCACGCATGTTTTATGACCTGTTGGTGGTGCTGTTGTTCCAAAGAAGTTCAAAATAGCCTTGAGCCATTTGTTAAAAGCAAGTAAAACAATGTGGATGCCAAAGATTAAACCTTATTTCTGGTGCCTTTTTTAAAGAGAAAGAGGTCTCAGCCCTATTAGCTCATTTATTCCCTGCATTCACTATTATAAATGATCTGCAACTAGTATAAGACCATTCGTTTCCAAGACTCAGATTAAGCCTAAGACTGCATTAAATTTAACTGGTAATGGTGAAACACCACGAAAATTGCATTTTTGTTCAAGATTGGCATTGATACATGTACACAAAACTGGCCCACATAAAATATAATGCAACTTTTTTTAAGAACATTAACATGTATAGTACTGTCCAAAAGTCTTAGGTAGTTATGCAAATTGTTTAGAACCATTTCTTTCTGCCAGCAAAGTTAACATTACAATAAATGCAAACAAACAAGAAAGCAGTAAAAAATAACAAGATGTATTTTGTTTGTAAAAAGTAGTTGATATTTTGTGAGCTGGTGAGGAGAACACAGGTTCGGTTCCAGGTTTCTCCTTGATGCCTCCAGACATTGTTTGGAAACTCTATCAGCAGCTCCTGATATAATTTAATGAAGTTTTGATTGAGTCAAACCAGGTTTCTGATGGAAACTACGAGTAACTACAAGCTTCCACAAGGAACACATTGATATACTGAACATAAAATCAGTATTTTCATCTAGAGCAAAGGCATGGAATGGATAAAAATACCTTTGGAGTCTTGTTGCTCAAATATTATTTTCACAGGTGCCTAAGACTGTTGCACAGTACTGTATTTATATTATTTTGTTCACATAAATGTACTTAAAGTAAAACAGTAAAAGTCTTTGTTTAAACATTCTAAATAATTGTCTAAATCTATTCTAATAAAAATCTAAGGATGTTTTTTTTTTTTACCTTCCAGAATCTGTTTATTCGCCACTATCACTTTGAACTCCATGCCTTATCTGTCTCATCTGTCTGTTTTTTTTTTTTTGTCCTTTTCCTATGTTCTTCATAGAGCTAATTAATTTGCCCACCTGGGCTTATAAGCTGAGAATGCAGACTGCCACAGCTGACCTGTACAGACTGGTTTCACATTCAGTAGAATTTCATCTTATTAACCATTGGCCACTTGCTGAGATGCATAAAAAGAAGTCGCCTGTTAAAAAAAGATAGTTTACAACTGAATAACAAACAAAGCAAAGTACAGATACTAATTTTCTTTAATATAGTAACAGAGTACTTCATTACTTCCATTGAAACAGATGCCCAAAAATGTCTATATGCTGGTTCTAAACTTTGCAGTCAGTGTCTGCAATTTTCCCCAATCAAGGCAATTCACTAGAAGGATGTTAGTCTGTCAATTATTTTGCAAGTTCCTGGACAGCCCATAAGCTGTAAACAAATAGGAAGCAATGTGCTGGCTTGATTGCAAGGGATATAAGCCCAGGATTAGACCCTTTAATTTGTCACTGAGGGTTATTCATGGGCCTTTGTCTTATGAAGTGAAGTGAAAGTGACCATTTTTGTCACTCACACCACAGACTCAGTGTGAACAGCACAAAATTCTTCCTCTGCATTTAACCCATTCACCAAGTGAAGCAGCGGGCAGCCAGGAACACAGCACCCAGGGAGCAGTTTGTGGGGACGAAACCTTGCTCAAGGGAACCTCAGAGGTGCCACTAGCAGTCCTGGGACCTGCTGCCACGACCTTCTGATCGTAGGGGCAACTCTCTAACCACTAGGCTACCAGCTGCCCAATGACAAGGTCAATGGAAGCAATGACAAGGCCAGTGTTTGACCAATAGTTCCAGTTTGACCACTGACATCATTGGCATTTCATCTGTGAGATTAAAATTGGTACATCATAGTTAAAACTAACTGGAATATTAGCTTTATGAGATTAGATTAGCTACATAACTAGCTAGACAAGATGTCCTACTAAAGTGCCAGTTCTGTGCCCACACTGATATTTTCTGTATCACAACGGTCACCATCTGCTGTGCTTGGTGTGTGCATGCTTCTGAGGCTTCTCTTTGGAAAAAGGCTTTGTTGGAGGACATTAGAATGAACAACTAGCATTGCTTATATCACAGTTAAACATAAAATCTACATTTGAGGTTCAGGATGGATGCATCTTGGCAGGAATAAGAAGAATTACAGGCTGACACCCTCAAGCTTCAGTGGCAATACTTTTGCTCTAAGTAACACTTCACGTTTTACCACGCTAACAGGCCATTAATTCCACAAAGACCACATAGGGAAATCGGACTGGCCATGTTTACCAACCATTAGCACTGAAAGACTTCAACTTAACTAAACACCAGCCTTTTCACCCCCTTCCATCCATCCTCATGCATGTCAGTTCAGTTTCTCTAAATACAGTCCATCTGTTTTCTTCAGTCACTCGCTCTCTCACACTCACACTCTGCACCCCAGAATCCATTGTCCGAGCTGGAACGTGTCCGGGGTAGTAAGGCCTTGCTTTCGGGACACTTCTTTGAGAATTATTTAAGGCTTAAGAGTTGCTGCTAGATGAATATTTAATGCGATGGACCTGAGAGTCTATGCCAAGCCCAAAGCAAATACTTCAGAGGCAGCCTACAGTGAGACACGCACACACATACCCACTCTTAAACTCACCTGCGCATTGAAATACAGCTGTGCACACACAATAGTAGACCTCCACACACACACTGCTCTCTCTTTCTCTCTCTAACCTGAACCGTGAGCGACAAGACTCCAAAAGCATTTTTATCCATTCCATGCCTTTGCTGCATATGAAAATAGTGTAAACACATTTGCTGCGCATACCCCTAAACAGGATTACATTCCTCAAGCATTTTACCGAGCTATTTCAGGCCTGAGCACACTTAATTGCTTCTGTTTCCTCTATTCTTAAGTATTTTTGATGCTCGGTGAATATGGGCCGTATTACAGGTGTTCAGGTGTTGCTTTTCAGAAACAATTTTAGGGCTGTAACCTATTGCAGTGCACTCAGTGGTGCTGTGACACAACCGATTTATGGTTGAAAAGGAAGATTAACCACAACTGGCATCCAAGCTAGGCCTAATACAGTGTAACTCAGCCTAGGTGTGCTTGGAAGTATAAATAGGGACAGGTGACAAATTAAATTAACCTGAAACCTGAAGAAATGAGTGGGGAAGTGTAAGAAGCGCAGATGCTTCTAGGTGGTGTTCCCTTATGTTGCAGCTGAGTAGATGTGTGCATGTGTAAAATGACTTAATTTTGAATCAAGAGGAATTTGCAAGAGGGTTCGATATTGGGGCACAGAGAGAAGGAGTTTCGGCCACAAAGCTTGCTCGGCTTTCGAGTTTTTCAAATGGAACCATGACTAAAGTGCCAACTGCATTCAGATCTAATGGGAAAGATATTCTGAAAGAGGGCTGGATATTATGCACATTGAGTAAATGTGATGGTTGCAGGATAAAAGAGAAAAGAAGAAAAGACGCTGTTTTTCATGTGCCTGAGACATCAACAGTCTGTGTTTGCAAGAACAATCCATAGAGAGAGATATTATAGTAGGGCTGCAGTGCATAATCCCCTATTTCATCCAGTTATGAAACAGTTTTAAGGGAGTGGTCTCTTCCAGGATGATGCCCCTGTCCTCCAGGTACAAAGCATCACTGAATGGTTAAACGAGTATGAAAATCTCAACACATCTCAACCTAGGACTGATGTGTTAGACTGTGTTCTCCACCACCATCATCAAAACACCAACTGAAGGAATATCTTTTGGAAGAATGGTGGTCCATCCCTCCAGTACAGTTCCAGAATCTTGAAGAATCTATGTAGAATCACAGTTATACTGTTCTTGCAGCTCATGGTGGCCTAACACATTACTAAGACACTTAGCTCTACCAAGTACAACAGCAGGAATTCTTTTAATGCCACAATAAATCTAATTTCATATCATTGCATCAGAAATTTCTAAAGTGCAACTCGATGAAACATTTTTGATCTAGACTATTTGAAATGTTTAACATTTGATCTGTGCCCACAATTGTCGGCAGTATGTCCTCAGTCAGTGGACACACATTATACACATGGGCGAAAATGAATTCCCAGTCTGACCACAAGAAGGAGGCATTGCAACACCGTAATTGAAAAGTTTAAAAGTCTGTGCTGCCATCTAGTGTCAAAGTCTTAGTCTGCCATCTAGTGGAAAATGAGAGTAAATGTCACATTAGACACCTCCACTATATGGACAAAAGTATTGGGACACACCTCTTGATTTCTGAATTCATGTGGCCCCTCACTTCCAGTGAAGGGCAAACTTAATGTTTCAGCATACCAAAACATTTTGGGCAACGCCTTGCTTGCAACTTTTTTAGAACCTTTTCTATTCCAGCATGACCGTTCCCCAGTGCACAAAGCAAGCTCCAGAAAGACATGGTTGGATGGGTTCAGTGGGGAAGAACTTGACTGGCCCGCACAGAGCCCTGACCTCAACCCCATCCAACACCTTTGGGATGAACTGG
>JBBPCZ010000142.1:22153514-22170216 GCA_037974445.1 Brycinus macrolepidotus | reverse complement strand
TTGTGTGTGTGTGTGTGTGTGTGTGTGTGTGTGTGTGTGTGTGTGTGTGTGTGTGTGTGTGTGTGTGTGTGTGCGCGGCAGATATCTGATTGTTTGCTCGCAACTGTATGTGCGTGTGTTTGAGGTCTATTTGCGTACTGTGTGTCAGTAAAAAAGCGGCTGAGACTGAAGGAGCGAATCTGCTGTTGCAACCAGATGAAAAATAGAGTGAGCAGGAGAGGAGAGGGAGGAGTGATGGTGGAAGGAGAGAGGGAGGGAGAGAGAAAGAGGGAGAGAGAGAGAGACAGGGAGGGAGAGATTTTGGATTAGTTGCTACGTCACTTTTTCACGTCGAGAGGAAAACAGCAGCTAGGAGAACAGGAGTCCGAGTCTGTGTTCTTTTTTTTTTTTTTTTTTTCCCCTCCTTCCCGAGAGTGTGCGGCCGTGAGTGAACCTCAGCCCCGCCGTCGACTCGTCCGCCTCTCATCCTCCTCTTTTCTCCCTCTCCATCCTCATTCTCTCTCCCACCTTTTCTCTGTCTCTTTCGTACTTCGGAATCGTAGCTCCGAGTTCCAACATGGATGCTGAGGATGTGACATACTTTCTGTAGTCCGAAGATGAGCGCGTGTTTGTAATTGTGTGTGCGTGTGTGTGAGGGAGAGAGTCCGAGCCTGGGCGTGTGCGTGATGGCGCCATGAGGTGTGCTCGGAGCGGGCGGGCAGGCAGGCGGGCGTCCGGAGAAGGGTTAAAGCCTTTTCTTCTGGAAGGTTCCTGAATTCGAGGACGGAGGTGATGGGCGCCATTCACTTCAGAGAGAGAGGCAGATAACAACGTACGCAACAGCGTTGTATCGCCCCGTCTGATACCGCCATTCGAATCTATGCACCTTAATCACTGTGTGTACGTCTGTTGCTCAGTCTAGAAATAGGGGCTCGTAGTAACAGGTGAACTATAGGCTTTCTCACAATACAGTCCAGTGCCAATCAGATTGCTGTCCAAGATTTTTCTAGAGCCTGCCCAAGACAAAGTGCTTTTCTCTGTGTTCGGCCTTGCCAGCCTCACCCAAAACACAATTGCATTGTTAGTATCTTTCGCCGGGCATCGATCATTTAATGTGCCTTTCTGTCCCTTGTGTTGTGATGGGCTGAGGAGTGTGTGTGTGAGCAGCAGGTAGAGGAGGAGTGCCTCTAGCTCACTTGTTTACAAGGGGCGCGAGGCAAAGGGCTAAGCGCGTGAGGGCTAAATTTGTGATCTCTTGGCAAGGAAGAGAGCAGAACGAGCTGGTAATTGGGGCGGTTTCGTCAGAGGTGTATCGAGGGCTTATGTTAGCGCGTCCCTCAGACCCAGCACTTCCCTCAACAGCATTTTCGTTCCTGCATAGTTTACTGGAAGCAGAGGGCTGTGACGCAGTCATATCTGCTGCACTCACTCTTGAGTGCATGGCTGTTTTTCACTGTGTCATTCTCTCTCTCTCTCTCTCTCTCTCTTTCTCTCTCTCTCTCTCCTTCTCTCTCTCCTCTCTCTCTCCGCTCTCACTTTCCCTCTTTCTCAGTCTTTACCTCTCTCACTCTTTTTCCTGAAATGCAGGGCTTCCTTGAGAAGAGGGGACCGCTGAAAAGGGGGTAAATGTCATGGCAGGGGATCCACAAGAGAGAGAGAAATTGTTTACCTTGCTCTCTTGGTGACTGCACTGGCTGGCATCCAGTTCTCATGCGCTAGACTTCCTAAAGCAGCCGCATCATTCAGCTGAGTGACAGAGCTCTCCTCCAATTGGGACGTGGCAAGCCCTCCAACTGCTTTCGCAGCTGGAATGCCATTGGACAAGCTCAAACAAACAGGTGGAGGGATGACTCTGATTGGGCAGAAGGTAATGTTATCGTTGGTAGGCCTTGTTTGATGTTAGATGGTGTGTACAGGAGAATTCAGTGCTAAATTAGTCGTTTTAATTCAAATGTTTATGTTCGTCTGCAGAGTTTCAGGGGTGTCTCTTTCTTTTTTTTAGGCTGTACAATCATCATTAGGTTAGATAATGTAATGTAGGTTATGATATTTTTTATGTATGAGGTTACTAGTCGAAACTGGAGTCTAACCAACTAACATGAAGTTTCTGAGAGAAATCGATGGACTGGAAAGAGGAGGTATCTGGAGTAGTGACTGTGCATGATTTTATGAATGATGGTTGCTGAATGCTGTAGTGTGGTGTATACAAGTTCTCGAGTTAACGCAGTGCTGTTTGTTTATGTCAGTCACCCGGTTGCGTGTGTCTGAGACCAAAAGGGAGGAAAGGAGAGAGAGAGAGGACTGTGACGCAGTTGATCTGTGCCTGTTGCTCTGGTGTTTATCAGCTCCCCTCTTCCTTTGCTGGCTGACCACCGCATTTCCTGTTTAGATCAACTGTGTTAGAACCGGGGCTCGCACCTTTACGCTGCCAGTTCCGAGGACTACGCGTGTTATCATAATATCTGTCTGTTCTATGATGTTTTAAAGCACAAACTCCTTCACGTTTTGGGGGGTTTTGGGGGAAAAACAAATGACGCATCCCTCACCACCATCACCTTCTGCCTTAGATCTTCTTTAGATTTTCTAGAAGCGTCCTTGCTGGCGCAGTCCTTTGGCCAGTTTATCCTCCTTTGCTTCAAACGGTGAGTTTCAAAACAAACAAACAAAAAAATGCAATGAACCTAACTGCAGTCGAGCACTTCAGAGTCAGTCAGGTTCCCGCAAGATCGAGATTTTTCCATTGGGAACCTGTGGCGTCAAGAGCAGACCAGTCCCCTATGTGAGTGTGCGTATGTGGCCAGGAGCTTGCGTGGATGCGAGGGTCCTGCAGTGCAGCTGTTGCTGCTGCAATAGACGCCACAGCCTGGATTGCTGGCACACAGCATGTTGGCACTGTGGCACCAGGAGGGGGCCGTGGCGCAGTCGGCCTGGCCACCTCCGACAGGGGGCCGCTCTCAATGGGTGAGGCGAGCCACGGGATGGAGTTAACCTGTGGGCGGCTGGCCTGGGGCTTTGGGCTCTGACGCAGATCGGAACTGCTGGTATTTGGCATTTGCCTTGCACTCACTCCGCAAGTGCCACTCATCCTGTCATGTGTGTTCATGCATTCATATTTGAGAGCTCGTGTTTATCTTTTAGACGTTTAGAGCTTACAGACGACATGGGAAACGGCATAGTAAACTGGCTTCAGGATGTTATTAACCGTTTGATTAATGAGTTTTGTAGATTGCGTGAGGTCTCTTTTGCCGGCACCTATTCTTTCTCGATTTTCCTGCAAAGAACTATCAGTTTACAGTAATTTGGAGTAATAGATGTTATCTTCTAACCACAGTATATTTAAGTTCCTTTTGGATTTGCTCCTTAGGCTCTTCTTAATAAGCTGCTTTCAGCATCCCGGCTTCTGTTGTTTTCCTTTCGCAAAAACAACGCTGTCCCTTTAAATCTTCTATAAACATTACACAATGCGCAGAGGGCAGGGACGCAACAAACAACCCAGCAGAGAGAAAGTGAGAGGGGGGCCGAGCCTTCAGAAGCAACCAGATACCTCCAAACAGCAACTGTCACCAAGCTCCTCTCCTGCTCCAAGGAGAGGGAAACTCCCATGGACATTGTCCCATCAGACAGATAAGTCTACTTGTGGCTCTGTTCTTCCTCCTATTGTATCACTCAAAGCAAACATGCAGTGTGTGCTCTTTGGACAAATCAGAGAAGGGAGGGAAATATTTTTGGCAGCTCAACCACTTCCCTCAGTCTCTCTTAATCAGTCACAGCATAATGGGTGTTCCAGAGTGGGCACCACTCAAAGAAAACGGAAAAAAAAGTGTTAGGAGGAGATCAAAACAGGTTAAATCCTGGGGTGTGGTGCAGTGAGGGGTCTGTTTACCTGCCAAAGGGCTTGGCTCCGTGGGCACAGACGCGCAGAACTGTGCCATTTGGCACTTTTTTAAACGCTCGGCTAAATCTTTTTGGCTCCATGTCAGTGCACTGGGCAGTACCTGTCACCACACCCTTTACAGCGTTGCTGGCGTCAGGAGCATTCTCTGCCAGAATTCTCCACTTCCCTAGTTTGCTCCATTTTAGAGCGAATGCAGTGGACGAGGCAGCATTGAAACAAGCCTTAAAAGGGCCAAAATGAATCCTACGCAGCTTCTTTCAGCGCACTGTGCACTCAGGTGAGCTGAAAATAAGTTTTGGAGCAAGATCATTTTACCTGCCTAGTCACAGCTATCGGGCTGTTCTTTAACTCTGCTTCCTCCCTTTCTCTCTTCTTATATTACATGAAATATAAGTTGTTGTGAGGTGTGTAGGTGTGCTAAACAGGATGCATTATGCTTGACACGTTGCATGCTGAGACTCGCTCACTCTCCATGTCATGCTTTTCCTTCACCAAGGACCCTACGGTACCGCTGGAGTTCAGCTTTTCTGACCTTGTTCCTTGCTCTCCTGCCATAGAGGTGCAAGTGATTACATGGGTGATGCTGATATGTGCATGATTTCTGGGGACGTAACTGAAAAAGTGTAAGTCGCTAATATGTTGCTTGTTCACATAAAGTTACTGCTTAATACTAAGGTTATTTATTTTGAGTTAGGACGCTCTGGGGCAGGACCTGGCTTTGCATCAGTCAGTGATTTGTTCTTGTGGTACTTTCGGCCACTTTTCAGAACATGGATTGTGTAGTCCTCTACTGGCAGTCCGAGTGGAATCAAGCTCTTAGGATAAGTCCAGATTTTGAATTACGTTGTCAAAAATCATTCTGTATTGAAATTTTTCACTCGAGGGCTTTGATGCTCTGTCAAGGACTGCATTATGTACAGGTATTTGTCCTAACCATTCTCTACAGCATCCGATTTCACTTATTAGCTTTCCATATTCAGTGAAGGGCGAGCTCATTAGGGAAATCAGGCGGTGTTGTGCAATCCTGGAACATATTTTTGCACACACTGTGACCCTTGATAGATCAAGCAGTTGAGCACTCTTGGACTAGAATTATTTTTAACCTCTGTCCTAAAAGTGAAAGATTAAAAGGCCCAATATAAATACGTAGCCATTTTAAAACAGTTTTGGTCCAAAAAAAAGGGAGCTACAGAGACTAGTCTCTGAATAGTACACACTGTTTTCTACCATTATGTCTTTGCTGTCACTATTTCTGTGGATCCAGTCATCATGAAATGTTAAAATAATGTAAAGGACAACTTGCATGAAAAAAAAACCCCAAGGTTTTGTCCCAGCAGTGACAATATTGTTTTTTACACTGAAATTTGTAGTTTGGTGGCAGTTATGCAGTACTGCTTTGTATAAACATGCCTAAAAGAACTCGCTGAGCAAAGTACTGGCTTGGTGAAACCCCATAAAATATTTTGCATCCTGAAGATTAATCATTCTTCAAAGTTACATTAAAGCATTGCCTTTTATCCAATTAACGTTTAAAGTGTGCCTCTCAGCTCTTGTGGGAGACCATTATCAAAGTGTGAGGGAGGGGAGATAAGCAAGATTAAAGTGCCCCGTCTCTGCTCTTGTTGAGTGTCTATTGTAGATTCTCTAGACTTGTTTGACTGATAATCCTGATAGTCCTCAGAGAAACAGAACTGACGGTGTAGGGTTTCTATGCTAAATGGGAGGTGTGTGTTTTTCTGTGTGTTGTGTAGCCTGCTCATTCTGGACTCTACTGGGGTTTTGGATTGCAGCTTTAGCTCAAAAGGAAAACAACCCAGTACAATGTATAAAATGGGATGGATGCTGATTGCTGCAAAGCAGAGGGAATCGGGACAGATGTAAAAATGAACCAGTAGTTTTGAAGCAATAGGTTTGGCCCAGTTAGGCCTTTTACTTTGGCTGTGTGTGTGTGTGTGTGTGTGTTTTGCATGCCATAAGAAGCCTCACTATTTTACTGATGTTTTCTGTTTTTAAATAACACTTAGAAGTTCACCTTATAGGAAAAGATAAGAACAATATCATTAACTTTTCTGCTCTTTCTTGCAGAGCAGAGTTAGCAGGGGAAGCAGAGTTAGCAGGGGAAGCAGAGCTAGCAATCTGCACAGACTATTTTTAGAATGTAGCTTGCTATTTTAAAGCTACTTCATAAGAAAAATCATTAAACAAATAGCATGAAGTTTAATGACAATGACTTGGCTTCCCATAAGACCCCTGATTTAACTGGCCAGGCTCACTTAAGTGAAAGCTGGGAACTTGACATTTGAAACATAACAGTGCAGTAATATAATTAGCATAACAAAACAAATAGTAAGAAGCTTTGTTAAAGGGTCATTTTAACTATTAAATTACCACAAGCTACTTGGAAATAAAGTTCTAAACTTCAAAAATGTAATAGTTCAGCTGTCAAATCATTTAGTCGATGAGTGGTCTAATATAAAATGCCGCATTGTAGGGAAACACACCGACTTGGATTTTTGTTACGGTGTCAGTGATGTGTGTCTACAGTTTAAATATAGTGATTATAGTGACTATCCAAAATGGTCAATGGTCCTACTCATGTTTGGTGGGCTTCTGGGGTCGGGGGTATGTTTTTTTTTTTTTTTTTTTTTTGGACTTAAAGGCAAAATGGTCTGCATGTACTTGTCTATCAATCCAAATGTGCCTTATCTCAGAATGATTTATCTCAAAATGATCTTATTTATTCATAACCATTTATTGTAATAGCTTTTAATGAGGTAGTTTTTAGAAGGTCTTTGAACATCTAGGTCCTGTCACCCTCGTCATGAACAATTGTGACTCATTAGGTTTCTCTACACAGGCGCATTCCACATCAAACCAGTCTGAATGTCTTCTGAACCATTTATTTATGCAGAATATTTGAAAAATCAGTTGCATTCCCCTTTAACTATGTACTTCACAGCATTATGATCTGCCTGATATTCTGTTGTTGGTATTATGTTGTATACTGTTGTTGTTGTTAGCCTATTAGCACTAGACTGTGCATACAAAAACATGCTCTTAGCATTTGTACAAATTTCTGACTTTCAAAAACTGACTTTAGAAGCAAGGAGCTCAATACGTGACACAAGATGTTCCTGCAGTAACTTTGCATTGAACATTGATATGTGTGCTCTGTATTGTTTTTTTTGTCTGCTATACCCTAATCCTGTAATATTATGTTACAGCAAACTGAGGAGTGGAACGAGAGACATAGGATGATATTGGCTCCTCCTGGAAGCTGGTTTCAGATGGTGGCTTAGACTGTTTCTGTAAAGAATCTAGCACCATTTGAAATCAGTGTTCTAGGGGTGGGAGAAACGTCGTTCTCTCTTGTGGAACTGTGCAGCATCATTTCTGCTTCTTATATTTGTGCGGTTCATATTTAAACCTGGTTAAACCCATCGTGCCGAAAGCCTGAGCAGCAAGACTGTGTCCTGTCACCAAGGCTGACCGATTTCTTTTGGTGTTCAGAGTCTTTTGGGGTTTCTAGCACCATTTGAAATCGGTTACAATGAAGGACAGAAATCAGCGCTGGAAGGAGACGCATAAATCCTCCCTGCTGACACCTCCTACTTCAAGTTCTCTTCTACCAGTACAATGACTAGTTATGATATCCTTAGAGGAGGTCAAGTAAATAAGAAATACACAAAGGTGCACAAGGGTTAAACAGCTTTATTTACCATTATCCCTTCTTCACTTATTATCTTACAAGGTATGTTTGTTCATAATCAGACATATACATTAATTATGAAGTTTAATAAACTGCTTGCTTTGAAGACCATATCAGCAGTAGCCACAGATAAAGGAGTGAAAAACATGTCTTTCTTCATTTACTATCTTACAAATTGTTTTTGTTCATTATCAAACATACAAATCAAAATAAACTACAAGATTTACAGCCCCTGACCTGAAAACAAAACAAATCCTGTCATGTCCCCCTGTCCTTCCAAGGTTGCAGAGCATCTCAGAGGTTCCAGAAAAAATGTTGTGATGATGAAGTATCTCATTTATTCCTGAGGAACACAAACAGTCATTTTCATGGCAGTGTATTTGCATTGTGAAAGGTATTAGCCTGGCACACATGCAGGATCCCTTATCCAGATTCTCATATATTAAATGTTGCACAAAGTAGCTAAGGCTACTGAAACAGATAAGAGCAGAGACTAAAAGCTGGCAAATCGGAAAACTCCTTTTTTAGGCTTTGGACTGTGTAATGAATGTTGGTATTAAAGACTGAATACTCACGTAGTAGCTACAGCTATAGGTCACCTCCAAGTATTTATGGACACCGTAGCATGGATCGGAGAAAACATCATTAGAGGCCCTCAGCTTGCAAGCCTTTTTGCCATTGCACCTGGATTCAGCAAAAATAAGGATCGGAATGAGAGCAACAGGGTATGGACAAATTGTGATTGCATCAATCCAGAAGTCCTGCATCCTTTTGTGGTTGGTATTATTCATGAATAAAGAACTTCGGGTTTAAGCTATTTTTCCTCTAAAGGAAAAAATGAGTGGTGTTTTCAAATATAGCACCCTGTGGTAAACAAAAATGTTCTAGAGCTGACTTCTCCTATCTACATTTTTACCATGAATGTCATTGGGTCTTCTGAATCACAAGATCGTTTAGTAGTCAAAATAGAAACATTAGTATATACTAATCAGCCATAACTTTAAAACACTCTAATATTGTGTATTATGTAAAACAATCGTTCCACCAAAACAGCTACGTCCAATTGAAGCATGGACTCCACAAGACCTCTGAAGGTGTGCTGTGGTATCTGGCACCAAGACATTAGCAGCAGATCCTTTAAGTCCTGTAAGCTGTGAGGTGGGGCCTCTGTGGATAGTTTATCCAGCACATCCCACAGATGCTCGATCGGATTGAGATCTGGAGAACTTGACGGCCACATCATCACCTTAAACTCTTTACCATGTACCTTAAGCCATTCCTGCCATTCCAATCCAAGCCACTGCCTTTTGGGATGAAAGTCAACAGCAAAGCTTGCTGGATTGTGTGGGATATTTTGGTGCGGTTGCGAGGCTTATGATGTCAATTCAATGCACAGGAGTGTTACCTTGCCTCTAGCAGTATTTGCATTTTGAATCAATAATGTAACCCAGAGGCTCCAGTGGAATCCAAGAATCCAAGTTTGTTTTTCCACAGGGGTGCATTTTAACAAGAATGTTCTCTGTAGGCAAAACCAACTTATGGCGTTTGGTTTTTTTTTTTTTTTTTTTTTCACCAAATCCGTGACCACACATTTTGTCACCATTCCTACTGCCAAGTAACCTGCAACCCGTGCATTCATGGTGAATCTCATTAGCCGTATTGCTGGGGTTCCACCATGGCAAACTGGAATGACGGGTGGAACAAGAAAGATTGCAGACTATTGATTAGTTGAATTAAATCATTACAGAATCGTTACGTATCGTACAAAACCTAGGCCATTTAGAAATAATAGCTATCCAGAATTTCTGCCTATGACTTTTCACATAAAATGAAATGTGGTGCCAAAGATGAACTTAATAACCCTCAATCATTGCTACTGAGAATTCATTAAATCGCCATACAACCTCCAGAAAACACGGCCTACTTGCACAGTTCTGGTGTGCGATGGGAAATGGACAAAGGTTTCTGACAACGTCTGGGTTTTGAATAGTAACTTTACCTTGCTGCACCACACTGCCTAAAGGAAAAAATCTTTAGACCTTGAGTTCTCTATTTAAGCATGACAAAATGAAGACACATCCTTAGAGGTGTACTGCTACATACATACATTGCAATTGTAATATGCTACGTATTATGCATTGTTCAGGCAATAATGTGACATGGTTAAAAAATGTATTTGGTATGATTGCTGCTTCTACACAAAGATTCATCTGGAACTATGACTGGCATACAAAAACACAACTAAAGATTGCCCTATGTTATACTGACCAACATAATTAATTTGGTTGGATTACATGAACACCCATCTGAAGGCTCATCTGAAACTCTGACTGATCAAGATGCTCAACGCAAGTTACAAACAAGACTGAGTAGAGGACTAATTTGTGTATTGCAGCCTTCTGCCAAATCAGAATTGCAAAGAATTTTAATAATAAACATATTAGCAGTCAGTCTGAGTGGTATGGTAGTGTATGTAGGTTGCAATTGTAATTTAATGTCTCTGTGCCTGCTTGAGAACAGTTTGCGTACCTGGAGCGCAGGCTGGAGGTCTGAGGGAAGTAGCAGTCAGATGTAGTTGCAAGCTTATGGGGACAGGTGCTGCGATCCCTCCGCCCGTAGTTGGCATGATGTATGAATATCGTTCCACTCTCTTATGTACAAAACAAAATAAACAAACACTGAAGCATATGCAGTAGTACGGTTCTCCTGACTCGATGTTCCACTAAGACATGTGTCATCATCTTTCAAATCACTGTAAATCATCATTCCCTTTGTTGGTCATCAGAATCAGAATCAGAATCAGAATCATGATGAAAAAAATAAAACCAAAGCTGACTCATACATACCACAGCCTATTACACCTTCCTGATATTCACAGATGACGCTTCTTTCTGGATTTATATGGAGAAAAACATATAGAAACATTGAATAATACATCAATGTTTCTATACATCACCATTCAGTATTTCTCCTATAATTTAAAAAAAAAGGTGCTATAAAGGATTCTTTGAAGAGAACTGGGGTGGGAAACTCCGGTCATGGTGGAGCAGATTCCAGGGAATCCAGCCCTCAGTTCCCCAGCCCTACCCAAGAACCATTTACAAACCTTTATTTTTAAGAATGTCTACTGAAAGTGTTGGCCGCATTATCTCCAGATGAAAAGTTTTGTGCTTAATTATTGACTTACTGTATGGCAGGCAGGTGAAGGCGACATCCAGATATTTATATGTTCCGTAACAGGGATCAAAGAAGACTGAGTTTACCGCAGGAACAGCGCAGCTCTGCCGCCCATCACATCTAATACATAAACACACACACTGTAACTCAGCATCAGAATATGTGTAACTACAGATCATGGCAATTTAATGTATGGCCATGATGAATATTACCTAACTGATTTACAATAATATATTGTTGTCACTGTCCAAACAACCATGTAAGCAGCTGCTGTTTTATTTATACGCTATATAGACAAAAGTAACCTGTTGGTCTTGGTTGCAGATTTAAAGTGGTGCAGTCTTAGACATTGCAGTCCTTCATTAGTGGTCAGTTTCTGGTCTGGTTATTTTTTGGTTGGGGGCCTATTTTCAGTCCAGCAGCACTGCTGTGTGTGATCCACTCAGTGTAGCGCGCACACACACACACACACACACACACACACACACACTCTAACACCACTGCCATGTCAGTGTCACTGCTGTGCTGAGAATTATCCACCACCCAAATAACACCTGTTTACTGGGGGTCCTGTGGGAGTCCTGACCATCAATTAACTGGGTAAAGGGGCCAAACAGATGATCAAGAAATGGACTACAGTCTGTAAATGTAAACTACAAAGTGCACCTACATGGTCAGTGGAGCTGATGAACTGGACAATAAGTGTAGATATAAGGTAGGTGGACCTAATGAAGTGGCTCATCAGTGTATGCATATATAACTAACTTTCCTAACTTTGAATGGAAGTTGATAGAACAAGAATTGTTTTAAATCAGAACAAAACTCTATAGCCATTATGTCTCTTTTTTCATTTTTGTTTTACATAATTTGGAAATACCAGTTTTAACACTGTGGCTAATAGAGATAATCCAAAAAAATACTTAGAATGAAATCTTGCTCGATTATTGAAATTTAAGAAGGGTTTTCCTTCTTCTGTAAAGTTTTTTTTTTGAAGAAGAAGAATTAGGTTTTATATATACCTCAGGATGACATTTCTCAAATCAAAACCTCCTTATCCGTAGAAAATGGTCCAAAGTTATTTGGAAAAAAAATGTCAACATAAATTTTCATGTTTTTCCCTTTCCAGGAAAATATCTCACTCATATAAGATTCTGTTCCGACAACAAATATATATATATATATATATATATATATATATATATATGTATGTATATATATGTATGCATATGTAAGTCCATAGTGCATCTATCTTAATAACAGGTTGCATGGAAAGAGCCCATTTAATTGTACACTATATTTCTCTTCTGCATACACAGACTTGACCCTCACCTTTTTGACATGATGCTGAGAGATTTTTCCTGGAAACAGTGAACATTAGAAACCTGCTGATGTGGTCGCCGGTCGGAGCATGTCCCTTTGTCTGTACGTCCATAATTGGCACTGAAGACTTTTATGTACCCATAATCTGTTGGAGAAGAAGAGCTTCAGTTGAACATAGGTTTTATTATCTCTGGCATTTGAAATCAAACTGTCAGTGGTAGAAATAGAGAGAAGGGAGTAAAACATTACCGCAGGTGAGATGAGCAGTGTGTCCCTCACATGTCAGATATCTTTTTGCTGCTACAACTGAAGCTGCATGAGCACCTGCAATCGATAACATCAAATCATGAAACATATATATGCATAAACACATCTTGCTATTCATGGAGTTGCATTGGAAACAAGCTCAGCTCCTTACCACACAGCATCAGCAGTAACATACCTGCAAATCAGATAACATTTGCGTATGTATCACATATTTAAAACAACTAAATGTTTCTGAACGCATTGTCCAAAAGAATACTTACAGGTAATCTGGGTCAGTGCTCGTGCCTGCATGGTGAAAGAATATGGGATCAGGAGGAAGTGTCTACTAATTTATAGTAAGTCCCTGACTTTTATCTCAACTCCAATTCAGCTCGAGCCTTCTTAAAAATTAACCACACAAAACAAAGGACAGCACGTGTGAATTGATAACCGATTAAAGAAAAATACACCAAAACTCACGTGTTGACCGTGGGTTCTCAGGAATCTGTGTAAAATTACTTGGCAAGTAGGGAGTCAGACAGCTAAATATAATTTTTATCATTTTTGTGATCCAAATAGGTAGTCTAGCGTAAATATTTTTGGTAACGCTTGATGCAAGTGAAGATGGTGGCATGTGTTGAGAGCATCACCTTAAATGAAATTGTCATTTTTATTCAATAATAGTAATTCTTGTTTGAAGATACTTTTATTTTTATTTATGACCTCAGGCTGACAAGATCCTAAACTTAATCTGTACTGGCTCTCAATTTTCTCTATATAATGTGCTATGCAGGTTAGAAATTCTGGCCTCTATAGCAACAATGCACTATTTGTTTAATATGAAGTAATGCACACATCACTAAATCCCAAATGGCTTGTTAGACATTTTTGCAGTATTCCTACATAGTTCACTGTACAGGGAGTGGGGAGCCATTTGAGATTCAGCCCCAGTTAGGCCACTGACCACAGAAACAAGGAAGTCAAAGGGCATTTGTCAGTACAGAGTATGTAAAGTACAGATTTCTGTTCTTGGGCAAGTTTGGCTTGAGAGTCCAGACTATTGAGGATGGGATGATACAGTCGCTCAGTCTGCATGTGAAACAGCTTGGCTCAGCACAAGAGTTCTGATTCAAAACATAAGACCATGCATGTTCACCAGTTAAATAATATATACCATATTACCTCAGTTTATTTTAATAAAAAACATATATATATATATGTATAGTTTTTTTTGTTTTTTATATATATATACACACTTCACATACTACTATTATTGCTGAATGCTTTTCTAATGGTTTTGTTCTTTTTGCACACTATTTAGTGTGGAAGTATGTAGTTTGGGATGCAGCCTTTGAACTGAAACCATACTTGGGCTGTGACTGATGACATGAGAACAAACTAAGAAACAGAGAAGAGCAAACTAAGAAATGCCCAAAGGTTACATTGTCAGAGCTTGGCAAATCAGGTGAAATCAAAACCAATGCTGTGTCCCAAACAATACACTTTTATACCACAGTACTATCTGGTGTGGTAGTATGTAGTTTTGGGACATGGGGCAAACTGACTGCCCATGACCTTAGACACATACACTATATGGGCAAAACTTTTGGGACACATGTCTTAATGCTTCAGCATACCAGGACATTTTAGACAACACCTTGCTTCCAACTTTGTGGACACAGTTTGGGGAAGAACCTTTTCTAGCTTGACAGCATGACTGAGCCCCAGTGCAAAAAGCAAGCTCCATAAAGACATGGTTGGATGAAATCGGTGTGGAAGAACTTGACTGGCCCGCACAGAGCCCTGACCTCAACCCCATCCAGCACCTTTGGGATGAACAGGAACAGAGATTGGGAGCCAGGCCTTCTCGTCCAGCATCAGTGCCTGACCTCATAAATGCTCTACAGAATGAATGGGCACAAATTCCAACAGAAACACTCCAAAATCTTGTGGAAAGCCTTCCAAGAAGAGTGGAAGCTGTTATAGGGCACTGTCTCATTCACCCCGATGCAGGGGACACACGGAGACTGGGAACACAGCGGCATAGAGGAAGGCCAAGGCCATGGTCTCCACGGTCCCCACTGCCCACGCTACTGGAGCTGACGACCAGCAACAGATACGAGGCCCTCAGCTCCCCCAACTCTTCCCCACGTACAATAAAAAGACAACATTTTAGTAATTGGTCACTCAGTCGTGAGGAACCTGAAGCATAGCTCCGACTGATGCTTTTATATCTCGTCTGGAAAGACGATTTACATCTATTTTTGACAAACATAAGGATATTGGAACTGCGATTTTACACATATGAGTTAACGATATGGCCATGGCTCTCGGGTCTTATCAATGAACTTTGAGAAAACTGTTAATCGTATGTAACTGGATAACAGAGGAGCAAACAACATCCTAGCTATAACTGGCAACAGGCAACATGTAAGGTCCATTAAATACCAATTCAACACTATTAAGCGTTGGGTACCAACAAACGATCTGCTCTCCATTCCTTTAATTTGCCCTGTTCCTGCTCCAAGAAAGACAGGTAGTGAAAAATTCATATAGCACTTCTCAATGTTAGATCACTAAGCAATAAGTCATTTATCTTTAATGAACTCATTTCCGAACACAAACTTGACAATGTTTTTAACAGAAACTTGGCTAAGCAGTGATGATCCAGTTATTCTTACTGAGGCATCTGTATTCTACAAGCATGTGTAAAAGGGGTGGTGGTACTGCTTCTATATTTGCTGAAGCTTTAAAATGCAGAAATATTCCCACTGGTGATTTTAGCTCATTTCAGCACCATGCTATCGCACTTAAATCACAACCCCCTTTACTCAGCATGACAATATATAGACCCCTGAAACAGTGTCCTACGTTTTTAGATAATTTTACTGAAATGTTGTCCATTGTTAGTACCAGCTACGGCAGCATTATGGTTTTAGGTGATTTTAACCTGTTTGATTTGATTTGATTTTAATTTATAGCTGCAAAGGAGGGACCAGGTCTATATTAAACTCTATGTATTTGAATGCAATCTCATTAAAGTCCCTGCCGTCGTAACGGTCAGGCGTCCCAATATTTTTGTCCATTTAGTTTTACATGTTACATGTTTGCTGACAATAATTTGGCCCCAAAATCTGAAACTAACGACACAGGACGTATTCTATGACCAGTGATAGTAACAGTTGCTATGGCCACCTGGTTACCAGAGGTAAACAAGAAGACATGGCGACACCTGATGCAGGTAGTCAGACCTGCTTATCATTAAACATTTCCAATTTACAAACACGTAATTTATTAACTCTAATCACCTTTTTCTATCAGCTCACTCTAATGTTAGGGTGGTGGCGTTTGGCAGTACTCAGGACAGGAAAATATTTCCAGTGAATTACGCACCTGATTGTATGGGCAACCGGTTACGGTTACCGCAGGGCCCTCCTGCTCTAGGCCCTGGCTGCTATGACAACCACGTGGTAAGAACTGATCCTGTGTTTACTATGGCTTCCCACCTGTATTCCGACTAAGCCCGCCTCCTACGCCAGGCTTGGCTAACTAAGAGACATGCCTATCTATGAACCTCTAGTCAATCCTAGCGCGATATGCAAATCTCGGCCCGTATGAATTTGACCTGCTAGCCAGTCTCGACGTAATAAAATAAATGCAATATTTGTGTACCCGGCTAGCCAATCCGAGCGCACAAGGCGGAATACGGGTAGGAAAAAAAAGAATAACATAACCTGAAATCACAGCCTGGTCTTATCTGCTCGTCTCTGGTCTCTGGAACGTGAACCAGGAGGTGATAAGAAAGCTGCCTTACGGAAATTCAGGTTTACAGAGAGTTGTTTTCTTTATTACGGACCATAAAGAAATTCCACCTCTCCATACAACCATAACCCACACTCATGCTAAGCATGATGCAAAAACAAAACAAAAAAATATATAAGCTTAGATATAAGTATGGGTATATGTCTTAACCCTACTCCCCCACCAAAGTTTTACGTTAGAATAAACGTGCAGTAACATGTCTATGCATTTTAATACATGACTTCCATAAACACCTATGGTCTAACCAATAATTAGTTTTTATAAATGTTATTATATGAATTATTATTATTACAGGGTTGCCAACTTTAGAAAAAACCTTGGAGTGAGATATTGGGACGGACGGACGGACGAACAGGGGGTTGGGGGGGGTGCAGGAGAGATACCTTGGAGTGAGATATTGGTGTGTGTGTGTGTGTGGTGTGAGGTGTGGCCGATGTCGGGAGCGGTGAGCTGCGACGGACGAACGGGGGAGGGGGTGGAGAGATACAACCTCTCTCGCTTTACGTTTTACACATGCTTATCATCTATGTGTAACAAATAAACATCTTTGAAAC
>JBBPCZ010000142.1:22132141-22153414 GCA_037974445.1 Brycinus macrolepidotus | reverse complement strand
TATGTATATGTATCTGTGTGTGTGTGTGTGGAGAGAGAGAGAGAGAGAGAGAGAGAGACAGAGACAGAGACAGAGATACAGATATATATATCCCATCACATTTCTTGCCTCACTGATTCCCTGTCTGAAAAATGGTCAATTTAAATATGTATGTATAATAAGGTAGAAAGAGGGAACACAGTCAACAGTTTCAGCAAACTAGAATTTATTCAGCTGCAGTCAGAGAAAGCACATTCTGTAAAGACTTAATACATCCTGTATAAATAACGTTCACCCAGTAGAAAATCAACACATCATGTAACACTGTATAACATGGAGCTCCCCAAAATTCCCAACATTCGCTGCTCAGCAGCATCTGATCCCAACAGACACTTTCCATTTTCCCCTCTGTCAGGCTTGCATTAACACCTCAGTGCAAAGGCAGAACACTCATTGTGACTCTTTTTTTTTTCCCCAACCAGCTAAGTACATGTGGCAGTGGAGTGCGTGTTATTTAGGAGGCGTGTGCTCTGAAGCTCATACGCCGCTGCCTGAGCATGGGCAGTTCCTTGGCCTTGGCCTCTGTCTCGGCATCCATGTCGTCCGGCTCGGGGATGGTGGTCTGTGCTTCTTGGGTCTGCTCTGTCACTGTTACCTTCTCTTCCATTAGTTCCTCTAGGAACGGCTCTTCCTGGCCAGGGAAGAGCGAACAGGCGACTTCCACCATCCCACTGACTATCCCCAGAACCGCAAAGGTGCCACCCACCAGGTACACCTTCATGGAGCCCTTTGAGGGGCCTGCACTCAGCATCTCCTTCGCAAATGGGATAATCTCCTGCATAGTCTCCATTCTGCTCAGAGATGAGGTTGTGCCTGTAGAAAAGTGAAGAAAGTTGTAAGTACTTGTGCATTATTCCACAGAATTAATGTTAGTAGAGAATCTAGATTTAGAGTCAGTATCTTATGAAGTTATTTGACAGGCAGATCAAAATTAAATAAACCAGAGGTGTAGCAAAGAACAAAATCCTGTCCAGTCAGATGCTCAGAAAAACAAATACTATCACACAAATCTGGCCTAAAATGGTACTTACTTGCAAAATGTAAGTAGATCCTTGAGCTGATAACTCCTTATTTGATAATCTTCAGGTATCAATGAGCAATTGAGGTATCACTTCAGACTCACTCCCTATTTAAAGACAGTGGGATCGGTAGCCACACCCACCTGGCATGAAAATTCATGGATAAGCACGTAAGCCTTGCCAAAAAGTGCTTGTGCAAGGTCCTGTAGAGTGTGTGCCAAGTGAGTAGAGAGACCTCTGCTCAGGAGACTTCATCTCCTGATCACGTGACCAAAACACTCACTCTTCCCCACTGTACGTGAGCAATGTGTGCATGTCATAGAATTAAATGTTCCATTCAAAAGAAGATGTCAGAGCATCACGTTCATTGTTTTTTCAGTATTTTTCTTCTCAAGGATAGTGGAAAGCATTTTGCTAAGCAACACACCTTTAATAATATAAAAATTAAATAATGAGACTGCACTAAATGGTCCTGGGGGCACATTGTTTCATTTCACTGTCTAGTATGTGTAAATGGTTGAAATGACAATAAACCTACTTGACTTGATTTGACTTGACACCTTTAATAATATAAAAATGAAGCAAGTAATATGAAGAGTACTGGAATATGTGTTCGTATTGAGTTCATACTGAGGTGGAAAATGGGATGTTCTTGTCAGTAAAGTCTGTTGAGCCTAGGTCTCACTTATGGAAGACAAGACTGATAATCCCCCCCCCCCCCCCAAACTAGCAAGAGCGTCATCAGAGAAGATATCTGGTGATGTCTATGGGGTCATGGGGTCATTAAAAACCGTATAACCAAGTACTAAACAGTTTTATTTAATATTATCATAATTTGTCAAATAACATCAGTTCAACTACTGATGGTTCTCAAAAATGGAGGGTGAGGGTGCATACATGAACAGGGCAGTGATTTATGCATGATTATCCCACTAGTAAATACCCTGTGCACTTTAACCTCATAGTCATTGTTTCGTTCCAGATCACATGCCTTCCAGTTTTGTCACGGTCCATTTACTTGAAGACTACATCCTAAATATCCATTTATATTTTCCTCATGGTGGCAAACAATCATCCATTAAATCTTTCAGTAATTTCCTGGAAAATGTCTTGCCAATAATGTCTTTTCCCATAAAAAATAATCAGAATTCAGTGGTCCTCATTATAAGCATTCTGTAATATTTGACACTGTTCTTGATGATTTTGTAGACAAACCTTGCCTTTTGGGTGTTAAAATGGTCACTACAGCCATATATTTGCTTGTGAAATATATTTAGACATTTAAATATTTGGATACAAAGTTCAGACAGTCAAAACAAACTTGAGTAGTCCAATAAAAAGCTTCTGATAGGAGAGTAGTAGAGATTAGACCAGGATGAGACGTGACACATCATTCAGCGAACTTTGCTTTACTGGGTCTGGTGCCAGCAGTTGCTATAATAAAGCTGTTGAAATTGACCAGTAAACTCTTTCAAATGTACGCTGTGATTTGTCCAAACACATCAGCTTAACTTAAGCTAATGATACGCTGTTATTTATTTTAGACCAGCTACGCAGCATACGTGCAATGTTGTGGTTGTTATCTTTAGCTTCTAAAATGTAAACTCATTGGCTGCAACCCCAGACTCATGCAACATTAAAATCTAAAAGTAAATAAGGAAATGCATCATTTGCATTTTTTGAAGTAGTTCAGTAGTAAAGCATGACAATTACAATAAACACAATTAAAATAGAGGTGAGAATGCTTCAGTCATCAATGAACTGTAAACAGGCAAACAGTAATGGCTTAATATAGATGCCTATAATTATCTAATTAAGTCTGTAACTATAAAAAAAAACTATAGAGAAAAAAACCATAGAGAAAATACACAGCATTTTATTGCTACTACAAAAACTTTATAAAGTAAATATCATTAACAGAAAAAATGAAAATATCATATCAGACAATGAATAGCATTAAAAAAAAAAGCTTATTATGGGGCACAAAGTTACTATCATTTACTACAGTAAATCTATAGTTCTTTTTCACTGGGCGCTTTTAATAAAACTAAATGTTACCATCACAGTTTGGCTTTAAAGTCAAACTGAAATCAAAACTGACCCTTTTTTTAACCTTGTTAGTTCATGTCTCTGGTCATGTGAAGCATGATTCATCTCATTTACACCAAAGAAGTTTTTTTTTTGTGAAATCTTGCATCAAAATGTTTTAATATTTACCAATGATCTCATGTTTAACCTCCCCCCCTCATACGATCCCTTTCCTTTTATTGAGAGAAAGGTCTCAGTTCCCTGTTTCTGTGTTTCAATCTAAAACACGTCAAGGCTCAGAAGAGAAATGTGTTTCATGCTGCTTTTAAAGTTAAGTTTTCACTTCCCTCAGATGTTAGTCACTAGTCACCTAATTCTTTCTAACACATCCACAAATCTTCAGACTGCATCTCTCAGCCCAGAAACTGCATGCAGGTCTTCCTTTAGGTGGCAGAGACTTGTGGATGTGGTCTGGGACACAGTATGACTTAGTGTAAGCTATAAAAATAAATAAAAACTTGAACGTTGTGGGTGGCCTTTTCTGACCACACAGTCAGGATTCCTGATCCAGAATCAGTTTATGTATAAATACAGAGGAATCTGATCCAAGATCAGTCCTTCTTACAACTTCTGTATGAATACCAGTCCTGGTATTGTCTGAAATGATTGCCTGTGGCAGTTCAGCAAGTCATGTTGTGTCCTAAACCATCAACAAGTCTGTCCAGTCTTAATAGAGATCTGGATTCAGTATGAGTGGGTTTAGAGAAGTTTTGTAGATTTTGGAGGTGTTTTCATGGAAAACAAATTGGGTGACTACTAACTTCTAGTTTTTGTCAACAGCATTAGGCTCGTAGCTCCAGCACTAAACTAAAGAAGCCAAATTTGGAAAACGAACGTGTCTTGGTTGATCGACTACATCTGGGATTCAGGGAAAACTGTGTACATTTGATTTTTTGCTGATGTCTGCAGATGACTTACACTTATCTAATATTCTGTTTGTTTCTTAGATTTTAGTACATGATACCACTATCAGTATTCACTATAACTGATACATCTGTTCTTAATTACTAATTTTATTGCAAACACATTACTTGTATAATATATAATATGTATGTATAATGTCTTTATGTATTTGTATGTATGTGTATATATATATATATATATATATATATATATATATATAAATATCTGTATATATAACACTGTATATATGATGTTCACTTTGCCAAGCATGTGGGTAAACTCTTATCTGTTAAACTGTTCGTGTTCAACCTGCGTAATGCATGTCTGGAAACCAGAAGCTGTCCACGGGACCTGTGGATGAGTGTTTGCGTTTGAGGTGAAAGAGGAGGGTGTCATTGAGCAATAGGTTTTCACTTGCTCTAGACACCAATTCTGCTGCATGGACACAAGCGCATCAGAGACTTTTGACCCACATTGCTCTGAACTGTGCCGTGGCCTGTACCCTGGATGTGCAGACGGCATTGAGAAACTGGCTGAGTGCAACAAGCTTGGGGCGGCATTGCAGTGCAGCACATAACACCATACAAAAAAGCAGCCACAATGCAAACTCTTTGCTCAGAAACGTTTTTCAATATCGCTACGTTCAGTGATTCGGGACAATGTTTTGAGTATACAGCTCTGGAAAAAAAAATAGGAGACCACTGCAATTTAATTTTAAATCAGCATCTCTATGAGCATGACAACCATTCCATGCCAGTGTCTGTTAAATTCCTACACAAGCACCTCATTCTGCTTTATGAGGTACTGATTAGTGATCACCTGAATCACATCTTATTTAATGAGGAAAAGTATTTAAAAAAAACACTGCTGTAATCAACACTCTCCTCTAGCAATGTGACCAGTTGGATGGCAAAACACTACTAGAAGTACATCAAAGGTAGTTATTGCCAGTTTGTTTAAGAGTGAACAAGAGATTTGTTTTCTTTCTTCTGTAAACACTGCATCATTTCTCTTATTTTGATGTATTGTCATTTCATTTACAATTATGCTTCAATGAACTATATTTTTATTTGGAAATTAGGAGAAATATTGTCAGCAGTTCTTAAAAACTTCAGTTCAATACTTGAACCTATAAAAGATAAAACCTGAGAAACTGAACATTTTTGCAGTGGTCTCAAATTTTTTTTACAGAGCTGTATTTTAATGGTCTGCACTACAAAGGTTTTTACTTTAGCCATCTCAAATTATTCCTTTTGGGACACTTTACATTCTTCTCTTTTTTTTTGTCAGTGTGATTTCCAGGCAGAATATATCACTTTCACACACGTTTCTTTTGCATTGCATCATCCAATAACCAGCTGACTCTGTCATTGTACAGAGGTCACTTACAGGGCTGGCTGTGGCGGTATAGGCTTGTGTATGCAAAGTCAGTGATGACGATGGCAGCCTATAATCTATCAAGCAAGCTTGCAGCCTTATCACTTACACATTACTCTCAGCACATTTTGTACTCAGCGAGGAATATTCAGGCCAGTCCGTGCCTTGATCACTGCCAGGTTGGCCTACTGTAACACGTTGCTATCAAGATATTACAGTAGGCACCAGTTGTGTAAAGAATCAGAATGTGTGACTATTTTAACTATACTTCATAGGCACTACATCAGCTGCCAGTTAAATTCCAGATTCAAGTCTTTTGTCAAGTCTTTTGCGCTCTAAAAGTAATTTGTTTATCACTTCATGGTTAGACTACTCTAATTCCCAGCTGTCTGGAGGTTACTATTAGTACCTAATGAAGCTCCACTTAGTCTAGAAAGCAGTAGCGGTCTTACAGAATCAGTGTGAGTGTGACTGTATTAACTGTAATTCATGAATACTACATTGACTGCCAGTTAAGTTCCATATTCAGTACACTGTTTTACTCGATTTCTTTCAGAAAGTGAGACTATATTGCTCTATGGCTGATATACACCAAGTTTCCCAGACCAAGAGATTGCATTTCCTAATGATATTTCAGAGAATAACGAGCAGGAAGTGTTAGATATTTAGCTGCTTAGATAAGCCGTGGCTGTTGAGTGTAAGCACAGTGCCCTTAAAGGTTTGATGGTTCGTGTCAAAATTACACACTATGGTACGTCTGGTTTGGAGCTAATGATCAAATAAGCTCTGAGATCTCAGTAGTGGATTGACTAAACCCAAACCTTTTGCATATACTACACTTTATGTGTTGTCATTATATTAGACAGAGATGTTGTATATTTAAGTTTGTTCCGTGCAGATGTTGTATTATCATCTGACATTATTGTAGTATCCACAAAATATGCCATTTGACCAGGGCTGCCCAAACCTTTGCATTCGACTAAAATCGAACACTGATAAAAGATTTTTGCTCTTAAGTCAAAAGTGGGAAATTCATTTTTTTATTAATGAACATTATACAGTATTTATTGCACGTGAATAGGAGCAGTCTATACAGCTCTATCTGCAAGAAAGAAGACACTTATTCATAACAGATAATAATCTCTCACAAGATAACAGATGCCCATTAATGAGTGTATTTACAAGAAACCAACACTTTAGGAGTGTCGGATGCATTGGCAAATCAATACGCTGAAGGAGGAAAGACATTCTTCTTTATTGTGGTGGGTAGGAGGTGCTGGTTATTTTCATGTATATATATATATATATATACATATAAAACAAAATACATCTGTGTGTTTGCGCTTTGTGTATTACAAAAATAAACCTTGGCTCTAAAATAAAATAAAAGACAGAAAACCTCCAAACTATAATTACACATCTCTGCTGGACAGGTCCGATGGAATTCCAGCCAGTCTCCCCAAGTGGATTCAGCTGTTACTGAGTACATTACATACACAAGCCAGTGTGCTTCATTCCTTTAGGATGAAATATAGCAACATGTACGCTGCACACCATCACAGTCTATAGTATCTAGATACAAATGAGGAAATAAATGAAAAAAGTCACTTCACCAATACTCTCAAGGTAATATGAAGCACACAAGCTGGAATAACGTTCATACACATAATACAGGGAGCTGGAGCTGCATCAGCCAGAGTGCACAGTAAAATACAAACATTCAAGAGATGCCTAAGCACCTTGTTACCTTTATGTGGATACTGAGTATTAATAAAGTGTGTGTGTGTGAGTGTGTCTGTGTGTGTGTGTGTGTGTGTGCGCGCACGCAGATATGGAGGCACTCCTCTAAATGGTGTAGAGTCAACAGGCAACAGGTCAGCCGACTTGTAAAGGCTCATAGCCAGAGCTCAGAGCAGTCATTGCCCCCACCAAGCAGCCAGTGGCTGACAGAAAGGTCACAGACCTGCAGAAGCACAAACAAGCACATATTTTAGGTCTAGAGCATCATTACATGCAGTAATGTAACAAAGTGCCAAATTAAAAAACGCTGCCTTTCTATGAGTACATTTTTTCATTAACATACAACAAGCTCCTTCTTTCCAAGCTCTTTATAAGTTACTGTACACTGGCTGTTCTTGTTTACAGCCAATTTATCTTTGTTATGATACATGCAGTTGTCCATTGCTCTAGATTTACTGATGATACCCTGTATAGAAAAGTGCACTGTGATCATGATAGTATATGATTATATTGCCCGCTCTGAACAACCAACTAACCACTCTGAACTGTGTGTGATGTAAATTCATTCGCTTTACCTATTAAAATCACCTTATAGTGCTGTAGTGGCCAATCACATGACAGAGCAGACACCGGTCTGAAATTTCTCACCACTGCGATTAGTGCCTCTCTTTCCACACCTGCACAGTAAGAAGAACGATTTTATTATTTGTTGGAATTATAATAATCAGAGCTAAATGCAGTACAGTCTGAAATAAGGGGTTAAAATTGTCCAGGAAAATACATTTTGTATTTGTGAGAGTGTCCTTTTAGGTTTGTGAATTTCATATACAATAAATAAAAAATCTCAAAATAAAGTACTTGTCCTAGACATGTATTCAGACAACATTAGTATTATTTTACATAACCTTAAATTTTGTATTATGAATGCATATCTGCATAGAATCAGAAAACTTTATTGATCCTGGATGAAACTGCTTATGCTTATATACAATATGTTGCATATATACTATAAAAAAAAAAATCTAAATAAATAAATAAATAGATAAATAAATAAATAAATAAATATATATAGAATATATATACTTTTACAAGCAATTAAAATATAACACAGCTATCTCTGTCAAATTTAATACATATATCAGATTATGGTATGGAGTAACTGAAGAAAGGTTGTACCCATTAAGATTAGCTGGTTCAGAGTGGTACACATGCTTGCCCTTCTCGGCCACTGTGAGCGTTCCAGCATGAGCGGTCTCCCTGTGGCTGACCTTCGGTGGCTGGTACACACCCTTCATTTCTATTGGGCTGGCTGGAACAGTCATGTGGATGTTCGGGTTGCTGTTCGGCTCTGGAGGCTCGGGAACCAGGTTCTTGCGTGCTGCTTCAGGGCTGGACGTGGCGATGACTTTGATATCCGGCAGCTGAGTTGCGACCTGGCTCTGTTTCCCAGAGGCCTCGCAATGGGCAAGCTGAAGCTTCTTCATGTGGTGGATGGCTACTGTAGCATTGAAGGCTTGCTAGAATAAACAAATAACCATATTGGAAATGAAGAGTTGGTGATATGGCAAAAGTCGGACTACGTAAAGCTGTTTTCTTGACATATATACAATGATATATGCAAGACAAAGGCATAAAGGGCTGACATCTGATCAGACCATAACTGGTCTAATTGTATCTTTTTCAGATAATGATTATGACACCCTGATATACTCAGAAAAACATATTATGATGCAACTGTTGACCATAAATTTTATGTATTGTCATATTGTCCACCCCTATCAGAAATATCCCAGTATATTTGTCCAGAGATAACCGTCCACAAAATCCCACTTGTCTGAAACTAAGACAGGGGAGTGCTTTAGACTACGAAATGATCATTGCTGAAGCCGTGTTGTGTAATCAGGCCAGAGATCGGATAAATTACCCCGGCGAGAGCATGGAGGAGGAGGCAAACTTTAAATAAGGTCTTCAGAGACTGAGTGCTTTTGGAGGCCTTAGTTTACCTTCCACTTGGACTTGGCAAAGTTCTTCTGGATCTGCATACTGACGGAGTGGTAGATGTCCTGGCTCCGGGCGGTCTTTCCGATGATCCTGAGGACAAATCCAGAAACAAATCTCTCTCCAAATCCCTTAATCTATAACATGCAATGACCACAGTGTTGAACAAAGCACTTTTAAACCCCACAGAGATCGAGCAGGCGTTAGGCACAATGAAAGATAGACACAACTTGTGTTCTTTGGACATGAAAAGTTACCTAATGCTAAAGTAAACAGTCATAGCATAGTAAAACCCCCTTTTTTTAATTTGTTCACACCATTTCAAAACCCTTAACATTAAAGTTAACATTAAAGTTAACATTAAACTCTTAAAATCTTCTTACATTAAAGTACATTAGTTAGGCCAAGTTGTCTTATAAAGTTACCAATTTGGAGACAAGGTTTTGTTATGACAGCGATGATATTCAAGTGTTGACTGGAGGCCAAGAACTTTATGAAATTCTTACCAAGGATGTCTCAGGGCTTGATCTGTTGTATAGCGCAATTTAGGATTCTTCTGCATCATGTTACGGATGAAGTCCTTCGCTAAAAACACAAGAAGTACATGTGATGTGAGATGATAATGCTATCTTATAAGTCATAATACTCAGGCTATAGGTGATTTACACTGACACATTGCCAAACACATGTAAGATTGTGTCTGTGCTGGGAAATGACTCCTACCAGACTCTGAGATGTCATCCCAGAAGGGAGAGTCAAACTCATACTGGGCTTTCATGATCTTAGAGAAAAGACGAGTCTCAGTCTCTTCATAGAAAGGGGGATATCCACAGAGACTGTAAAGAGAAACCATAAAATAAGGGATTTATTATTCTGCTGATAATGTCCACTCCATTCCTTACCATTACTGAGTATTTTGAAGTATCCAATTGTACCTATTAAAGTCATCCACTAGGGAGCGACCTTTCATACACTACACCATCACTGTGATAAACAAAGCTAAATCTTGATCCAATACAACATGGCTAAAGTTAGATATTAAGTAATGAGTTACTCACAGACTTATAATCATAATCTCATCTCCTAACAAGTCTCAAAGCCCTGTGATACTAAATGCAGCACTGTGCCACTGCCAATCTGTGAACCTAAGCTACAGCTCTGGAAAAAAAAAATAAGAGACCATAGTTTCTCAGGTTTTATCTTTTATAGGTGCAAGTATTGAACTGAACAGCTTTGCTGACAATATGTCTCCTAATTTCCAAGTAAAAATATTGTTCTTTATAGCACAATTTTAAAGAAAATGACAATACATTAAAATAAGAGAAATGATGCAGTGTTTACAGAGCTTGAATAATTCAAAGAAAACAAATCTCTTGTTCACTCTGAAACAAAATGGCAATAATTACCTTTGACGTACTTCTAGTAGTGTTTTGCCATCCAGCTGGTCACATTGCAAGAGGAGAGTGTTGATTACAGCAGTGTTTTTATACTTTTCCTCATTAAATAAGATTTGATTCAGGTGATCACCTAATCAGTACCTCATAGAGCAGAATGAAGTGCTTGTGTAGGCATTTAACAGACACTGGCATGGAATGGTTGTCATACTCTGAGATGCTGATTTAAAAATAAATTGCAGTGGTCTCTTTTTTTTCCAGAGCTGTATTGTTTTGTCTTGTGGTCTATGTAAACCATGGTGGTCTTTTAGCTGCAATGGGAACGTAAGTGTGTGAAATAAACATTAAGTAAAAGATAGCTTTCTTACAGGATGTAAGTGATGACTCCAATAGACCAGAGGTCTACAGCTTTACTGTAGGGCTTCTGAGCTAACACTTCAGGAGCTGTAGCCAAAAAAATGAGAAGAGTAATTAAAAAAATTAGTACATTCTGGTGAGAAAATACACTTCTGTTTATTTGACTTATGCATTGGTCATTTCTTCAGATATGCCTGCCATACCGGTGCATTGTTGCACAACTTTCATCTATACTGTGTGCTATCTATGCTGGAAAGGAACAAGACAGCCACTGACCAGTTGGTAACTGGTTGGGGGCCTATTCTCAGCAGCATCTTTTTGGTATGTGGTATAGGTATTGCTAAAATGACCAATGACTGCAGGTTGATAAATAAGTCAGTCTGCAGTACATTCACTCAGTGTCGAATTTCAGAGGCCTCCTTACCCACATAGCCTGGAGTACCACAGGCCGTGGACATGATTCCGTTGTCCTCCATCTTGGACAGACCAAAGTCGCTGATCATTATCTTGGAGTTTTCATCTTGACTGTAGTACAGCAAGTTCTCAGGCTGCGGAGTAAAAAAAGAGATTTTACACCCTATCAGATTGTGTCGCAAAAAAACTGAAAACTGGAGGATAAAGTATGTTCTACTGAAGCTTGGCTGAGATGAGAGTGAAGCAACAGAGACTCAGCGCTCCATACCTTCAGATCACGGTGAACTATGCCATTCTTGTGTAGATAATCTACTCCCTCCAGCACCTGTCTGATCACCAGGCTGGCATCCTTCTCTGAGTACATGCCCCGGTCCAGAATCCGGTCGAACAGCTCACCACCTGAAACTCTATCGAGACCAGGGGGAAAAATGATAGCTGTAGTTAGCTAAAATTAGCTTCAGAAAATCAGAATCAGAATCAGAAAACTTTACTGATCCTGGAGGAAATTGCTTAAACATGCAGATACAAAGGAATGACTGAAAAAACACTTACAGCTGCATTACAAGGTAGTAATGGGTCCGACTTTCGTAGAAGTCCTCCAACCCCACAACGTTCTCATGTTTGATGCTAAAAAGAACAAAAAATTGCATTGATTTATTTATTTATTCATTCATTCATTCATGTATCTATCTATCTATCTATTTATCTATCTATCTATTTATTTATTTAGTAGATCCAGAACTTGTACCTCCTCAACACAGCGATCTCGTTCTCCAAGTTGATGTCCCTTTTGTTCTTCTTCTTCACACACTTCATGGCAAAAAGCTTGCCTGTTTTTCTTTCCTTCACCATGAAGACCTCTGAGAATGCTCCCCTAAAGAGGTAGAGGTTGGAGAGAAAGTTTTATAGGGGTTGAAAATATAACACACGTAGACATTTGTGTAACATATTTATGTACCAAAAACACCCATAATGTTGCATTTCCATTTCCATACACAAGGGGTGTCAAATCCTGTTCCATCTACCTCTATAGAGAAATCAGACCCAAAAGAAATGGTTCTAATATTCAGAGCCTCCTGAAGTCTGGATCAGGTGTGTTAGGTCAGGGTTGGAGCTCAGCATTGGTGGTAAATCACCAGGGACTAGACACCCCTGCTGTACACCTTGGGAAAATGCCAGTTGCTCTGTACAAGCGGACCACTAGAAATCAATCAAAACAACCTGACCCAAATGTTGCAACATTAAAGTTAATAAAAATTACGAACTTTCCTTCTCCTATGAAGCTACTGTTCCAGAGATGTAAGATTTTTTGTGGACCCTATTTACAGTTTGGAATAAATTAACAACATATTGCAATGTATTCCATTTTCATATTAAGAAGTCCTATTGAAGAATTTTCATTTTCATATTTAACCAGTGGTCAGAGTTGGCTGATGTGGGCTGTCAGTTTTTTTTTTTTTTTCATTTTGCTAAATCACAGAGTGAGGCCTCCTCCTGAGAATAAAACACTTTTTAATGTGGGTGAGGATGTGACCTTTCAAACCCCTGTACTTCAGATAGAGCCTCCTGGGTGCTCCGTGCAGCACTGCATGCAATCTGTTTCTCAACACCTAGAGCCACTTGTACCTGCACCTCCACTGAAATGTGAGAAGAAAAAAAACATGCGTGGTGGAAAACAAATGCCCAGTGCAATTATGCTGAGGGATTGTGGTCCACCTTAATCTTCACACTGTTACAGGTAAGAAGAATCTGTAACTCTCTTCACGAGCAGTTTCAAGCATACAACTAGTACAGCTAGTGCATTTAAATCAGAATCAGAAAACAGAAAACATCTGTGCTTGATTAAAGGAATAATCCAGCACTGTTCTACCTAATCTCTATGTACTGCACCGCAGACAATAATAGGATGCATTTCCTTGTGCTAAAAACTAACAGAAAACCTAATGGCTTGAAAAGCACTTATAACAGAAATGAATGGGCTGTTGCTGAAATACTGTGTTTTGAGTAAGAGAGTTTCCTGTTATTTTATAGAAGAAAAATGGAAAATTACTGTCCACGGTAAGATGTGACAGAAAAAGATATTAGGCTGAAAAATGCTGAAGTATGCTTCAATGCTTCAATTAAACTCAATTCTGATCTGTATGCTAATACTTCATTGTGTAAAATCATTTAACACTGGATTCATTTGGAATTCTGGCATCAGATACTAATTAATCAGTTACCTACTTCTCAAAAGTGGTGAAAGGTCATCTTTATGTGGCCTGAGGAAGGGGTTTCCTGGCTTAAGAGGTCACAGCAAGAGCTTAATTTTCTGTTCTCTGCGCTTTCTAAAGCTGCATCTTGGAATAGCTGTTCTAGGCCGGGGATTAGGTCTGAAAATCCCTTACGCAACGGAAACAGCCCTGGCTCAGGTATCCAGGTGTGGACCTGCAGAAACAGGTCCAGCCTTCAACCAGGTCAACAAGCACTCCAAGAAAGGATCAAATCATCTCACCGTTGCAGGCTAATTGGCAATTACTGTTGGACTGGCTTTACTTTTAACTATGGGATCATGAATCTGCTTAAGAGTTTTTTGGCTCCTCGGAATATGGGAAAGAATAAGTTCTTGGTAACCAACAGCATCTTAAATGTAGACAATTTATGCAACGTCCCACAGTATGAGTCTACTTTTACTTGTATAAAGAGATCTTCTAAAGTAAAATTTTCTTACTGCACATGAATGCCAATAATTTATTTCTTCCAACGTCAAATAAGACATAAATAAAACTGATATTTTAGATGCATTCATTGGCCAAGATGCCATTTTCTGCCGTGAACCAAACAGATCTGATAATGCATGTTCTTCTAAAAAAACGTTCTTCTATGACTTTATCATTCTGAGACTTGATTCTGTAGACATTTAAACATATGGGTGTATTTTTACCTTGTCTATTCAATCAAAACCTCAACACTGCTTTGCTTAAGGCAATGGTTAAAATTACTCGTGAGACATATTTGCATGGGTGAAAACTCATTTATTCTGAGTTTTGTAGCAAGACCGCCTGCTCACGCATAACGTGTCACCCGCCTCCACATACATGCATTCACAAAGAACAACAAGTATCACAGAATAGCTTTTAATTGCACTGCTGCCTACAGCCTCCACAGAGCCCAGCACACTCTCAGTTACTGAAAAGCTATCTCTATGTCTCCCTCTCTGAATAAAAAGCTGTGAAATACAGCTTTAGCCAACCTTGGCTGATGGTCAGTAGCTGGAATGTGTCCTTGTGTTTTCATTAGTCTGGTTAAATGAGTTTTTGTAAGGGAAAGAGTTCAGCACTAAGACAGCTGAATAGGCAGCCCACTATGTGATTCACTGATAAAAGTGCTACAACTCAGCCAACGTTCATACATTCAACGTTCATTGATATAAGCGAACACTCTTTATGATATCTCATGCACTTGTATCACTAATCCAAACAATTAATCCCTTAAACTCTAATGGTTCATATGTGAGCCCTTCACTCTCATAATGATGCAAAAGTTATTAATTCAACAGTAGCTGGAAAAGTATTACTATTATATTAGTTACTGAATAAAACATCTTAAAGGGTCCATTTACATTTGTGTAACACTTATTTCAACAAGACTATTTTCCAACCTCTCTTTCTTTCTTAGAATTAAGATTTTTTTTGTAACTGTGCTTTCAAGGCTAAAATATGTAAATGACCTCTGTTCTGATAGGCTGCCCTGTATTGTGCTTCTTTCTTAAAGCAGTCCAGGTTGAAACATTCATACACTGAAAGTTTTTTCCTTCAGCAGAGTTATAATTTTGGGATTTATGGACGTTTTATGGATGGATTTATGGAGGTTATATGGACGACATGTTCTGGGTTCCATTGTATTTAGATTAACACATGAATTATAGGATTCAAAGGGTTAACAAATGTCAGTTTTAGATGCTGTGCTTTGCAGTCCCACCTCCCCCCCCCCAGGAGGTTTATGCTCAGGGAGAGTGGGGTTTGATTCAAGTTGTGTTTGTCACAGGAAGCCAAAAGGGTCACCTCCCCCAGGCAAAGCTTTTCCCACTGCTCCACGCTTCCGCTTGTATAGCAAAGAGCAAGGACACCAGGGCTACAACTCGTGCAACTTTATACCAAATTGCATGATATCCTGCATATTAAGGTTATTTGAAGGCCACTTCATGCACAGTGCTGACATTCTGCCTTTTATGATGTTGATATTTCGACATTGCAGAAAGAAGCAGTACTATGTATATATGAATCTGCATTATATTACACTTAAAAGCAGGATAATAATATTCTATGTGAATTTACTTAAACTGAATTAAATTGCATTGAATTGACCTGAATTTACTTAAATGAAAGTACTTGATTTAAAATAATACATAATTTCCCGGAATGAAACACTTCACGTAAGCCCCATTTTGTCTTTCATTAAGCTGGTCTGGGAAAAAAGGTAAAAATAACAGATGAAGGTATAAACAGTGAGCTCTTGCAGAGTCCCTATAGATTACCGTAAAGCCCTCCTCATCCAGTTAGGCGTTCTGTGAGTGAAACTTATTCTTGTCTGCCAGAGTGATTAACACTCTCAGGCCGCCCTAGTATCTGACACAGCATTAACCTCACTTAAATAACACCCCCCACCTCCCCACCAGCTGAGGAAGAGACTTTATACACTGTATAGGTAAAACTTCATTTTGTGTCTCCACACCTTAAGAGCACTCTGTGTGTTAGAGTGTCATTCAGATATCATTATCATAAGTAAACCATGCATCTCAAAGAAGGGAAACTTTATAGAAGAGAAAATTGCTCTGAACCTGAAGCAATCATGTATTCCAGACAATGCGGGCCATTTCTGTTGGTCCATTTGTGGTGAAACATCCTAACAATGTAAACTGTAGTTGGCTTTTAATGAACTAAAATAAATATAAAGAAAAGAAAAATGTTTTTGATACAACAGAAAAGAGATTAGAAAAGCTAAGTGATAAACCTGTATTACACATGAGCAGCCTTTCATGTCTCACAGCTTTTCTCTAAAGATAGAGGGAGAGTAGAAAGCGTTAAAACACCTCCTGTTTCCCACAGTCCCACACAGGAAGAACCTGAATAATTCATGTGCATATGCGCAGTCTTCAGAATGGTGCGAATGCACTGATTGAGTGCATGTTTAGGAAAATGTCCTGAAGATTCGGTTATCCTGAGTGCTTAAGGAAAATCGTGGAGTTCACAGTTCAGTTCCAGGTAATGTAAACATAAACACCTGGCTATTACCCTGAATCCTCAGTCTAGTCGAGAGTCTACGATCTCAATGGGCTGTGACGTCAACCCCATTCCTGCCAGGCCTAAAGCAGCCTGTGCCACAAACAGGCCAAGACACAAGTAAGACAGGGCCAGTGGATTAGAGTCTATGACCCACTTGCCAATGAGAGCTTTGCCTTGGGGACACAATGCTTCATTAAAATATAAACATCTAAACTGTTATTTGCTAATATTTCTCAGCTATAAAAATCTGTATATTCTTGTTACGCTCTCTTTTTTGAGAGTATTTCCTGAGTTTAAATGTATTCATGACCCCTCCACATATGACAAACATACTTTCCAGCCATCGACAACGCTTTTCAACACTGAACAGTCACTCCATATCAGTATACCAACAGTATTGCGTATTGTATTGCAGTGTGATGTTCTGAAGTAGTTCCATTGAAGAGCGCGGTAAGCTATTTGTGAATGAAACGCTAATCTCTCAATGTCTTTGTCAGGCTGACGGCAAATCTTCTAGATAAGGAAATAGCCCTACCTATCCTTGCTCAAGCAGGCATGCCAAAGTAGGCCTCACTCAAATCCTATCCTGTTGATCAAGATAGGTCACATATAGGTCAAAACCTTCAACTGGAGTCTCCTAGTGTTATGGTAGGGTACCTCAATTTTAGCCAGACATATGTTTTTATCTAGATTTTATACGTAAGTTTTCATATCATGCATAAATTGTTGCTTTTTGTACCTCCTCGTATAATAGTAACTTTGCAGGAGAAAGGTAAACTGTTCTTCATTTTGAATGGAAGTTAATGGAAAAAAGTCATTTTGAACCATTTCTATTGGTTTGTTCTTCACCATGGTGTAAAGGGCAGATAATAGAGATAAATAAGACAGAGATAAGTTTTGTTCTGACAGTAACGTTATGCAATAGAATGGGCTATAGAATTCACTACTGTTGGTCTAAAGTTTAAGTTTATTACATTTATAGTACTGGTTTCTCAAACCAGTCCACACAGAGTAGGGATGGAGCAAAAATACAGACCACCTTGGAGGGCCGGAGGACTAGTTTGAGAGCCTTTAATTAATAGTACTGAATACTGATTTTAGTCACTTTTATGTAAGAATCCTGCTGCTCTGACATTTTCCCTGAGAAGAAGACCCCAGGAGTCTTAAGATTTAGAAGGGATCTCATTAAAGTCACACACTGTGGTCAAATCTACCAAGATAATTATGATCATGTTCATCTGCAACTAAACTCTTGTATTTGTAATGTATCTCGTGTCTCCTTTTATCTAAGACTGTTTATCCTAAAGAATTTAAAGAGAGCATCACCATTCAAAGAGCAACATGTGAGCAATGACATTCTACCCAGGGATGTTAAAAAAAAAAATATATATATATATATATATAAATATACTTACGATCCCAGGACCTCTATGAATTCAAACACTTCTTGGATATTGTCAGTGCTCTTCTTCCATTCATTATCTGCTTCCTTGCGACCCATTTCAGCGTTCGCTTCTACAGGGATTTCTACAACACAACAAAAACAGTCCAAAAACAGTTAATATTAACATATTAACTCAACACTAGCTTACTAGACAAGCACAATTCAGGGACTGAAGCGCTTCAAGCATGAGCTACCTTTGTCAGGAGGTAAGACAACTCCTAATAATCCAGGAGCCATGAGGCTTGCTGCGCAATTTGATTTAAATTCAAATTCAAATTCACAACCTCAAGTCTAGGCAAAAGATTCCCCTGAAGTTCTTCAAAGCCAGGAAGTCCACGCGTGAAGCAGTTCCACAGTCTGAGATAAAGAAGCGGTGAAGGTCGGACCTCACCCTCATCATCAGCTAACTGATCTGTCAGCTCTAGGGCGCTCCTGCCTGTCTGAGGCTATGTGGTCAACCATGACTGCTAATACCTGTCTTAGGCATGGGCTACACCCACAGCCAATGACAAAAGTGGTCAACCCACTGCAGCCCTACTTTGCCAGGTCTGACGACCTTTTCAGACCGCTCTAACTTGTTGGCTAGTCAAGCACCAAGGTTGAAGGGGCATATCAGGCCTCAGAGTGGGCTCTTCTGTGCTACAAATGTGGACAAACCTGCATAATGTATTGCCTTTGGATATTTCTAAATATAGAGAGAATGAGAAAAGGGCTATTTCATTTTAGAAACTGGGAAAATTGGCCGTGTCCAAGACGAATATAGATATTTTGAAAGGACCACCCAATTTGTGAAACGGCATTGATGGAAAAAAAGTAACATTCAAACAGAGCCCTGGACAAAAGAAGCAGACGCTGCTGGAGCATTCTTAACAATCTTCTTTCATTTACTGTAACTGCTTCTTTCAGTGTACACGAAAAATGTAATATGAAGGATAAAGGCGCAGATCCATAAAATATAGATTGTGGAAATGGGCACAGTCCATCAAGATTCAAAAAGAATAACCATTAACACAAAGCCCTGGTTTGTCCGTAGGCCTTGACCTCCTTCCCCTTATATAACAGTCTGAAGAATCCTGAACTATTCACTTAACCTCCGAAGGTCAGGAGGTCAATTACAGTGGTAGAAGATCAAAGATAACTACTAATACTGCTCAGCGAATCAAAGATGTTATGCCATGGGGCTTGGATGCCATACAAATGAAAACCATACTTCAGTTTGAAGAGTAAGTGACTTAATTGACTGGAATTGGGTAACCTGAAGACAAAAAGAACATCCTATTAAGCAACACGGATACCAAACAAATCCTTGGGCGGTGTGCCAAGCATGGGGTAACAGCAATATAAGCCATTTGCTTGCTGTGCTCCTTTCCTCATTTCCTTCATGTGACATGCAAATAAAGTGGGAGATAAAACACTTCTTAATCACGACACCTCCTTTGAACGTGCCTCACCGAACACACAAAAGTCTCTTTCTAAGAAACCGAAAAGGCTTTCGTTCTTAGGCAGCAAACATTCAAGAACAAGCACTATCCAGTGGATTCATTCCAACATTATTGCAATTAAACTAGTTTATCATTTAGTATTTCAGTGACCTAGTCTAGGTCTTGATATATGGGGGAACAAAACATAACACACGACTGTGGTCTGCAGTCTATCTCCGTTTACTCTTTCAGAATAGAACACTGTGTACATATCTGCTCCTCCTTTTTCACCGCTCGCAGTACCTCCGAGCACCTACAGTCACTCTACCCACGTACCTGCAGACCCCTCGACACTCACGCCACTGCATTACTACATTAGCAGCATAAACTTAAACTGCACACATCAGCATGGATCATTTGTGCGCAAAGTGCACAAGTGCAGATTGTCTGGGTCAGCCAAGGTCAAATAGTGGGGGGGGGGGGGGGGGGCTGCAAACCAATTTTCCCTCCAAGCAAATAAATAAAGAGGTAGACAGATAGATAGATAATTAAACGGACAGATAGATATATAGATAGATACATAGATAGATAAAAGTCGTATTATGCATAAGTAAATACTTGTTTTTATAACAGATAAAATGCAAAGAAATAAATTACATATTTAGAAAAAAGTTTTGTTTTTTTTAACCCAACAAATAGTATATAACGACTGTTTTTGGCAAGATTTACTCCAAAGCCGTAAGCAGTGCATTAAGTTCACTGCGAATAAAAGTATCCCCCTGGAAAACCAGCTCCTGCTCGACCTTACCTTCGGGTCTGTAACACTTCCAGCACGCCCCCCGTTTGTCGCCCCTGTGGACAGAGAGGCAGGGGCAGCAGTGGTAGAGGACGGAGTGGGCGAGAGCGAGGGGTCTCGGGGGGCTCAGAGACACGGACATGAGCAGAGGGTCCTAACGCGAGTGGTGCACATGCCTGCGAGACCCCAGAGTACATCAACCGGTCAGTGCCACGTCCCTCAAGCCACGAGCCACGAAAAAGCGCAGTGTAGCGACCACCCTAACGACCACTTGCACTGAACTGAAACCTTCGTGCTGGATGCAGACCCCCCTGTCCTGCTCCTCCGACTTACCTAGAGCCAAGTGCGCCTCTCGCCGCTCCGCTCTGACTCTCCTGCCAAAAGCTCGCTGCTGTCTGCACAGATCAGCTTCGCCCCGAGGCACAGAAATAACCACGGCTGCACGGAGATTACACATCCTCACCCTGAGAGAGGAGGGGCCTCCCTTTCTCAGGTGGGCTTCCACTAGACACTCGCATTACTGCGTCTAAACTGCTCATTCAACCAAACACCAAAAGCTCAAATCCTATAAATCCAGAAGAGTTTCACCAAAATTTTGTGCACAGCTGAGATGCAAATAGACATTTAAAGTGGACATATGAAATGGTGCACTGTGAGGGAAATGTGCAATATTGTGCAATGTTCTTACTGGGTGCTAAGACATTATCATTATGTGCAACATCTTATTATGTGCAATAGTCTTGCCATGTGCAGTATCATGTGAAGTTTTCTAAACAGGTGCTGAATAATTTTATTACGTGCAATATCTTATGTACAATAGTCTTACCATGTCAATATCACTACTTATGTCAATATTACTTATAAACAACTGATCACACACACAGACTAACAAACACACATCCTGTACACCGTAGTAGTTTTTCTTGTGTGCAATATTTGTTTTGAGTGCAATTTTCTGAGGCAACATGTGCAATTTTTGGGGTGGAATATTATTACTGGGTGAAATGTGCAATTTATAA
>JBBPCZ010000142.1:22114121-22132041 GCA_037974445.1 Brycinus macrolepidotus | reverse complement strand
TATATTATATTTTTAAAAAACAAACCAATAACTCAGATGAGCAGAGTACATGCATGCTCCCTAACTGTGTCCCATTCCCTGGACCAATCTGTTTAATTTATTTTGTAAAAGACTGTGGCTGACTAAATGCGGCACATGTGAAAGGGCGATTGTTTTGCTAATTAATCGAATGGTTTGAAAGGGGCAAGTGTGGCACAAGATGTTCTTCACTTACCCTCCGACCAAAAGCATGCAGTGGCCTGGACAGATTAGCTTATCGGGAGACGTGGAGCAAGGTTGGAGATTACACATCTTGGCGGCGGCAGAGGAGGGGCAGGCGCATCAATCACACGTGGCTGTGCTGGAAAGATTTATAAAGGGATGAGTTAGAACGAGATGCTACCCACTGACTGTCCAAACTCTCGCTGTGTCCTGGACAGATTAACTTGTTGACCTTCTGGAATTCTGGAATGACACAACCTTACAGTGGAAGGTGATGTGCCAGCAGAAAAAGCACATCAATCTCAATGGTGCTTTTGTTTTTATTATTCAAGAATTTTATTGATTTTCATACAATCACAGTGGTACTTAGCACTCCCAAAAGACATCTCAGACTATACCTCAAATGATTTACAGGTCATGAATGAAAAAGGGTACGTTTGTTGATTTGTCTTGAATTAATTTCAGATTGTGCTTATTGTAACTAAAATGGCCCCATATGTTCATTTGCCCCCTCTGAAATTTACTGATGATGGTTGTGTGGATTCATAGATGAAAAACAGGCATGATTAATTTTCACATGACATCACTCTGCCTTTAAAACTGATATATGTAAGTGACCTCTATTCTGATTGGCTGCCCTGCATTTGTTCAAAAAGCACTCCAGGCTGAGACACTTCTCATAAACTTCATTGTGACTATATGAGGCATAGCTGTTGCAGGCTGAATTGGTGAATATACAATATATGGACAAAAGTATTGGGACCCACCCCTTAATTATTGAATTCAGGTGGCCCTTTACTTCCAGAGAAGGGCAATCTTAATGCTTCAGCATACCAAGACATTTTGAACAATGCCATGCTTCCAGCTTTGTGGACACAGTTTGTGGCCCTTTTCTATTCCAGCTTGACTGTGCCCCAGCACAGTCAAAATGGGTGGACCAACTCCATTTTAAAGTCTATGTATTTGAATGCAATGTAATTAAAATCCCTGTTGATGTAATGGTCAGGCGTCCCAATACTTTTGTCCATGTAGTGTATGTAAAAGTTTTTTTTCTGTAACATCACAGAAACTGACTGAATGAATGAATTTCAAACAGGCTGTTTTTGCGGGTTAGTTTACATACATAGGCAGTATGGACTGGGAAGTAAAAAGTACATTTTGAAACCTTAACAATGTTTATATAATACATCAAAGTACTCAATTAACAAAAAGTGAGGAAAGTTTTCAATGATATGGGGACCTTAATTTAAAAAACCAGCTTGTTGTTTCCGTACGCACTAAAAGGTTGCTTGAAATGATCCTATATCCTCACACTGTCTTTGCCTCATACCAGGGCAACTAGGGCAGGGAAAATTGACCTGACTGAATGATGTTGAGTTACCCTCGGACAAGGTAAGGGGTTAAAATTCTTTGTTCCTTGTACATGATGACTCTTATGACACTTGTACATTAGTGGTGTGCGATACTACAAGATTTAGTGTCGATTTGATCCCAAGTAAATACAGGGCCAGTATCGCTGATACCAATATCGATACTTTTTAATAATTAAGACGGATGCATCATCAAACTGCTAATTCTGAATGAATTTGCATGACCTTGAAGTGTTTTTGTGATTTTTCCTTTGGATTAATAATTAGTTAAAATCCCGGACAGAATTTGGGCAAAGTTTTTATTTATTAAATAGAAAATAAATATCATAACAATTACAATAGAACAATGACAAAACAATTTTTCTTAAATAAAGAAAGTACAAAAATAAAACAAAATTTCTCCCCTTCAGTGAACTTCTTTTGAGGTTTTGAAAAAATAAATAAAAATAATAATAATAAATAAAAAACAACTAGTGAAAATACAATAAATCAAGTGCAAATAACTAAACAACCCCCAAAGCCTTGAGTTCAAAGAAATATTCCCAGAAGCCCCCCTGTGGGCCCTATCCCCCTGTGCAGAAGGTTTTGGTTAGAGGTTTTTGTTCAGGAACAGAATCATGTTCACATTTTTCGCTTTTATTGCACATCGCCTGTGACTTAGTAACTGTCCTCCCTTTGAAAAAATCCTCTCGGCTCGCACTGATGTTGCAACCACTCCCAGGTGTTTCTTGGCAAGTTTGCTCAGAGATGAGAATGTTGGCTTTTCCACCAAAGTAGTGGGTCCTGAGCCAGAGGAATTGGCCTCTCTTCTGAGTACCTGCGCATTTCAATTAGGGGATCAGTGCCAGTTGTCCGATGCTGCTGAGATGCAAGGACTTGAGAGTCAAATTCCGTCCATATCCAACCTTTTGCTGCAGGTGCGGATGCAGCAGCCCCTGCAGACAAGCTTGAAGTAGCTGCAGGAGCTGAGGCACAGCTGGTGGCAGAGTTTGAGCTTGATGCAGATGATGAAGGTGCTGAGGTCTGACTCACTGACTGCATTTTGGTGACAAGTTGAGCTTTTACAGGCTCAACATTTGCAGAGTCACGGAATCCCAGGTTTTAAAATCGAATGTCCAGGTAGGTGCTGACAGCGAGACCATAAACGTTTCAATAGCCCTGAAACGATGGTGACATTGTGCTGACAGCTCACCAGCTTGCTTGCTACCTTGGTGCTCAGAAGTTGCAACAGTTCTGAGAAGCAGTGACACCAGGGGAATCACCTTTAAACCTGAAACATGTTTTTCAGTTGATATCTTCCTGGTTGCTTCCTCAAATGGTTTCAGTGCATCGATGGAGAGACTGATGACAGACCATTCTTCCTCACTTAAGCAAAGTGAGCTCTTTCCAAGGAGACAGAGGACTGTGGTAACTGCCTCCTTTTGCTCAGACAATCTCTCCCACATGTAGAATACAGAGTTCCATCTTGTCTCAAACTGCTTGAATTAGTCTTTGTTCAGGGAACTTCTGCTGCTTCTGAATTTCTTTGAGCTTGTCTTTAGCTTTAGTGCTATGGTGAAAGAAAGCAACAATAGCATCGCTTTTCTGCTGAAGCTCAAGCAAATCAGGGCGAGCCTTTGCAGAGTCTTTCACCAAAAATTTGGAAGTATGTGCAAAACATGGGTAGTGTGCCCAACCTGCTTTGCGCACAGCAGCAACCATGTAGGTGCCATTATCAGATATTACAGCCAGAATCTTGTCCGTCTTGCCCCATTCTTCCGTGATTCTGGTTAATTGTTTGTAGTGTATTGTCCATGAACAGAGCACGTTTCTAGCACATATGCCAGCATTTGCCAGTTTTCGTCTATGATGTTGTACCGTGGGTCAAGTGTCCTCACAAAATTCCTAAAGCCATCATCTTCCACCATGGAAGGATGTTGCAGGTCCTTCACAGTCGTTTCTGCCAGGCTTCTTGTAATCTCCACTGCTCTTGGGGAATCGGTCAAGTGAAATAATAAAATGATTAAGTCTGTAGCACATCTTCTTGTAGTTTAAATATAGTAATCATCACAATTAACACAAAAGGGTAATTATATTCAGTCAAATCTGAGTCATATTGTATTCAGTTTATTTGTTTAAATTCCAGTAAATGTATTCATTTAAATAACATGTTTCAATGGGATAAATGTATTATATCAGGGTCTTAGCATAATTTATACTTTTTGAGTTGGCTAAAGTAACAAATGACCAGTTGCACTTTGAAAATTAATATTAATTAATGCCAAAGATGACTAAAATATTACTTTCACCTCTGTTATCTACCTGGATATTCTCTGCCATACTGAAAGGCCTCTGCCAGTGACCTCTACCTCTGGGTCGGGGGTCTGGGTCTGTCGGAGCCAGGGCATAAGGGATTTCTCTCCTCCTCTCTCCGTTTCTGTAGCTCTGTGTTTTCTTTCTTATGATTTTTCATATGCTTATTTAAATGTGTAGTGTTTTCACTGTATCTTACAGCCTTTTTACAAATTAGACAGCTCGCTGTTGTTACAGTTTCGGCCTGAAAATATTGCCACACGGCCCTATTCTTCCCCTCTGCCATTCCTCTGCTTATGTGTGTGTGTGCACGCGCTGCTGGCCGGGCCTGCTTGCTTGCGTTTGCCTGGTGCCCCTGAGTCACGTGACAGTACAACATCAAAACACAAGAGGGGGGAGGAAGAGCAAAGTGTAAAGTATCGTTCTCATTACACTGGTATCAGTCAATATCACTACCAACTTTGGTATCAATATTATCGATATTTGGATCGATCTGCGCACCACTACTGTACATTACTGGGAGTATCAAAACAGTCGACTTCGGCTGTTGAACTGAGCCAGCGCAACATATTAGGTTCTGGTCCCTAGCAGGAGAGAAAAAGAGCCATGGATTACTGCTGAAATCATTCATGACTCACATCTTTAAGCGATAGCTCATTGACTTGTAGCCATCTCCTTCTCTGTTGTTTTACATAAGTCAGTTTCCCTCTTGAACGATCTTGCTGGCTGGGTTCCTCCCTCTCTTTGGCAGAACTTCACTCATCTCTGTTATGTGTGTCCTCTGTGCCAGTGGATTAGTCACTGCCAAGTCTAATAGCTCTAAATGACTGTAATACACCCACAGCTCACGCAGTCTACCAGGACGTCGCTGTTAATATGCTGTGTTTAGTGATGAAATGAACGAATACTGTGGGCCCGCAGTCACCGGGGTTCCCAATGAGGATGACTGCATGGAAATTAAACCATATAGACAAAGGATACTTACAAAGAGATTGTTTCTATATGAAATACTGCTCTGTAAATGTTGAATATGAATGTGTTTTATTTTATCTCTGCCCTGATTTACATTTTACATAAAACTAAACAGAATCTGGCCAAAAACACCCAATTATTAATTCTAGTCGTGGTCCAATCAGATCACCATCAAAAGTATATTTTGGGTGTTATAACAACAGGTTAGGGAACACGTACTGACACATATCCAGGGCCTCTTAGAGAAGACATATCACCAACTCTACATTCCTAAACACTATTAGATATATCATCAGTGTCAGAACAAAACCTTGTCCATTTTTAACTTTTTTACATGGATGGACTGTGAACGACAGTGAAGAAGGTGTGAGAAGCATTTTCTTTAGGTAGTTTAAGAAGTCTTTAACACGTACAACAAAGCAGAGTGAGATAATCCTAAGAGCGACAGGAGGACTTACAAAATACTACAATACTATGATATAATACTATGAAACTACTATGATAAACATTCTTATATATGTATTTCCTATGTCACCATCAAGTCCATAAGTATTATCAGTATAATTTAATAAACCACACAAGCAATTAATGATGGATATTTGAACTTTATTTAAATAGTTAAGCTGCATAATTTACATTTGTACACTTTTTTGGTAAAAACAATAGGTTTCAAAAACATTACGACCCCCGTTATTAACACTTGGTGAAACCTCCTATGGTGAAAATATCAACACTGAACCTCTTTCTGTAAAGTTTAACAAGGTAAGAAAACACTCATTGAGGGATTTTGGATCACTCCTTCATGCAGAAGAAGTTACCCTGGTGGTTAGGGAATTGCCCCTGTGATCAGAAGGTCATGAGTTTGAATCCCAGGACAGCCAGGGGCACCACTGAGGTACCCTTAAGCAAGATACGGTCCCCACACACTGCTCCCTGGGCTCTGTGTTCCTGGCTGCCCCCTGCTTCACTTGGTGAATGGGTTAAATGCAGAGAAAGAATCACTGTTTACACTGTGCACTGTGGTGTGTTCTTGTATGACAAATGGACACTTTACACTTAGAACATTTCCAGTTCCTTCATAGTTTTGGGTCCTCGGTTGCGGACTGCCTACTTTAATACTCACCATAGGTTTTCATTTAGAATCAGAATCAGAATCAGAATCAGAATAAGCTTTATTGCCAGGTATGTTTACACATACGAGGAATTTGTTTTAGTGATAGAACTCTACAGTGCAACAAAATGACAGTGACAAGACAAGACACAGGTAATAAAAAGAGTTATATACAGATATACAGATATACAAAATAGCGTGCAAAATAGCAAAAAAAAAAAAAATTTAGGTTCAAATGTGAGAGAGCCATTACAAAGCTTTGATTTTGTGAACCCACAACTGTTTCTGTGTGGATTTTGATGTGTGTTTGTGGTCATTATTGTGCTTATTATCATCTCCTGATATGCAGTTGAATTCATTATGCCATTGATTTTCTTAAGACCTCCTGGACCACTAGCAGCACAACAGCCCCAAAGCATTTTCTTTGTATGCAGTTTCTTTTTTTGCCCAAATGTGATGTTGTGCATGACCAAAAAGTTCAATTTTTGTCTCATCTGATTTCATTTGTAGTTCCAGTGATATTTTGCAGTGTTCAGGCTTTGTAAAGTTCAAGTTCATTTTGTAGCTTGCTATTCTTAAAAGATTCTTTCATGGAACTCTTCCAAAAAGCTTCTGGTCATGGAGGTGGTGTCTGACTGGGGATTTTTAAATGTAAAAATCCCAACATTCAACTAAATAGTGCACTTGATCTTTGGGTTCCTTTTGCATCTTTTACAATCCTCCTCACTGTACGTGGGAAAGTATGCTCAAGCATCCTCTTCCTGACAAATCTTCAAACGATGCATGCTTTTCAAACTCTTTTTCATTATATTCCTGATTTACCATTTCTAAATCTGTGCAGGCCTACAACATCTGTTTCATTTGAATTAACCTTCTTGGTTTTAACCATGTTTATCCATGACAAAACTGTTTGAGAAGCTAAACCAACAATTACTTCAAACCTTTTTGAGGAATATTTGAATCAATACAGGTATTTATTTATTTTTTGTTACTTCTTGAGAGGTGCCAATAATTCTGGCGTTGGCTGTATTCCAAAGGCAGAGACTGCTTAAGCCATTTGGCAGTTTAGTATATGAAACATCTGAGGAGTTTTGCTTGCAATTCACTCATGTTTTGCCGACTTGTATCTGTAGATTCTTGAGAGCAGTCTCTTCTCCTAAAAGTGTCTGGCTAATACTGGGCAAAACCATCTCCCTTTAAAATATGCTGTTGAAAGACTTGATGATTTTATAACCATCATAATTCTCATCCAGTTGTAAAATTGCCCCAACTGTACTCAGCCTTAAACTGCACTCTTAAAAACATTTTTCCCAGGTGGTTTCATTCAGGTTGGAAGAGGTTGAAACCTATTTTCCATCAGTTGCAGATAACTCTTGCTGTTTCTAGTGCTTTTGGTGTAAAAATTGGCACTGTAAAGTTACATGAGGTAATGACAATGGAAGTTTATTCCACACAAATAAGAATTGTGCATGTTTAAATCTTGCCTAAACCCGGTTGATACTAGCCTTGCTCACGTAGTTTCTTAAAATGCATGACATACGATTATGAAAGACAGAAGAAAAAAGTACAAAAGAGTGTCACATGGCTAAAAATAGCAACTGTATTGAAGTCTGAAATATGTTTTTAAAAAGAGTTGATCAGATGCACATGGCGTTCAGGTCCATAGATGCGTCGAAACTCACCAAAACCAGCTGCTAAACATCAGTGGATGCCTTAGTGAGAGAAGAAGGAAATTCAGGTACTGACAGCAGGACAATCGTCAGATTCAAATTCCATGGAATTGTTGAAAAACTGTGGAGAAGAAAAACTACTATGGATGGACTGTGAACAGCAGAATCTATAGGAAGCAGGGTTTTTTTTAGGTAGTTTAAGACACTTTTAACAAGTATGACAAAGCATAATGAAGTGATTCTGAGGGCTACAGGAGGACCTACAAAATACTGATAAACTATTTCCTATGTTCAGAATTATAAGCCTATATACAGTAGTTAATGGTAGTTTATTCCCCACTAATTAACATTGTGCAAAATGCATGCCTAAATCATCTCAACACTAGACTTGCTTATATAGTTTCTGAAAACGCACGACATACAAGTAGGAAAAATGCACAAAAGAAAAATGTACAAAAGGGTGTCATATGGCTAAAAAAAAAACAGGAGCCAAACTAAGGCTGAAATTTTGCAAAAAGTCTGTTTTGTTCATTTTTATTCCATTAGTTGTTAGCTTCAAAACTAAAGAATTTCCTTCAAATAAGACATCAAATCTGTCTTGGATAATTGGCAAGGAGTAAAATTATGCAATGCTGATTTTTTTGCTATTCTGTATTATTAATTTAAGTTGTCTTATAACATGGCCGAAAATGCCTTCAGTTACATCTCATGTCTTAAGGCATATCTTCAAAATGTGTCTTGACATGTTGAAAAATACGCCTCAAGGCAGTATTGATGGAGCATGAAGGTCAGTGAGGAAAGTCAGGAAAAAACGTCCTTGATGGAGAATGTTCGTCAGATTAACCACAAAGTATTAGCTTACCTTGCAGGTATTCAGTCTAGAGACACTCAGGACTCTTAGAGTGGCACAGCTTGATGAAAATGTTTCAGCATGCAGAGCTGGACCTGCTAAATTTAGTATAAAAACAACAATATAATCATTATTAAGACTGTTTTGTGTCTAACTGATGCAAAGTGATACACTCATTTGTAGGACAGATACAAATGGTCGACTCCACATGTCCCTGCATGCCCGCATTCTAATCTCAAAGCCAATGTCCATCAATATCATATTAATACTGTGCGAATGTGATTACCCTTGGCGGGGGATTAGTCAGCTTGACCATAACCCTGGAATCAATCAAGATAAGCCATCTTTTATGCAAGTTTTCATCCAGGCAATATGCCATAAAAACGACGAAAGATTCAGTACCTGATAACAGAATCTCAACAATTCCACAAGATTCCAACTCTCAAAATAACTAAATAACTAAATAACTAAAGATTATTGATAAGCCAATAATCCTGAGCATCCATTGTGCTCTTTTTTACGGTTCCCCTTTGCAGAGCTCCCAGATGGTCCCGCTTTGTTTTGTTCAGCCACTATTACAGCATGTGATTAGTGGTTTGCAGATATTGCAAGCAAGCACACATTTACACACATACACACACACGCTATACGCTTTAATATTCTGAGAGTGAGGCGGGAGGAGGAAGCCTGCAGGCTAATTAACGTGCTGCTGCTGGGAGCTGGAAAAGGTCATCATGAGCTTAATAGGATGAGCTATAATACATTTAAGTCTTCAATCTGACGGAACTGGTTTTGGTAGGTTGTGCAAGAAAAAATAATTCGATCGGCATTAGACAGATGCTTCGGGCTGACCGATATTTCAAACTGATTACATGTTTACTGAGTAGAATTTACGGGTGAGGATGGGCATTTCTGCTTTGTCTTCTGCAATTTCCTGCATTTGTAGCCCTCAAGAAATAAATGCTTTGTAACACTAGTTCAGGTCATCCAGATTTCTCTTTTTTATAGATATATCTGTATCAATAGATTTGTACATTAAAAGTATTAGATATTGGCTCACAGTTCCTAAATCAATAGGAACAATGTATTTCTGGTGGTGGCTGTGTCATTGCATATTTGATTGAAATTAATTCTGCACCTTTGTAAATAAATCTGCATAAAGCACAGAAAATGTGCTAATCCGTACTGAATCGCAATGCTCTTCACTCTTACGGCTTTTATATTTTATTAACAAACAATGAGGAAATCACAGAATATGGGAACCCTTGACTGCAAAAAAGATTTCCAAATGTTATATCAACCCACTATTACTTTAACCGGTAACAACAGTACCTGTCTATAACTTCACAGCTCAGTCTGGCTTACCATTCTGCATGAGTGAGCGATACATGGCAGTGGATATTCATAATAAGCTTATAAACACATTTGCTTAAGCAGACCTTTAAGCACTTTTGCTGAATATTGAGATGTTGAATGACTGTTGTAATACTGTGTGTCAATAGTCTATTGGGCCCCTAATAAAAGCATGAGGCTCACAGATCTGAGGCCTGCTCTAATCTCCAATGAGTGAGTCAGTCATATAACATCCGTTGTATCCGAGACTACAGTGTGAGTCAGTCCGGCTCACCGGGGCTCACTAGAGCTTTGACTGGAGGAGAGAGCTGATTTCTGGCCAGGATCCGACTTAGCAAGCCCGCTTCCCAATATTTTCTCACAACTTTTGCAGCACTTCCAAAGAGAAAGTAGTAATAACAGTTTAACGTTTTGCAGTACACCATTAAGTTGTGTTGTGCTACATTCGTACACCCTATTCGCTGTATGTGATCTCTGTAGTTTTTATAGATTTTTAAAAATACACTGCATTCTGCCATGCTTTGGTTCACGATGTGCAAGATGAATAAGAAACATCCTCTCATGTTGTTCTGGTCCTGATTAATTGTCTTATCTCAGTTTAAATCTCAACATTATCCCCTACACTTAGTTTTCCACCCATGCTACTCTGAAGGCACACCCTCTAGTGGTACTGTGGACCGTTGCAGACAAAAGCAGCTTATCTCAGTCAAACAGCTACAAGCTGCAGCTATTCTATTAAAGAAATCACTGAATACAGTCTTAATCAACTTTTCATACAGCGCTGACAGGAACAACATTAAATGTAGAAGGCAAATTTACATCAGACTTCGGAAAAGAGTCCATGTAATAAAACAAAACACCAATCAGATCTTAGGCCATCCTATGTTAAGACCCAGTGGTGTTTATTTCATTTACAATGCCTTGCTTTTCCAGCCTGCAGCTCTACTGTTAGTGCTGAATCTGTGTGAAAGAAAGACCTACATTAATGAAGGCATGGGTAGCTTTACTCCTGACACGCAGAATTTTTTGCATAGTCCCCAACAAAACTTCTCTCTCAGCATTCAGCTCAACCCTCTGCTTGGGTCTTGCAGCACACAGCATCTCATCAAGGACCAGTCCAGCAGAGAAATCCCAAGGAAAATGTTTGATATACTGCATTTATTATTGTGAGAATACTGTGTACAGTCACAGTAGAAAGAAAAGGAAATGATACAGAAAAGAAACACAGTGGGGCAAAAAGGAAACAACAACCACATATTCAAGATTCAACAATGTCAACTCTCTCACCTGTAGAATGTGACTACAACACAAAGTCCATCATTAATTCTGAACTTCTTAACCACCCTTTTAGAAAAAATGTTGATGCTGATATGGCGTACCAGTACAGGTCATATCAAACCCTGAGTTTCAAGACCACCTCACTTTACAACATAAATGCTTTCTATGGAAATTTGCAGTGGTAGTAGCAACAATAATAATAATAATAATAATAATCATTATCATCAAACAAATAGAATTATACATTGCACAAGAATGTCCAATGTTTTAAAATACTTTGCTGTGGCAAAGAAAACATATTGGCGTTGGCGTTGGCGTTGACACTTGGTGATTATGGCGTGGTATCAATAAGCAGCAGCAAAAGGACTGAAATACCATCTCTAACAAATAACACAACTTTTTTTTTTATAATGACACTATGAACATTTATCTTTTAGAATACCTATGTGCTTGGCAGACAACCCTGATAAATATGACATGAGACATTAGAGGAGAATATACATTCAAAACCCCTCTTTTTCATACTTACTGTAAAAATTTGAACGGAGTTAGCAATAGCAATGTCCCAAGCCCATCTCTTAGATACAGCGTCTGATACACACTGTGTGCGTGGGAGTGTAGCTACTAAAGGGAGATTCCACTGATCTCTCCCTAGACTGTGACAGGGCAGTGAAGGCTGGGGTGGTGTTATTACAAATTCCAGATTTTTCTGGAACAATCTGAGGTGTCTTTCATAGGTATCCTCAGTCTCGGATGATTTAAACCCCCTGTACGTCACGCTAATATCTCTATAAACATGTGGTGCTTGAACCTGAGTGCGTCCAAGTGCACACAGTTATGAGTCCAATCTCATAGGCTTTGAAGTCTTTGGTTAGAAATGTAAAAGTTTCAGCGTGTGGGCAGAAGGCGGCGGGTCAAGTCTGCTTGTGTGTGCATGTGGGTATTTTCTCATGCCCAGTGTACCTGGGCCGCGGCTGCAGCAGAGTGTCTTTTTTTCTCCAGCAGTGAGGAGCCCAGCTGTTCCTCATTGATCTCCTTAAGTCTCTTTTCTTCCAGGAAGGCCACGAGAGAATTCCTCATATCCACCACCTCCAGCATCTGCTGTAAGATTTGCTCCTCCTCTGCCTGCTGCTCTGCGGTCTTTTCAGAGTCTAAACACACAACAAAAAAGGCAACAATATCAGGTGGAGCTGGTCCTTCCAGCACGTGTGCAGATTACGCATATTCCTTTTCAGAATCAGAATCAGAATCAGAATCAGAATCGTGTTTATTGGCCAAGTATGTGCAAGCACATACAAGGAATTTGATTCCGGTAGATGGTGTCTCTCCATATTGCAACAGAAAATTAAGTCGACACACGCAAACTTCTGTTTTTATATTTTTGTATTATTTGTATAGTGTACTTTTTATACTGTACTGTCGTGTTGTATAGCTTGTATTCTATTGTTTTTGCTGCTCTAACTTTTGTGCTGTCCACGTTCTGCCATAACAATGCAAATTTCCCACTTGTGGGACTAATAAAGGGTTATCTTATCTTAAAAACAGCAACATTTGCTGTTTTTGGTCTGATGACAAACATATGTATTGATACGTATCTGTTAAACACTATATTACAAAGTATATTGACACCCTTTTTAATTAGCGAATCAATGCACCCACTGCCGAGACCTGCGTTTAACTGCATACACACCATTTACACAGCTTCTATAATCTCCATAGAAAAACACTGTCAATCGAATAGGAAGAGAATAACACAGCTGCACATGACCCCAATGTCACCATCTGCAGTGGCAAGCGCTGGATAGAGGGGTATAAAGCCCTCTAGCACTGGACTGTGGAGCAGTGGAACTGTGTTTTCTGGAGTGACAAAGCTCTATTAATACACTTGGTAAGAGTTGGATTGGTGTTTCCAGAAAATCAGTACCTGAGTTCACTAATGTTCCTGTGCCTGAAGGTAATATATGCAATGCTAGTGTAAAGCCTTCCCAGCAGAGCAGAGGCTTTTACTGCAGCAATAGGAGGATAAACTCTATTAATAACTGTGAAGAAACACTGCATCAGCAAGTCTCTATAAATCTTTGGGTATATAGTGAATATTTAGCTGCTGTTGTCCAGTTACATACTTATGTAAACCATCTGAATTTAAATTATGTTTATAGGTGGCTCACATTGTGATTGGCAAATGAGAATGTACGGCAGGATTTACTGGATACTACTTATTCCAATACATGATGCCAAGCATGTTTTTCAATTTTCTGATTTTTATTATTTATTTTTATTTTTTTATATAGTAAAGTAAGTGCAACAATGGCATTGACATATTAACAGAGAATTAGATTTAAAGGCAGAAATAACCACCTTTTTGTTCAGTATTAACGGGTTAAGGAAGGAACTGGCTATATAAAATAGTCATAGAATTCATAACGTTTATAACATGGACTAAGCAAATTCAAGATACTGGTCTTGTTAAGGCTTTAGTACAAAAAAGTTGGATTTTTATTTTTGAGTATTATCCCTTCGATTAAGACGCATGTTCAGACAAATGTTAGTCAGAGAACTTTGCAAAAACTTTTGTCTTAGCCCTAGTTAGTCACTGAACCATTTAAGTAAAATGAGGACATAAATGCATTAAATACTAAGAAATTCAGAAATGTCACGATAAAATTTCAAAAACTGTACTTTTAATTTTTGTGCTAAGAATATTATCTGTAATTAAAAATTATGTTTTTAATTAGATATTTAGAAAACAGAAAACCTTTTCAATTGTGTTCTCAGAATTTGGACTGCCCTGTACTTCTCTTGCACATCTTTATATGTTATTGTTTTATAAACAAAGCTTTTTAATTCTAGGCCACAGACCAGATTTTTCACTGCGTTTCTGGCATCCAAAACACCCCATTAAAGCTTCAGAATATTACACAAACTATCAACCACACATACACCTCATTAAAGTATTTTGGTGCAAGCATGTGCCATGCAACTTAACAGGTATGCCTTATTGCCAAAATGGTCTCAAGATAACAATTCAAAATACATGAAAACTGTAAAATTCCAGAGTGAATCATGCTCAAACTAAAAGTGCTTTGTAAATACCCTCTATCTCCATATAGCGCCGCAGCTCCAACTCCAGGATGCTCTGCTTATCCTCCAGTTCCAGCTGCCGAGATCTATGGGGTTGAACAACAAAATTAAACATGAAATTGCACTAGCATTTCATATGGAGTCATATCACGGTGACAGTCAGCCTAGGTGATTTTAAGAGTGGGGGTTCCAGTGGGGGAGTGTTATGGAATGCAAATATATGTTAAATACACTACATTATAAGGAGGGCTTAAATACAGCCTACCCACTTTCATGTTCAGCTTACCGAGCATTAGCACATATATTCAGTGACAGTCAGAATAAAGGTTACCAGAGCAACACGACAGAGGAAATGGCTTTGTGAAAGGCCTTCATTATTGGAGAAATAACTCCCCCACCACCAACGCCTCACCCACATGCAAAACCAGTATCTCAAACAGAGCCCTTTCCCAGTTTAAAGGACTGATGTAAATTAAATGACATCCAAGCACGGATCAAATAAATATTAACAACGGCTAATGTAAATAATGTCTACATTTGTTCAGATGGTCTGCTTCTAATGTACAGGATTTAATGAGCTGGTATGAGCAAATTTAAGCTTGAGACTTACGCCACCATGAGATCAGACTCTTCTGAAACCAGAGCATTCTTCTCTTGGACCAGCTCAATCCAGTCATCTATCATGGTAACTGATCCATCGGACTCTTAAGGAGAAACATAAAAATGAGTGTGCTGTTCATGAAACACCATCAAATGTGGCTTCATACTTCAGTCTCTTCCTAAAATACTTCAATGTGAAGTATGATCTTATACTTTAGATCACTTCTATCATACAACACTCTCCAGATAGGTAGCCATTGCCATCAATGTTTGCTCCTCCCAGTGAAATGGGATTGCTAGCTTTGCAGCAACTAGTAGTGGGCAGTATGGCTAAAATTAAAACCACAGTATAATGAAAGTTTTGAGAGATGCCATAGTGTAATTATTTTGGTAAAAATTAAAAGTCATTCATTCATGCATTTATTCAAGTGGCCTTGTGGTTAACTAATGGTTAATGCTTAACCGCAAGTGGCCAGCTGTTTCTTCCATGCTTAAACTACAATGGTAGTAAAGGGTCATACCAGGCTGTCCTCTGAGTGATCTCTCCAGCGTCACTCCCTTCTCCTCCAGGTCCTTAAATGTTACCTCAATCTCTTCCAGCCTCCTCTGGATAGACTGTAGATAGGAAACATCAGACACCAAGAACATCATCAGTGAAGGCAGAACCAGTGCAGAACTGTAGACAGCAAATCTTTGAATTTAGATCTAAAAGCTGTTTGCCACGCATTCTTACAAGGGTGGTTAAACACCGCTGCAGAGGAAACGTAATCTTAGCTTGTTAGTGCTGCCTACAGAACTGCCTACAGCTATTGAGGATCACATCAAATTCGTTCGCCAGGAGCTACGTGGATCTAAAAGAATAATCCCTGTCATATAAAGAGATAGTTATTTCTAACCTGAGCTTTGTGGAAGCGCTGCAGTTCGCTCATTTTAGCTCTTCGCTCCAGAGTCCTCATCTTCATCAGCTCCTGGCGCTCTGCTTCAGACAGTTTCACTGATACAGACTGGATACAGGAAACAGTTAAATGAATCAGCCACAAAGTAAAGTCAAAGAACTCAAAGACAACCCTGTACCTTCACAAGGGAAAATAAAAGCTTCAAAATGCGATCATGAGAAATGTTTGTGGATGCATTCTTTCTTCAAGGTCAGATTTCTAGCAGGCACCTGCTCACTGAAACATGCATACAACGACTGTTGTTGAAGCATCTAACCTGGCCTTCCAGAGAATAATCCACTGTCATAAGAGCCTCATCAGTCTCTTCTTCATCCTCATCATCGACAGGATCAGCATCGACCTCATCTTCCGAGTCTGCTTGAATTTGCACTGGCAATGAAATCAAAGTATAAAAATCAGTTGAGAACAGGAGTTCTGTCTCAGACTCCAGCCCTGGAGGGTCCCAGTCTAATGTTGTTAAATTCATTTCCAAGCCCTTGATGTGCAGAGCAAGGTAAACATTAAAGTGATAGTTTCATGCAATTTTCCCTTACACAAAACATAGCTTTTAGGTGTCTGCTTCTTTCATTTTTGCACCAAAGCCGCTATACAACCCTTAACAATTCCATGAATTTCTACATAAATCTGGCCTGATGTGATCAGGTCTTCATAAAAACCTAAGAGAACCTAATGAAACAGTTACACAGTATTCCATTCAATTACCGAACACAGTGATCCAGCATTAAATATCTTTCGACAAATTTCTAGCATGACTGTAGCTAAGAAATAATGGAAGCTTTACAGACTTCATGCGAAAATGTTCACACACTTGCCTGACATATTTCGGCTTATAAAGCTGAACAAAACTACAGTGCATGGTTATTTTTTTATCAGTTATGCCCACTTTTGTAGCCATCATGCTGTAACCCAGACCAGAGTTTGACACAGGTGGCTTAGGAGAGAAAAAAAGGCAGTTGTCCTACCTGCAGGCCTTAGAACACTGAAGCGTTGCTGCAGTCGGGGTGAGGACAGGTTCCAAGGGGAGAACTTTGACCTGATCCTGCCTTTTTGAACCTGAATGGGCTTCTGGGGCTCGCCTTTCCTTCTGAAACACCGTCGATTCTTCTTCTCCCGAATGTGGCTCTGTGATGCCCCCCCGCTCCAGTAGCCCTCCTCCTCACCTCCATCATGGGGCTTAGAGGACGAGGAAGTAGAAGCAGCCGATGAAGACGCAGGTGTTTCCGAGTCTGAGTCTTGGCTGAAACTTAGGTTCACCAGCTGGGTCTTCTCCTCATCTGTCAGCTGCAGCTTTTTGAGGGACTGCTTGGGTCTGGAATTGGCCATCCCGTGATGTTCGCCGTCCTCTGTCTGGGGTTCCTCTTCATTTTCAGTGATTGATGTGGAGGTGGTGAGGTCTTGGTTCTGCTCACTGTGTGAGGGGGACGGTAGCACATTATGGATGGTGCGAGGTTTGGGGACAGGAGCTGAGGTTGATGTTCGGGAATTGCGTGGGGCCGGAACTGGGACGGCAACAGAAGAAGACTCCTCCCCATTCTGGTGTTGATTGGCTTCTCTCGTCTGTGGCTGGCTTTCTGAAATCAGTTCTGTAGATATGACAGGCTTATCAGAGTCTTTGGCAGTACTGGTTGCCAGCTGGTCCTCCTGATCTTCAAGGGTGTTAGATTCTGTGGCTTCATCACAGTGAGGGTCTATTGAGATTTTATAGGAGCCTTTTCTCCTTACAGAGTGGAATGACTGGGGAGACTCACTCCCTTTGTTATCCTCCTTTTCAGTCTTTTCATTTGTTCCGTTCTCTACCCCACTCTGCTCATTATCAGAGGCCTGGATGTGATCCTGGATAAATGGTGAATAAATACATGCGTAATTTAATATCATAATGTGATAATATGCTTTAAATAGGTTTCACAATGGCGAATCTGTGAGAAACCAAGAGGTCAAATACATGATTCATCTGTTAAACAACAGTGACACTGTGCTGTAAAAAGCATGCCTGGAAAAATATGTGCAGCACACACACACACACACACAAACACACAATCCTGCTGCAGCTCTGAAGAGTCTTTTGATAAAACGATGGAAATTCGATCTCACAGGCATTAGGTCTGCCAAGGCGCGCGCACACACACACACACACACACACACACACACACACACACACACACACACACACACACACACACACACAC
>JBBPCZ010000142.1:22092900-22108068 GCA_037974445.1 Brycinus macrolepidotus | reverse complement strand
AGTCTCATTTTTCCCAAACACGGCATTGATCAGGAAGGTCTTCCCAGAAAACTTCCCCCCAAACACAACAGCTCTAAGCTCTATAAAGCAGAGAACAAGTGAAAGATGGACAGACATCCATTAACAGAGAAGGAAGAGTACATATCATGTCTATATGTCTAATATGTGCTATAGAAGATTCCCAGAACTGTTAGTGGTGCCTGAAAGAATAACATCCTTCACTGTTAAACAGTTATTTGGTTGGGTAAAGAGCATTTGCAAAGTCAAAGTTTAGATGCTAAAGGATGTTATTACAGACTACAAGTCCAGGGGTTTCTCATGGATAAGGAACGACAAAATTCTGTATGTATTTCTCATGGTTGAGTGATTAGTGTGGTTGTGTTTTGACAGTATTTTTTTATCGAATAGTAGCCGTTTGAAGTGGCCATTAAAGAAGAAATATTATTGAATTAAGTAATCTTACATTTTATCAATGAATATTAATGGACAACTTGTTTAATTAACTATTTTTTTTTAAAAATCCATCATTAGGAAATGATTATTCTAATATGTGCTGCAGAAGATTCCCAGAACTGTTAGTGGGGCCTGAAGGAATAGCATCCTTCATGTAAAACAATGACATGGTTGGGTAAAGAGCATTTGCAAAGTTTCAGAGTTCAAAGGCCAATGGATGTTATTACATACAAAAAAATATATATATTTCTCATAGCTAATGATCAGCGTGGTTGTTTTGACAGTGTTTTTTTAAATTGTGTAGTAGCCATGTGAAATGGCCACTGAAGAAAAAAATATTCATAAATTAATGAATATTATATTTCATTAATGAATATTAATGGATGCTTTATTTTCCTTAATGGTCCAAATATGTTTCAGGCCAGCCAAATACCCTTTCAAAAATTGTGTTTTTTTCTTTTGAGAGACAGTTTTCAGTGATTAATATGTACATCCTATATTTTTCTTGTATTTTATTTTTCCCTGAGGACCAAGCTTTTATGACATTGCCACATGTTCAGATACAAAAAAATGGATTCTTTCAACTGAGCATACAGACATCTGCCACATGGCCATCAAATTCAATGCAACACTCTTTTATCTTCTGTTCTCTGTCATCGCTTCTGGCAGATTTGCTGTTTAGAATTTAGGTCCCGCAGCCCCGGGTTCTACAGCCCTACAGCAGGGGTTAACAGAAAACAAATGAGCAATAAAGAAGTACATTGAGTGGTGCCAGACCTTAGTCATGTCCTGGCAGATTCAGTGAGGAATTGCAAAGATTATCAGTAGAATACATCTCTGACTGTTCTGAACTTTGTGAGTGTTGTAATGTAACAAAAAACACTTAAGAAAATATGTAAATGCTTATATTAGGCGATGAAATCTGAGGAAAGCAAAAGTGTAGTTTCAGCTGACTTTCACACCAAACCTTCATTCAATTGTATCAGAACAACTGGTGCACATGTATGTCACTGTTAGACCCTGATTACAACTAAGACATTAACAAGAAAATAACCTTAAGGATGGACTGCTGGAAAAACTATGCACCTGAGCTTGCTACGAGGACCAGGCCTTCAGACCATGGCGTTGCCAGATGCTGCTAGCTAGGAGAAGGGACATTGCAAGCAGTGTGCAAGGAAGCCAAAGCGCTGCAAATGGGCAGGGGTCCATGCAAGGCTAAAAACTAACATGGTCGCCAGAGATTTCAAGCATGCAAATCTCAAGTCAAGTCTTCCTAAATCCTACCAGTATGTGGACTTTGTGACAAGGGGGGCGATCATGCTGGACTGTGTTTACACAAAAACTATCCTGAGACTTGACTACACTTTGGCTACTCAGACCACATCTCTGTTATCTCAGCACACAGACCAATCATCAGTGCTAAGTCTGTTCTGAAACAGCCAAAAACCTGCCATCTCTACTCTTCAGGACTGTTTTGAGCACACTTTCTGGCACATATTTAGGGAGGCTGCAACCTAAGGTGGTTCTGTCAATCTGGAGGAGTACATGGTGTCAGTGACTGGCAACATCAGCAGGTGCTTTGACGAAGTTTTTGTCTCCGAGACCATCATCACATATCAACCAGGACCCGCGGATGACTGCAGAGGTGAGCATGCTGTTGAGAACCACCGCCTTCATATCAGGTGATAAGGATGCACTAAGAACAGCAAAGGCCAACCTGTCCCGGGCCATCAGAACAGCAAAGTGCACACATGATCAGAAAAAATTTACGGCCACAAGACATGGCGCATGTGGCAAGACATCCGGGTCATCACCAACTGCAGGACAACTCTGCCTGCCTATGACAGTGAGGCCTCCCTTCCAGAGGTGCACAAACTAGCAGTGAGGAAGACCACCCTGCGCCCCAATGACCAGGTGCTCTGTGTGACCATGGCTGATGGAAGAGTAAATTCTGCTTAGAGTCAACCCACAGAAGGTTGTGTGCAGACCCCCCAGGCCATCAGCTTCTTAAATCAGCACTGAACACAAAATGTACTTCACACACACTCTGAACTGAATGGCTTCCTTCCCCCAAACACACTGCATATATACACTAAAGTGTTGCTATCGGGGCTGTTTTTGCACAGTTATATATTGTTTTCTACCTCAATCCTTGCATTTTTTGCACACCTAACTACTCTGTTGGTAGAATGTAGTATCTGTCGTAATCCTGTATGCAGACAGATCTTTAGGCTTATTCATAAATTCTATGTTTGCAGAGCTGTGTGAACATAGAAAACTAATCTCTTCAAACCAGAGCTAAATTTCTAAAGGATGTTTAAAAACATCAGAACTTAGCAATAAGGCTTATTCACACCCATTGACTGATTGGTCAGTTTATGGTTCTCTGTCCTTCTTGGAGGCTGCCACAGTTATTTTCCGTGCAAGAAAAAATCATTACGTAACGAAGTTTTGTACAGAACAATGTATGTGTTTAAATATGCACATCTGCCGTGGCTCCTTACAGTGTACTCTTGTGCCTTATTAAAAAATTGTTCAAAATATGAAATAAAAATGAAAGTACTGTTCTTTATGAACCAATGTTAAATTGAAATGGTTATTTGCACTGAAATCTTTGGCACTGAAAACATAATTTTATCAGTCTGACATTTAATGACATCTTCCTCGTATGAATACTGTTAATAGAAATCCTGTACAGAAATTTACACAGACCTGTTTTCAAGATGGATTGAAATATTGTTTAATCATAAATGATTTGAAAAATAAAAGTTATTTTAAATCCCTCATATATTTTACTATTTACTTTAATGATAATGTTTCATCTATAGCTCTCTGGGTCCCCAAACAACAACAAAGCCATTCTCAGCATAACAGGATAAAAAAACATCATTACACTGTTTCTTAACATACTCACCCATTACAGCGTACTTCCGACCTGCTCAGACAAATCTTCACCTACTGAGGAATTTTTGTTACGCCTTTAAAGGGGGGAAATGAACACAGGGCACGCGTGGCTGCTCTTCATTCTGTGTTATAGAGAATGAATCCAGAAGATTACAATGACAAAACAAACAAACAAATAAACATGCATGTCTGACCCTATGGAGAAGTTACTCATGCTAAAGTGTGAATGCACGTAAACTTACGAAACTTTTTTAACAGAATGGCCTCTAAAAAGGAGGATACCACATCAAGTCTATCCTGTTTCCAGTACAAAAAAATGGACTTTGCTTTGTGCACTGGGGCACAGTCATGCTGGAATAGAAAAGGTTCTTCCCCAAAGTGTGTCCACAAAGTTGGATGCATCGCGTTGTCCAAAATGTCTTGGTGTGCTGAAGTATTAAGATTGCCTTTCACTGGAAGCAAGGGCCCTAGCTCAAACCCTGAAAAGCAAGTGTGTCCCAATACCTTTGTCCATATAGTGTATGTACGAAGGCTATTCACTACTGTGGCAACACCACCAGTTTATACAAACACATGAAAAACTGCGAAAAAGAGAACCACAAAAGAAACGAAGAGAAGAGGGAAATCCCTCAGACAGACCTCCAGAACAGAGACAGAGGTCACTGGTACAGTTAAAGTGAAAGAAATATTTTACCCATGTCCAGGGTTGAAAGTAGTTTTAATTCTTGCCGGTACTACTACCACAACCATAATCACTTCATATTGTTCACATTTCCTCTTGTATCTTTTGGGGGGGGCGGGTTCTTGCTGAAAGATTTGCAAGATCTTCAGCAAGATGTGTTTTCTTGCTGAAAGTGCAACCATGACTGGTTTTGAATGTGGGAGTTTGGAAGGCAGCTGTTCTCCCCTCTTCTCAGTCACTGAATCTTTTAGCACTGGTCTACTTTCATCCCTGGTCATGTCTAATCTTCAGAATTAGTTAATGTTCTTTTTTAAAGTGTAATAGGTCATCATAGTTGTTACTTTAGCAGACTGATTTCTATAGACTATATTCAAACATTCAAATAATATATTCAGCTCGCTGAAATGTGTTAAATTATTTTTTTGGAACTGAAAAAATGTGTCTCTGAGCTGAAATATGAAAATAGCTGAATATAATATCCTTTTGAGTTAACTGTGAACGGGGCACTATAGGATTCATATATTTAGGCCACAAGTAGATAGGCTATAGACTTAATTATTTTGTTATTTCATCTAGGTAAATCTCCAAGAGCTGTGAATATTTCAGAGAGCCTTGCTGAAATGATTGAAATGGACTTGCAAAGGGTTTTAGGAATTTTGTGAAGACACTAGATCAACGCTACCCCAGGGACTGGTAAGTAGGCACAGACAGCTGTGTGTAATTTGGCCCAACCCCTAGCTTTTTAAGATCAGGCACAGCGGCAGGAAGCTAAGAGATTGTTTGGGGCTTTCCAGTCACTAGGCACCTGGTTAGAGGTGTGTTGCTGCACAGAAACATCAGGAAGCAGTTGCATCAGTAAATGGAGCAGACAAGCGCAAGAGATAGCGAGCAGCACCACAAGCCAGTCACAAACTCTTGAGAGCTCGACATACGGTCACGATTGTCAGCCGTTATTTTAGAGTTATTGGGTTTCCTTTACTTTTCCCATTGTTGCTGGCTTTATTTGTTTCTTTAACCTGAACCAGAGCACCATTAAGGTTATAACAGGGCTGAGTTCAAGTTTAAGTTTATTAATATGGCACATTATCATCTTCAGCATTAGATAATGTTATTTTTCAATGTGTAATTGGACATCATAGCTGTTTCTTTAGAAAACTGATTACCTACAGATGATATTCAAACATTAAAATAATATATTCAACCCACTGATACATGTTAAATTAATCGTGTTATTGGAATTAAAAAATGTGTCTCAGACCTGAAATATGAAAATGGGTGAATATAATAACCTTTATGTGTTAAATGTGAAAGGGGCACTATAGGATTCATATATTTAGGCTATCTGTAGATAGACTATAGACTTAATTGTTTGGTTATTTCACCTAAGTGAATCCCCAAGAGCTGTGGATATTACAGAGAGCCTTCCTGAAATTACTGAAATGCACTTGCAAAGGGTTTTAGGAATTTTGTGAGGACACTAGATTCATGCTACAAGATTCCAAGTAGGAAAAATATAATGGAAGGGAAAATATTAGGACCGTATGAAGAGTGCTGTACTCACAACAGACATGTGGACATCAAAAGCCACAGAGGCTTATTTAACCATGACACATTATTGATGAGAACTGGCAAATTAAAGCATACAGGATAGAAAACTAGTTTTTCAGAACAACTGTAAGACTGTAATCCCAGATCATGGTGCCAGTATGGTTGCTGCTGTACACAAAGGAGGTTGGGCACATATCCATGTTTTGCCCACACCTTAAATTTAGCGGTAAAAGACTCCATTAAGGCTCTACCTGATCTTCCTACATTCAGCTGAAACCAGGTGGAACTCTGTGTTCTACATGTTGGAGAGACTATTTGAGCAGAGGGAAGCTTGTTACCACATTCCTCTGTCTTCTAAGAAAGAGCTCACTGTACTTAATTGAGGAAGACTGGTCCATCATCAGACTCTCCATTGATGCCCTGAGACCATATGAAAAAATAATAAGAGATAACATGTTTCAGTTTCAAAACTGATTCCCCTGGTGTCACTACCTCTGAGATAACCTGCATCTTATGAGCACCAAGGTAGCAAGCCTGTTGCTGAGCTGTCAGCACAATGCCAACATCGTTTCAGAGGTATTGAAACCTTTCAGCACCCTCAGTATTAGCTCCTGAACCAAACTCAAGCTCTGACACCAGCTCTGCCTCTCCAATGGCTCCTGCGACTACCTCACACTCCCCTGCAGGGGCTGCTGCATCCTCACCTGCAGCAAAAGGTGGGATATGGACAGAGTTTGACTTGCATCCCAGCAGTGCACGACTGGCACTGATGCCATCATTGAAATGTGCCAGTACTCAGAGGAGAAGCCAGATCCACAGGATCAAGACTCACTACTTTGGTGGAAAAAGAATGAGCCAGCACTCCCCTCTCTAAGTCACTGCATCATCTGTACAGGCAGTAGGGATTTTCTCAAAGCTAGGACACTTAGTAAGGCAGAGAAGAAGTATAATAAAAGGGAAGTGTGTAAACGTGTAATTGTTTCTGATCAAAAACTTCTAACTCAGTAGTTCTCAGCAGAGTGACAGGGCCACAGTGGGAGCCTCAAGGAATATTTCCTTGGACACAAGAGGGCTTTCAGGGGTAAACAACCAAAGGGTGAAAATGAGGGCCAACTGCAGTTTGTGCTTTTGTTTAGTTATTTGCACTTTATTTATTTTTTCACAATTAATTGTGCTTACTTTGTTTATTTAAAAAACAGAGAAGTGTAATGAAAGGAAGATAGAAATGACAAAATCATTTAGTGGTCATGAAAGTATATAAATTTAGCATATTGATGATGCATTCATCTCATAAATCATGACACACTGCTCTCCCCTAAAGGAAAAAGAATTAGTATCAGGATCTGCGATACTGGCCCTGTGTTCACACCACTACCATCAAGTATTTTAGCTTTTATCTCACTTCCTGATATTCCTGTCTATCCTGTTTCCAGTACAAAAAATGGCAACAGCCCCAAACATGCACATCTGAGCCTATAGAGAAGTTAATCACGTAAAAGTGCAAATGCATGTTAGCGTATGAAAGACTTTTTAACAGAATGGTCTTATAAAAAGAGTACAAGTCTGTCCTGTTTCCAGTACTGACCTACAATTTTACACTGTATAATAACAACAAAATGCTCATAGATTTTTATAATCAGCTGAAATATTGCTTCACTGCGTTGCACAATATATACAGGACCTGTATATGGATTAGTTTTTTAAATATTACCTTTAACTGGTATGTCTTTCACTTAAACTTGTTAACTATTGAACTATTCGAACAAACTGTTTAACTATTAGCATTCACGGGACTGAAATTAGGCAGGCTTAACAACAAAATTTACATTTACGTATTTTCCAGACATAAAAGATGAACTAAAATCACATCCTTTTATGTTCTTACACTGCTTCCTACATAAAGATTTTAGTACTTAGAACTCTCCTCTGGTTCTTACACTGTCCTGAAACTTGTGTGTTTCCTCGTATTGAGAGTTGCTTTGGATAAAAGCGTCTGCCAAATGAATGTAATGTAATGTATCACTTGTGCTCAACTCGCCTGACCTTGTACTGACAACAAGTTTACAGTAGTAAAGGTCACTGAGCCTCACACACTTCCCCATACAATACTGCCTCACCCTTACCACTAATCTGCACTCTACAGGTTACTGCTATATGCTATCAACAGGTAAAATCTAAATATTCTTACCTTGAAGGGGAGAAAGAAACACTGGAATAAACACAAGACATGTGTGACTGCTCTTCCTTCCGTCACAAATGTCGCAAACCATCGACTCAAATATCAGTAGTATCGAGGCCAACGTTGATACAGGTATCGGATTAATACTAGCATGAAAGTATCAATACCTTTGTTTCAGGTTCTCTCCTCTTCAGTACATTGTTCCCATTTTATTAAAAAGTAGACATGTCTGTGCAAACAGCGCTCCTTTCACATCTCGCATACTTTGCCCCTCTTCCTCCTCCTCCTTCCCTGATGTAATCTGATCTAATCTATGCTGTATTTTGTTTTGCTGAAGTGCCATCACCTGATTCAGCGACGCTGCAGTATGTGAAAGGGCACATCATGAGGAAATATTTTTCCAGCTGTAAATGAAAACATTGTAAACTGCAATGTACACTATATGGACAAAAGTTTTGGGATGCCTGACCATTACACCAACAGGGACTAATAACATTGCATTCAAATACATAAACTTTAATATGGAGCTGGTCCCTCCTTTGCAGCTATAAAAGGCCCTAAAAGAGCTAAGCCCTAGAAAACCAGTTGGACCAGATAACTTGGAGCCTGGCTTTCTAAAACTGGCATCTGAAATTGTAGCTGGACCACTGTGCTACATTTTTAATTCAACGCTGTTATCAAACAAAGTTCCTAAGGACTGGAAATCGGCCTTTGTTATCCCCCTTCTGAAAGGGGGTGATCCAACTCTGTTAAATAATTATAGACCAATCTCTAAACTCTCTGTTGTGGCTAAAGTGCTTGAATCTCTGGTCAATGGACAAGTTAAAGAATGTATAGAAACCAACTCTATTCTTTCACCATATCAGTCAGGTTTCTGAAAAAAATCATAGCACTGCTACTGCTGCCTTGAAGGTCATAAATGACATAACAAAAGCTCTTGATGACAAGCAAAGTTGTGTTTCTTTGTTTCTGGACTTTTCTAAAGCCTTTGACACTGTGGATCACCAGATTTTAATTGATCGTTTTATAGGTATTGGATTTTCTAAACAAGCTGTTGGGTGGTTTGCAAATTATCTCACAGATAGAACCCAGGCAGTTCAAATAGATGGCTCTACCTCTGATTTATTGCAAGTTCATAAGGGGGTTCCACAAGGTTAAATTATTGGTCCATTATTGTTTACTATATATGTAAATAACCTGGGGCATGATATTCCGAATTCAGATTTTCATTTCCATGCAGATTGATCTGCACCTAAGCCTGCAAAGGCTTTTAATTATCTTCAATATGCGTTTCACGGAGTACAGGAACAGCTTTGTCATCTACAACTTGTTTTAAATACTATATATGAATGCATCTGCTCATTGTCTTCGTATGTTGGATGGTGTGTATCATGGGGCACTGCGGTTTCTTACAAACTGTGGTTTTCGCACTCATCATTGTGTGCTCTATACTAAAGTGAATTGGTCATCTTTATATCCTTGTCACCTCAGTCATTGGTATGTGTTCATCTATAAAGCCATTCTGGGAAAAATTCCTTCTTATTTATCATCATTTTTGATATGGAAGCGAGGAGGTTATATTCTCTGTTCAATGGGCATTTTGAAATTGGTTGTTCCGAAAGTAAGAACTGAATTGGGAAAGAAAGCTTTTAGGTTTTTGGCACCTGATGCTTGGAACAATCTTCAATCTGAAATTCATTTGCAAAACATAGTATCCCTGAATGATTTTAAAGCTCAGGTGAAAACACTGGAGTCCAGGCATTCTGTATGCAAGTGTTTTATGTAACTATGTTTTAATGTAATAATTTTTTCTATTGTGTGACTGTCGGACTGTAACTGTGTTGCTGCTATTTTGGACAGGTCTCCCTTGCAAAAGAGATCTGTGATCTCAATGAGACAAACTTGGTTAGATAAAGGTTAATAAACAGCTTCCACTCTTCTTGGAAGGCTTTCCACAAAATTTTGCAGTTACTATGGGAATTTGTGCCCATTCATTCTGTAGAGCATTTATGAGGCCAGACACAGATTTTGTATGAGAATATTTTAACACCTGTATGGAGTAGAAAGAAATGGCGGTGGGTGGCAGTAATGAAACTAGCAGTAATGACAGGCAGTTGGGCTCAAAACAGCACAGACAGTTCGGAGGCAATTCAGAACGACTTAGAAGTAAATGATAAGGGGATCATTTCAGATGGCATAACATTAGCAGATGTGTTTTCTTGCTGAAAGTGTGACAGTGACTGGTTTTGAATGTGGATTTTGGAAGGCAGCTGCTCTCCCCTCTTTCCAGTACTGTGAACCGCCACTGAATCCTTTAGCACAGGCCTACTTTCATCCCTGGTCATATCTGATCTTTAGCATTAGTTAATGTTTTTTTTTAAAGTGTCATGGGTCATCATAAGTGTTACTTTAGCAGACGGATTACCTATAGACTATTTTCAAACATAATATATTCAGCTCACTGAAACGTGTTAAATGAATTATTTTATTGGAGTGTGCGTCAGACCTGAAATATGGAAATGGCTGAATATAATAACCTTTTTGTGTTAAATGTGAAAGGGGCACTATAGAATTCATATATTTAGGCTACCTGCACATAGGCTAGAGACTTAATTATTTTATTATTTCACCTAGGTGAATCCCCAAGAACTGTGGATATTACAGAGAGCCTTACTGAAATGAGTGAAATGGACTTGCAGAGGGTTTTAGGAATCTTGTGAGGACACTGGATCCATGCTACAATGTTCCAAGTAGGAAAAATTTAATCGAAGGGAAAATATTAGGACTGTATGAAGTGTGCTGTTCTCACAAAAGACATGTGGACATCAAAAGCCACAAAGGCTTATTGATGAGAACTGGCAAATTAAAGCATATGGCCTAGAAATCTGTACAGTCTTGGCCAAAAGTTTTGAGAACGACAACAAAGTTTGCTGCATCAGTGTTTTTAGATCTTTTTGTCAGATGTTTCTGTGGTGCACTGAAGTATAATTACAAGCATTTCAAAAATTCCAAAGGCTTTTATTGACATTTACATCAGGTTTATGCAAGGAGTCAATATTTGCAACTTCTGCAACCCATTCTTGCATAATCAATGTTTGTCAGAATTTGTGGGTTTTTGTTTGTCCACCCGCCTCTTGAGGATTGAACACAAGACCTCAATGGGATTAAGGTCTGTGGAGTTTCCTGGCCATGGACACAAAATTTTGATGTTTCGTTCCCTGAGCCACTTAGTTATCACTTTTGCCTCATGACACGGTGCTCCATCATGCTGGAAAAGGTATTTTTCTTCACCAAACTGTTCTTGGATGGTTGGGAGATGTTGCTCTTAGAGGATGTTTTGGTTCCATTCTTTATTTGAGGCTGTGTTCTTTGGCAAAATTGTGAGTGAGTCCACTCCCTTGGATGAAAAGCAACCCCACACATGAATGGTCTCAGGATGCTTTACTGTTGGCATGACATAGGACTGATGGTAGCGCTCACCTTTTCTTCTCTGGATGTCCCAAAACAATTGGAAAGAGGCTTCATCAGAGAAAATGGCTTTACCCCAGTCCTCAGCAGTCCTATCCCTGTACTTTTCGCAAAATATCAGTCTATCCTTGATGTTTTTCTTGGAGAGAAGTGGCTTCTTTGCTGCCCATCTTGACACCAGGCCATCAGGACTCCAGGAGCACTCACACCTGCCTGTTGCCATTCCTGAGCAAGTTCTGCACTGGTGGTGCCCCAATCCCGAAGATGAATCACCTTTAGGAGATGATCCTGGCTGGATCCTTGCTGGACTTCTTTGGGCGACTTGAAGCTGTCTTCACAACAATTGAACCTCTCTCCTTAATGATCTGATAAAGGTTGATTTAGGTGCAATCTGACTAGCAGCAATATCCTTGCCTGTGAAGCCTGTTTTATGCAAAGCAATGATGACTGTACAATTTTCCTTGCAGGTAACCATGGTTAGCAATGATTTCAAGCATCACCCTCCTTTTAAAGCATCCAGTCTACTATTCTAACTCAATCAGCATGACAGAGTGATCTCCAACCTTGTCCTCGTCAACACTCTCACCTGTATTAACGAGAGGATCACCGAAATTATGTCAGCAGGTCCTTTCGTGGCAGGGCTGAAATGCAGTGCAAATGGATTTTTAGTTCATTTTTTTTGGAAAAGAGGGACTTTGCAATTAATTACAATTCATCTTATCACTTTTCAAAACATTCTGGAGTATACGCAAATTGCCATCATAAAAACTGAAGAAGCAAACTTCATGAAAATTAATATTTGTGTCATTCTCAAAATCTTTGGCCACGACTGTAGTTTTTTAGAGAAACACAGTGCTGAGGAATGGGGAACAACTGACAAATTTCAGACTGTAATCCCAGATCATGGTGCTAGTATGATTGCTGCTGTACACAAAGCAGGTTGGGCACATGTCAATGTTTTGTATGCACACCTTAAATTTAGTGGTAAAAGACTCCATTAAGGCTCTCCCTGATCTTCTTGACTATTGTAGCTTTCTTTCACAACAGCATAAGAGCAGCAGAGAAGCTCAAAGTGATACAAACTGATACATTCAGTTGAAACCAGGTGGAACTCTGTGTTCTACATGTTGAAGAGACTATTTGAGCAGAAGGAAGCTTGTTACCACATTCCTGTCTTCTAAGAAAGAGCTCACAGTGCTTAATTGAGGAAGTCTGGTCCATGATCAGACTCTCCACTGATGCCCTGAGACTATTTGAAAAAGTAATGAGTGATATAAAGTGAAAAACATGTTTCAGTTTCAGAAATAATTCCCCTGGTGTCACTATCTCTGAGATAAACTGCATTTTATGAACACCACGGTAGAAAGCTAGCTGGTGAGCTTTCAGCACAATGCCAATGTCGTTTCAGAGGTATTGAAACCTTTTATGGTCTCGCTGTCAGAACCTACCTGGACACAAGATTAAAAACCTTGGGTTCCGCGATATGGCAAATGTTGAACCTGTGAAAGAGTGACTCATCACTGAAATGCAGTTAATGAATCAGACCTCAGCCCCTTCAATATCAGCTCCTAAACCAAGCTCAAGCTCTGCCACCAGCTTTGCCTCTCCAATGGCTTCTGCGACTACCTCACACTCCCTTGCAGGGGCTGCTGCATCCTCACCTGCAGCAAAAGGTGGGATATGGACAGAGTTTGACTTGCATCCCAGCAGCATGACTGGTACTGATGCCTTAACTGAAATGTGCCAGTACTCAGAAGAGAAGCCAGATCCACAGGATCAAGACTCACTACTTTGGTGGAAAAAGAATGAGCCAGCGCTCCCCTCCCCATCATCTTTACAGGCAGAAAAGATTTTCTCAAAGCTAGGACACTTAGTAAGGTAGAAAAGAAGTACAATAAAAGGGAAACGTGTAAACATGTACAGTAATTTTTTCTGAACAAAAACCTCTAACTCAGTAGTTCTCAGCAGAGTGACAGGGCCACAGTGGGAGCCTCAAGGAATATTTCCTTGGACACAAGAGGGCTTTCAGGGGTAAACAACCAAAGGGTGAAAATGAGGGCCAACTGCAGTTTGTGCTTTTGTTTAGTTATTTGCACTTTATTTATTTTTAACAAATAATTGTGTTTACTTTGTTTATTAAAAAACAGAGAAGTGTAATGAAAGGGAGATAGAAATCACAATCATTAAGTGGTCATGAAAATATATTCAAATTCAGCAAACTGATGTTGCATTCATCTCAAAAATCATGACACACTGCTCTCCTCTCCATGAAAGTAAAAAGTATTTGTATCAGTATCTGTGATATTGGCCCTGTTTTTACACCAACACCAACAAGTATTTTAGCTTTTATCTCATTTCCTGATTTCTGAAATTCAGCTCGAACAAGTAAAAAGTATTAATGCTAATAAAAAATAAACATGTAACAGTATTTTCTAAAATGTAAGATTTCAGTTCTCATTAAAAAGATCTCATGGCTTTTCTCAGTTCTTGTTAATAGAAGTAACATTTTCTACTATTATTAATACACCACAGAATTTTTTTTTATATATAATTACATTACATTCCTTGTATCAGTTCTTACACAGTTGCAATAGCCAGTTTACTTTTACAACATCCAGAAGAAAAGGGACAGGATCTCTTACTAAAAAGAAAATCACAACTGCAATTCTGCACTCAAATGTGCTAAAATACTGTAATTGTTTCTTTTCTACAATGTAAATGTTAACTAAACATGCAAAAGCATGCCAAAAAAAACCAAAAGTGCTGATTACACGTTTCATTACAGCAGTAATGAAAAAAAGCTTTCCAAAACATTGTGTCCAACTAAAGACTGGCTGAATCCGACAGGTATCCTTCAGAGCAGCTCTGCAACCACTGGGATACTTTCTGTCTGGATCTTTCTTTGTCACTGTCACTTGTCTCAAACTGGTCCTCTGTAGAAAAATGAACAGTGCATAAGTCTATTTAAACAGACTTCTAGCTGGTAATCTCATTTATAACAGTCATCTGAAACTAGGCTCATGCTGATTGTGTAGGTTACAGATCCACTTAAGACTGCAATGACATTAAAATACTGACATTAATAATTTACTGGTAATCTTTTGCTCACCACATCTGAGCTCGCTCAACGTTTCCAGAACTCTTCCCATTACTGCCTCTTCCCGTCTGCTCCACTCCCGATCAAGCATCTCTTTCACCTGATCCTTGAGTTTTATACTTTTCTCCTCATTCTGAACTGTTCCTGCATGTGCATGCAGACACAGACACAAAGTGACAATCGCTTTCTTGTTTTCTTTGTATTATATAAAACAATGTTGAATAAAATACAATCTAATTAGCAAAACTTTATAATACAGCAAGATTTACTCACTGCAGGGCTCCAGCTCTGTCTGAGACTCTTGTTTCTCACAGTAATTATCTGCCTCGGTGTTTGAACTCCTCTCACTTACTGCAGAGAATATGTAATGTTATTTTTATTTTAACATTAATGATTTTAACAGCTAAAACAGCCAAAAGCTAAAGTGGGTATCATAAGAAACTCACACTCGGGAGGGAATCCCATACTCTGATCTCCCCTTTTGGGAAATTCAGCTTTCATCTCTGAATTTTTTTTTTAAAGCTCCTTGTCCTTTCTTCTCCATTCTTCATCGACTAATCGAACAATATCCTGCAGATCACTCCCATCACTACCGGCGTCTGCATGTGTGTTCAGGTCTTCTTGCCTTCCAGTGAATGTCTCAGTACTCAGGTGGAATAATCTGTTTGTACCCACCATCTCATCAATCTTCTGGAGCAGTCCAGTGACTTGAACACGATTCTCCCTTTCTTCATTGTTGAAGACATGATATCTGTTCTCGCATTTCTCAATCACCCACTGGAGGGCTTCACCTTCACTCTCAATGTGCTGCTCGATGGTGAGGTCTCCAAGTGTATC
>JBBPCZ010000142.1:22069944-22080295 GCA_037974445.1 Brycinus macrolepidotus | reverse complement strand
TTTCTATTCCAGCATGACTGTGCCCCAGTGCACAAAGCAAGGTCCATAAAGACATGGTTGGATGAGTTTGGTGTGGATGAACTTGACTGGGCCTGCACAGAGCTCTGACCTCAACCGCATCCAACACCTTTGGGATGAACTGGAACAGAACATCAGTGCCTGACCTCATAAATGCTCTATGGGCACAAATTCCAGAAACACTCCAAAACCTTGCGGAAAGCCTTCCAAGAAGAGTGGAAACTGTTATAGCTGCCAATGGGGGGACCAACTCCATATTAAAGTCTATGCATTTAAATGCAATGTCATTAAAGTCCCAGTTGGTGTAATGGTCAGGCGTCCCAATACTTTTGTCCATATAGAGAATGAACGTAATAAACTTGTCTCATTATGCTCTCCTACTCCCTAGATAGTCCACCGCATAGGTAGTGCATTAAGAGGTTTTTGTTGCTGTTTCAACTGACATTACTTTAGTATCTATATGAGATATGGACAAATGGGAATATAATGCTCTGCAGCTGACCACTGAACCCTCTTTTACAACTATGCTGACCCTTACTGACAGATGGTGCTGGAGCAGCTGGCCTCTACCAAGCAGTTCAGTTCTAATGAGTCAGCTTTCAAGCTGGGGCACTTTGGTCCCTGGCTGAGAACCAGTATGTATACACAAGCAGGAGACCAAAGAAATAGAACCAGTTAACTGAAGTTTAGTATTTTCCAGCATCCTCAAGCCGTTGCCGGAAGAAGGTGCTTGGTCTCCACTGATTCTTTGTAAATGGTCGAGGACTATTAGGTCACCACAGATAGAAAGAGCCAGCTGATTCCCATAGGAAAGACAACAGCTGCTCGATTGCCTCATGCCTTATGGTGAGAAGTTGCTGAAGGGTGGAGTGGACAGAACAGTAAACTTCCTTTGAGAAGTCGATGTCCATTTGACAGACATAATGACTTACTAGTTTATTTTTACCAATCAGCTTTCAGCCAAATGATTTAAGGCAGAATTACAATGCAATAATGTGGCAACTACTCTGAACATCACTGTGTCAGTTCTTTTTAGACCATTTTACAGCAATAAAAACTACTCCCCCAACACAAAAGCACAAGAAGAGCATTTAAAAATATGTAACACTGATTTTAAACACTTATTATAATGGAAGATCAGTCTTTCGCATCAGTGTGGAGGATTTTTGTTCCACTCTTCTTTGTAGAATTGCTTTAATTCACCCACACTGGAGCATAAACTGCTCATTTAAGGTCCTGACACAGCATCTCAGGACTTTGATGTGGCCACTCCAAAACCTTAACTTTGACTTTTCCGAGCAGTTCAAAAGTAGACTTTCTCCAGTGCTGCATGTGGTCTTGCTTCATAATCCAATTGTGCTTCAGATCATGGACTGATGACTGGACATCCTCATGCAGAATTCATGGTTTGGTCACTTATAGCAGGTCACCTAGGAGGCTGGAAAGCATTCCCATACCATCACACTACCACCAGCATGTTCGACTGTTATATTTTTTATGAGGAGTGCTGTGTTGGCTTAATGCGAGATGTGACAGGACCTTCGGCTTCCTTTGACTTTCAACTCATCAGTCCACAGAACATTATTCCTAAAGGCAAGGTTTTTGTTGGTAAATGTGATTCAAACATTTATGTTCCTCTTGGTTACCAGGGCTTTCGCCTTGCAACTCTGCCATGGATAGCATTTTTGCCCTTTCTTTTTCTAAAGGTGGAATCATGAAGCAAGAGATGCCTGCAGTTCCTTTGATGCCTGTCTAGGTTTATTTATAACTTTCCAAGTGAATCACTGCTGCACTCTTAGAGGAATTTTGTAGGCCAGTCACTTCTGGGAAGATTCACCAAGTTTCCATCAAATTTTCTCCACTTGGAATTAATGGCTCTCACTGTGGTTTGCTGGAGTCTCTCTGGAGTCCCAGAGGCTTGGAAATGGCTTGGTAACCCTGATACACTTAATGATACATTTCAGTAATTTCTTTCTCATCTTCTCTGAAATTTCTTTTCATTACAGCATAGTGTGCTTTTGTTGAGACCTTTTAGTCTGCCTCACGTTGCAGGAAGGGTTTTTTAAGTGATGATTCAGCAAGGCTATCAGTAATCAAGCCTTGGTGTGTCTAGTCTAATTGATTATAATTAAATGTGGTTAATTAGTTGCTTTCTTTAACTATTAATCTGTATTCCTCACAAATCTAATGTCTTTGTATTGGAATAATAACATTTCTCCAAATTCATTTCAACTTTTTTTCTCATCCTTCCTTTGCCTGTTTTTAGTAATGTTATTTTTTAACTCAGATTTACAAGAAGTGAAGGCTTAAAAGAATAGGTTGGTGAAAATCATCATAATTGTCCACTTACCCCAAATGTAGTCAATGACCCAAGCCAAGGGTATAAAATTCCATCATGAGGATTACACTGTGACCTTTTCACTAATATCATCTTATTGTAACACCAATTTATGGCTACTACTTAAGTGATGGCTCAAAATACTGAAGACGCATATGAAAGGAATCAGTTGTCGGTCATGTTATTTCTATCTCTCGCTCATTCATGCATTCATTGCGTAATAGCAACTTTAGTGCTATTAAGGTCCCCTTTACTTTATCTCCCATGAACCTGAAGTTAGCTAACAAGCACGAAAGTCATATTGATATACTGAACACATGATATTATATGAAGCTTAGCAATGTCTCCCAATGCTACCCACTGGAGGGAGGTTTGTGATCTAGAGCCAATCGACCTGACCTCACTAATGATCTTATTGCTGAATGCAGTCATATCTTCACAGCTAACAAACCCAACATATAGTGAAAAGCCTTCAAAGAAGAGTAGAAGCTGTTGCTGCATCAAACAGGGGACAAATGTCCTTTTTATACCCCTGATTTTAAGGGGGAAAAAAAGTTGATGAGCAGATGACTACAAATTTTTGGGTATATAGTGCATAGTCCATATGAAAGAGACTATTTGCTCTTGCTTCCCTTGCTGATACAGACCAGTAACGATCCAGTGACTGCTGGATGAGATCGTTTGTCCTCTCTTTGGTGAGCAAGGACAGTCTGTTATAGGGTGGCTCAACATTAATGACTCCAGCAGAAATTTAAGGTAACTGGGTCACTGTAAGTCCTATTGCTGTAAGTGGGACACCCCAACACCATCCTGAGTACCTAAAGGTAATACTGAACATAGTCTCCTCCTGAAGTGCAGAATTAAGTGGGTTCCATATTAAATGTGTTTTATTATTTCTGAATGAATTAACGTATCTCATATTTAACTAATTATTCTACTCATGGGTCCTGTAAGTCTACATAGTAGTAAAAGAGAGTGGAAAGAAAAACTGGGAAATTTAGGGAAGTATTGCTATTCTTCTGGTCAAGTAGTAAATCCATAGGATAAGCCTAAGTTCTGTGATATCTTTCACCACCTGCTTTGAAATTTAGAATTGTTCAGATAAAGGTCAGTGTTAAAGTTCAAACGTGTCTTATGGAGCTATGAAAGTACTTTGACATTTAATGGAAATATACCTTTTCTATAACAGGAAAAAAATAAAGCCTATTCCCTTTTTGCCTTTAGTATAATATGCCTTACAGTTATGGGGATTCTGAGGTGGGGTAACCTCAGAAATCTTGATATAAAAGATGGGATTTACACACTGCCTTCACTCTAAATATATATGTAAAACATATAAAAGTGTTCAGTTTAGCCATTATTTTGTTTACCTCACCATTTTAAGAGAAAGCAGTCATGTACAATGTATGTCGATTTATAATATGTGTCAGCTGGAATTTATAGCCAACAGTAAATATCACTGCAAAATGTAAAAGATGCTCCACACTTAAGAAAACACCTTTTCCATAGAATATATTTTTACTAACATGTTGATTTGCTGCATAGTGTTTGGCGCTGTTGCCTCACAGCGAGAAGGTCCTGGGTTTGATTTCTGGCCGAGGTTGCGGAGGGTCTTTTCTGTGTGTAGTTTGCATGTTCTTCCCATATCTGTGTGGATTATCACTGGGAGCTCTGGTTTCCTCCCATGTTCCAAGACATGGACTGCAAGTGGTTGGAGATACTAAATTGCCCCTAGATGTGTGTGTGTGTGTGTGTCTGTGCTGGACTGGCGACCCGCCCAATGTGTTTCTTGTGCCTGGTGACCACTGGGATAGGCTCTAGCACCCCCCAAGATTCTGGTTAAGAACAAGCAGTTCAGATAATGGTTGGATGTTGATTCACACAGCATTAATAGAGCTTGGATTTATTTTTGAGGTCAATGGAAGCTGTTCTACCAACAAAATGTGTCACTGTGCTGCCCCCTAGTGTTTAAACAGCCTTAATGGAATTAACCTTAAAGTAATGTGCACTGTGATCTACACTCAAAAGTGTTGTTCCTGAGTTTGTACACTATAAAACATGTAAAACTAAATATATGATATGCCACAATGTATACTGACTGACATATAAAACACAGCCCAAAGCAAGAAAAATCACAACAAATTTACCATTCATACACTGCGTATTTAATATGTGTTCAAGAAACAATTCTTAAAGAAAATGGCAACACGTAATTACCGGCACAGGAGACATTCAAGATATCTTCAGGTCATTGTACAAAATGTTGTGAATTACAACATGTTGGAAACATCACAACAGTAATACAAAAGACTGACAATGGTTCGAGTCTCAGAGGCCAGTTTCCCAGACACAGATTAATCCTAGATCCTAAACTAAAAAGAATTTCCAGTGCTGACTCACTACTGGCATTACTACTGCGATTCAGTCTAAGACCAAGCCTTATCCTTGTCTGGGAAACTGGCCCTAAATACCATACGTGCTTGATGTGATGTTGGATGTTGTGTTTTTTTGCTCATTTATAGTTCAGCATCAGGAGTTCCATTTCAACTCATGCATCAGTCATCAGAAATATGGCATTGAATGGAAACATCCGTACAGTGTTTTGGATTCGATTATGTACAAACAACGTACAAAATGTTTTACTTTGATCAATACTTTAAGATGGTACCTTCATTCTTATCATGTCATTGGAATAACAAAACGTAGAAACAAAGTGCCATCGTGTAGAACATGCATTGTGATGAGTGAGTTCTGCTTCACTGAATGGCCTTCCGAAGTGAAGTGTTCTGAACAGCCTGAGCACACTTTTATAACGTCCTGATGACTCAGGCTTCAAGAGGGATGACCCAATTTAAACTGGTAAACAACATCTCTACACTCACCCACAGTATTTTCATTCCAGTCATCAGGGTCTCTCAGATCAGACGAGGCACTGAGGAGGAGGAGGATGTTGCTTTATAGCGACATGCTGCTGCCCAGGCCTACTTAGTCAGCGCACTGAAAGAGCAACTGTTCAGCTACTAGCTAGGTTTTTATAACAGACTGCTCCTCCTTTTGGTAGGGAACGGTAATGATCTGCAGATCCTGATCTAACGTCCTGAGTCGAGCTTTAAAAGGATGGCCTAAATTGGACTGGTAAACAGGGTGTCTTGATCAACGCAGCTGACAGTGTTTCTGTTTCAGTCCTCTGTGTCTCTTGGATCAGACGATGCACTGGGGAAGAGGACATCGCTCTCCAGTGACATGTTGCTGCCCAGGCCGGCCATTCGGCTGCGCAGCAAGAAGTGAGTCCGCCGCTGCAGCAGTCGCTGTTGCTCCTGCTTCAGCTCCACATAAGAGCGTGAGAATGTGTGGAAGATGGATGTGACAGGGAAGGCCATGAGCAGGATGCCGCTGAGGATGCTGCTCAGCGCCACCACCTGGCCAGGGATGCTGCGCGGCACCATGTCACCATAACCCACTGTGGTCATGGTGATGACTGCCCACCAGTAAGTTGCAGGGATGCTGCTGAACTCCTGCGTGGCCGCCACCTCGTTCTCAATCAGGTATAGGAGCGGTGAGAAGAGTGCAATGGCCACGCAGAGGAAGAGCAGCAGCAGGCCGAACTCGCGCGTGCACCTGCGGGCCGTGAGACCCAGAGTCTGGAGGCCAAGCGAATGCCTGGCCAGCCGCATCACGTAGAGGATCCGCAAGGCACGTAGGACGCGCAGCACCAGGCCCACTTTGTCCAGGTAAGTGTTGCCCGAGCCCAGACGCTTCTCCCCTGCGGAGGTGCTGTCCACCACAAGCGTGATGTAGTAGGGCAGGATGGCCACAACGTCGATGAGGTTGAGCGGGCGCCGGAGGAAAGCCAGCTTGCTGCGGTCCTGGATGAAGCGCAGTGTGAACTCCAGGGAGAACCAGGCCACACATACCGTCTCCACGATGAAGATGTTGTAGCACATCTGGGAACACTTTCCCTAAAACACACAATGACACTGTTTAGTACAATATAACTTTAAGACTGAAGGATATCCAAGGCCCATCAGCTCCTCAGTGCATACACAAACATCCCGCAGACATTCTGACTGATCTTTAAAAATCAAGTCATCAGTTAAGAAGTTTAGTTGCTATGGTAAATTAAGAAAATCATCAAATAGTGTGAGCTTGCCCTAAATCTTTTTGAGAAACTTTACAGGAAACTCCAGTCCTTGGATCCAGTTGGACCACCACACCCAGTCTTCATCACTACTAATACAACTGTATTTGAAAGAAACCCCTTGTCAAATTACATTTTGCGAAAAGAAGTTAATGCAATATCTGCATCGAACTTTTATGTGACACATTTTAATGCACAATTTCTATTTATTTACTGAACTTACTGAAAAAAAACCTTAAATAAAATGCGTTTAGGAATCCAATTCCAGAGTGTAGTAAATTATGGAAGCCTCTGTGTTGTGCTTACACTCAGCAGCCATGGGGTCCTCTAGTTATCTGACTGATAATCTGAAAATAATAATTAACTGAAAATCTGCCAATGAACCCTTGCAAAGCAGGCGAAAACAAACAAAAAAACCCTGAATATTTTCTGCTTTAACATTTCAGTAATTCAGCAATGTAATTTTCATGGTCTGAAATGTTATTTAGTTAAAGAGAACTGTTAAAATCAAAACAAGTTAGTCTGAGACTTGATTTGACAAGATCCGGAAGACTAAGAAAAAATCTCTCAAAAACTTGCATAGACTGGTCAGGTATGCAAATCAAAACACCCACACTACTGCAAAAGGACCAACTGGAATATCTGGCTGTTTCAGGATTGGTGATGTACTTTCACATTGTGCATGATTGTTGTACAGACATCATTTGCCTGGAAAGGTGATTTGAAGATAACCTTGAACTGTGATCTCATCAACAGAAACATTTGGAGGCTGTGATTTCAACCAAAATGGGTCTCACTAAGCACTGCCTGAAGGGTGCCAAAACATTTGCACACACCACGTTGTGTGTGTGTGTTTTTTTTTGTTTTTTTTTTACAATATGTTACTTTCAAAAAGTAAGGTAAAGGGGCATTTAACAGACACCCTTATCCAGAGCGACTTACAATCATTAGTTACAGGGACAGTCCCCCTGGAGCAACTGAGGGTTACGTGTCTTGCTTAAGGACACAATGGTAGAAAGCGGGGGTTTGAATCTGCAACTTTGTGGTCAGCGGGTTCACAGGCAGGTGTTTTACCCACTAGGCTACTACTACACCTCATGTAACAAGTAAATAGTAATTGTACAAAAGAATTTGCAGAAATAATTTTCTTTGCTCCATGCAAATTAATTTCACTTAGAAAATCAACAAAATACTTTTCAGCTGTATTTAGATGAACATAGGGCAAGGAACGCATGATGTGGTTGGGCCAAGAAAAAAGCGCCAATGAGTCCCCAGTAGCCAAAACCCTTTACTTCATGGACCTAGACTGTAGTTTTTGTAATTGCAGAGCTCACCACTAAACAGCAGAGGGAAGCAGAGGCTACTAAATGTGAGGACAGCGCCTCACAGTGCTGCAATCTACCCCTTTCTGACTTCATTTCTATTTCAAAGTGTTTTCTACATTTGTCTGAACAGGTGCTAATTGTATCCCTCCCTTCACCATTCTCACCTTGCACATGGCAATGTTTTATATCTTCATCCTCATTAAAACCTGATACTGCATGTTGCAGAGTGCCACCAAAGCACTGCTGTATATCAAGTGCTGGCAAATGTGTTGATTTATTCCTGCGACTGTGTATGTGATTGTTATTGCTTTGCAAATGTTAGAAAAAGTCAGCATATTGAAATTCCAACACAGTTTAGGTGAGGCCGAAACATGATTATGACATGCCTTCAGGCCTACACAGACGATCCTTCTCATGAGTTTACAGTTCATATTATGCATCTGCCTCTCTGTCTCACAATACACTATGACCAGCCTACTTCAACAAAGGCACTCTGTCCTAACACTACCTTTGAGACAAAAAGCCCACTGTATTACGAAACAAACACCCACAAAGGTGGAAATAGCTTAAGTGGTCCTGAAGTGACAGAGTCAGGCATAAATTATACACATTTGTCAGAATTGCAGTGAACAGATCAAGCACAAAATTACACAGTCCTTGAACAATCCAGGGCATGTTTTCAAATATTGGATAACTGCACTGAAAAGTTTCAGTCACCGCAATCAAATACAACCTTTATGCCAAATGTTCTTCTGCAGTCTTTGTCTTTACAGTACCAGAAGCAATCTTAATGCTTCAGCATACCAAGACATTTTGGACAACGCCATGCTTCCAACTTTGTGGACACAGTTTGGAGATAAACCTTTTCTATTCCAGCATGACTGTGCCCCAGTGCACAAAGCAAGGTCCATAAAGACATGGTTGGATGAGTTCAGTGTGGAAGAACTTGACTGGCCTGCACAGAGCCCTGATCTCAACCTCATCCAACACCTTTGGGATGAACTGGAACAGAGATTGGGAGCCAGGCCTTCTCTTCCAACATCAGTGTCTGACCTCATAAATGCTCTTCAGAATGAATGGGCACAAACACTCTAAAATGTTGTGGAAAGCCTTCCAAGAAGAGTGGAAGTCTCTGTTGGTGTATTGGTCTGGCGTCCCAATACTTTTGTCCATATAGTGTATGATAAGGACCTACTGGCTGCTGAAAAATAAAGCTCTTAAAAATGATCCTCCAAGGGCTCTTTAGTAAAGGCAACGGTAATATGCAGAACTGTAAGCAGGACCATTTAAAGGCATAAATGCTCCTTTGGGTGGTTGAATGGTTTTTCTCTATGATCTAAAATCTGTTGAAGATAAGTGGCCCCTTATAGTCACGCATGTGAAATTCTTTCTCTGTATTTAACCCATTCACCAAGTAAACCAGGGGGCTGCCACCAACGAGGGGTGCCCAGGGAGCAGTGTGTGTACCTTGCTCAAGGGCACCTCAGTGATGACACTAGCAGTGCTGGGATTTGAACCCACAACCTTCTGATTGCAGGGGCAACACCCTAACTACTAGGCCACCAGCTGCCCCATAGTTCTATCTAAGACCAAAAGGGTGTATGCTTTAGTCAAATAACTTTTTGGCATAAGATAATCCGTGTTTTTTGGCAAGGATAGGTGTATATATTGCTATATTTCAATTTTAGGTTTGTAAGTATATTCATATAGGCCCATTTCATGCTATAAGCATTATAAGCGGTGAGTTAGAGCTCACCGCTTATAATGCTTATAGCATGTAAAGCCCACAGGGTTTTATTTAATTTGTCGTAATAGTGTTTGCATCATTCTTTATGATACTGACAGAAAACATCTCATGAAAAAACTATGACTGCACTTTCAAAACAACTCAAGAACACTGAATGAGGCACATGCTAAGACACATTAATATTATTTGTATTAATGTCCAACGTGTAGTTAGTTTGTGTATCTTAGGATGTATTGTCTTATTTACTGATAAAAATGAATTAAACCTCAATTCTTTTTCATTCTTGTATAATAAATTGCTTGTATTAGATGTACTTTGGAAAGCAGTATTCATCATTTGTGCTGGTTTGAGTCTATTTGAATCCTCACTAGCAGCTCAAGCAGTGTGTTTCAAAATCCATATCCGATGCAGACGCAGCAGGAGTTTGAATGTGTCGTTGTCCTACTAAGAGGCATTTGACACAGAGAGGGAGCACATATTCTAAAATGTAGAGAGGCTCTTTGAAGGCAGCACAATGCTGATCCAATTCATAATTAAAAATTACATGTCCCGCTTCTCTTTCTTTGCTGAGGGCAGCCATGTTAATTACTCCTCTGACTGATGCCAGACTGGATAACAAGCGCCTTAATTCAATTAGCAAACAAGGCTGCTAAATGTGTGAGTCAGTATGTATCTGAAACAGACTTTTTTCTGGTTTAAGGTCACCTTCAGATTAATCTTAGAAAGTGTGAGCTACTCATGAAATACTACTGTATACTGCTCAGTATACACTATGTAGGAACACT
>JBBPCZ010000142.1:22025951-22048442 GCA_037974445.1 Brycinus macrolepidotus | reverse complement strand
CCTCCCACACTGAACTGTCTACTCCACACCCTGCTCTGCCCCCTCCCACACTGAACTGTCTACTCCACACCCTGCTGTATATTCAGAGATATATATATATATTTATATATGGGTTTAATTATAATTCATTCCCCCCTTTTTTACCCTCATTGTTGGTCTGTCTGAGTGCTGCTGCTGTCCTGTTGTGTTTTCTATGAACTCTTTTGGCCACGATGAAGGGACTTCGAGCATTAACTTTGACCAGGCCACTCCAAAACCTTAAATTTGCTTCTATTAAGCCGTTCTGGTGGAGAGCAGAATTCATGGTTCTGTCATTTAGCCCAGACCCTGAACCAGAAAAGGTTCCCCATGCCATCACACTACTACCACACCGTGTAACTTTACACTATGGGTTATAGGACCCCTGTCAGCCCAAAAGTTCCATTTTTGACTCATCAGTCTGAGGAATATTGTTCCAAGAGTTTTGGTAGTCATCCCAGGGTTTCCTTGCAAATGGGTGACAAGCCTTTATGTCCCTCCTATAGTGAGCAGAGGTTTCTATTTGAGGTTTTTGTTTAAAATGGTGTATTTGTTTCCGTTAACATCTTCCTGTTGCAATCTATACTTCCTTTTTCACACACGCATCATGATGAGGCCTAAAGCTAAAGTTCTCTCAGAAATATGTGTAATTCAGTATTTATGGAAGGTTACAGTTTGTTTTTCATAAACAAAACCAGTTGAGATGTTGGCAGTTTCACAGTGAAGGGAAACAAGTACTTAGACACATTTGCATTTGTTTCTGTTTCCAGTGCATATATCCACTTCACCTGTACACACGACATGAATCTTGACTTTGTACTTTTGTTGTTGGCTGTAGATTTTGCAGGTGAAAGTTTAGAAGATGTGCATAAACAAATGACTCTGACGAGTTAATGGTTCACCATGGAGCTCTCTGTTAGGGACAGAGAAACCTAATCCTGTATTCCATTCAGAACCGTCTGCAAAAGTCAGTGCTGCATACTAAACCCACAAGACAAAGGACCGTGACGAGGCGCTCACATTAGCATTACAAACTCAAGCCGCTGGCACTTTACCGTGCTCCAAACTGTAGAGCGGATCTGCTGGCCCGGATGGTGCAGGCTGGCTTTAACCAAGGTCATCCAGCCAGGTCAAACTCCACTGCAGGTAAGAGCTGCACATGGCTCACACATGCAAACAGAGCAGCAGGGCAGCCATCTGCCCTCTAGTGGCTGAAATTAGTAACATGGTGCAGTTTCCGTATTCACACACTTCTGTTGTACGCTGGGTTACACACATTACACTCATTTGAAAGAAGCCGGTTTCACATAATAAGTATTATTATGCTTTATTTCAGGTTTTATAACATAGTATTACAATTTCTTCATTAGGGGTGGTCTCTCATACTTTTTATTTTATTTATCTCATCTTGTTTTTGAAAAGCCCATCATTTCTGGCCTTCACTGTGATGTATGTATCTTGCTTATCAGCTTAGCGTTTTGTGAGGCTGATTTTATATAGCATTAGGTTTCTTTATTATGTATAATAGGCTTGCTAATATTACTGCTCAACACTTGTTGGTACATAATAATGTTTTAGTCACAGACTCACCGGAGAAAATCCTTCCTTCTCACCGCAGTCAGACTATAACTCTTCCCTCTGTCACACGTCCACACAATAATCTGTGCAGAAACCTGATGCTACTTTGTTGTGCAATTTCTTATTGGGTTTCAATCATTATCATAATGTGCATTATTATCTTATTATTATGTGCAATAGTCTCACATGAGCAATATTGTGCAATGTTCTTATTGGGTACTAAAATATTATCATTATGGGCAATATCTTATTATTATGTGCAATAGTTTACCATGTGTAATAACATGTGCAGCTGTCTTATTGGGTGCTAAATCATTTTAATATGTCCAATGTCTGTTTATTATTTTGTGCAATAGCCTTAACATGTGAAAATCACTACTGTCACTATTACTTAAATACTGCTGATCTTTTCTATGTGCAATAAAAGACGTCATTTGTGTTACTAGTAATTCACTTAACTGTACGTTACTTATCTGTAGTATTTATACCCAGCATTTGTGCATGTAGCACAGTTTATCCATAGAGGTTTTTCTGCAGAATTTTATAGACTTTATAGTTTATATTGTTCTTGTCTCTGTGTGTCTGTTTGTCTGTGCAGGTTCATCCAAGTTTTCTGATTCTGATTCTGACTTACAGAGGAAAGTCAGTAGTTTGAGGGTTTTTGGCTATTGGGCTCATTTAGCACACAGAGAGAAGTCCAAGTCTAGACCAAATAACTATTTGCCCTCAAAATGCTTTTTATTACAGAAAGAATTAAATGTATTTGCTGTTTGTGACCCCACCATGCAGGCTGTAACCCACTGGATGGGTCACCAAGACCATGAGGAACATAAAGAAGGTCCTCCAAAAGAGCTAAAACAGCAGCATGTGGGGTGTGGATGTTATTGCACAGTATTGTTATTATAATATCATGGGAAGCAACAATGGCCTGTGTGTTCCTATATAATCTTCATTGCGTTGAGGGTGAAAAAGGGGGAAAAAGAACAGTGAACCCCTAAACTAGGAGGTCATGTTGAGTTTTAGGTGGGCCGACATCAAGAGCTCATCTCTGTTGTGCACATTTCTTTTTGAACGTGTGGCCCCTGTTGCGCAAAACTCCCCGTATGAGTTACAGACTGATTCTGCTGAACAGTCTTTACGTAATAATGTTTACAGATGAAAATCAATAGTTCAGGGATTCTCGTCTGTTTGGTCTGGTTTCATCATCCAGAGTTGGTCTAACCCTTAATCAAATAGGATTTTTAAAGCTGAACCCACATTTGCATTGCAATGCAGTTCAAGAGTGAATTTAATAGAAAAAAATCAAAAGGATAAAGAAATTATGCTTAACTGAAAGTATGAGTACTATGTCAAAATCAAAATATACAGTGAAAAATATTAGTGTCCATAATTAAACGTACTCAAATAAACGTATTTTTGTTAAATACTTTTTTTATTAAATAAAATAGTGGCATGTGATATGAAGCTGTGTTATGCATAAATACGTTCAGTCATTGTTGTGTGCCGGTTTATTTTACACTGATGCGAATATGGTTGGGTGTTTTTAAAGGGCCTGTATCCTGGATTTTATTCTTTTCCTCCAAGGCCCATTTATGAAGTCTGTGTGGGCTTATGCACCAAAAACGGTTATAATTAATTTCAACACGACCACTTTCCAAACCTTTTTTATCCATTAGGCCTAAACAGACTGATATGTGTGCTTAATCTCTCTCCTGTTTTCCATGATATAGGCTCTTTAATGTACAGAGTTAATTCAAACAAAAGCGTGTGTAACTTAGCTGGCAGTAACTTGGATAAAAGCAGATGTTGATTTAAGTCTAGCTTTACAGGCTTGAAGAACAGATGTGGACTACTAAAGCACTGATGTACAGCGCTCTGGATAAGAGTTTCTGCTAAATGCCATAAACGTAAACATAAACGCAATGTAAAAAGGGGAACGCCATCCTGGCCATAGACATGTGTAATCAGTACTTCGAAGGTCAAAAAGAAAACGTAAGAAAATAATATCTTGAAGAATTTAAGTATGTGGGGTGGCTGGTGGCCTAGTGGTTAGGGAGTCATGGGTTGAATCCCAGGGCTGCAAGTGGCACCCCTGAGGTATTGTGTTCACACACTGCTCCCCCACACACTGCTCCCCGGGCGCTGGGTTTCTGACTGCTCACTGCTTCACTTGGTGAATTGATTAAATGGGTTAAATGGGTTAAATATAGAGAAATTATTTCACACTGTTCACACTGTGTGCTGTGCTGTGGTGTGTTCACGCGTGGCTATAAGGGACCCCATGACTTCGATTTCAAATAGTTTGTAGTTGTAAAGTTTAAAACTAAAACTACTAATAATACTTAAGTATGGTAAAGTAATGGAAAAATACTACCAAAGATGCTTTATGCTTTTGGGTCTTTGTATGACCCCATGCTTGTATATTCTTTAATTTATGGTAAGGGCAGCTGTGTTTAAGGTGACATTCTATAAAATTCGATGTAAAGATGTCTGTGGAACACACATCCCCGTATGATGAGTTGTTTTTTATTGTGTGCATTAGAGTTAAGACTATAAAAGAGCCAGTGATGACTTTGTTGCATCCTGCAGACTGCACGCGGTCTGTGTGATGTGAGCCCTCTTTGAAAGCGAATAAACCAACAGAGAGTGTTCAGTGTTCCTCTTCTACCATTAGAGTCAAGAAGATTCACAACAGTAACCAAGTACGATACTTTTACAAGTACTGCTTCTTAAGGACTTTCCACCCCTGGTTTAATTCATGTCCAAGATATTAACCAGTCGTGTCATTCCAGTCTTCCACAGGGGTGTTGTATCCAATGATTTTACTCAAGAAACAACTTTAACTATGGAAACAGCAGCCTGGTGTGTAATTACAGCAGCACTACCACCAGGGGGCGCTACATCCTCACCAGTAGTTCCCAGTGGCACAGGCAGAGTGGTGTGTTAGCAGTTATGGGTGGCACCTTTTTCCAGCTGTCTCCATAAACTTCAAAATTTCTGTTTAGACAAAAAAACATCAAGACTACTGCAGGCGTTGGGTTTCTGTTGTACACTAGACCTGATCGATACCAGAATAAATGCAGATTAAAGTGGGTGCAGAAGATTTAAGGTGGCTTTATGTGTTATTAGTAATTGCCTAAATTACTGGTATTAACAACTTGAAACTCAAAACATTGAAAAACATAAATGCAAAAAGATCTCTGAACTTTGAGCGTGCACGCACAAACAGATAAACTGATAATAAAACCACACTTAAACCGAACCCTAAGCTTAACCACCGTTAAGGCTCTTCTTTAGTTTTTCTTCTTCGGTTTTGGAAAAAATGTCCCCACTTCTACAGAAGCCCCCCACACACATATGCTGGTATTACGATATTTGTGAGATATATGTTGTGTGTATACATTCCATTGACTTGCGTACTACTGTATCTTGGTATTACACCTAAACCTAAACTGAACCCTAACCTTGGTAACTAAAGAACAGTCTTTCTCCTCTTTTTCAGATTTTTCTTTTGCATGTTTTCCAGTATTCTTGACATTGTAAGGACATTTGGTACTCACAAAGAAATAAAAACACACAAAGTGTAGTAGCTTTCTGTTCTTCTCAGTTTAATATCTGATGCGTCCCCTACATGAGGGCAACATATTACATTGATTTTCAGACCCAGGAGACAGAAAAGGGGCTTGATCCGTTTCCTTTTATTTTTTTGTGGCTGCTGGTGGTCTGGTGGTTAGGGAGGTGCCCCTACGATCAGAAGTTTGTGAGTTTGAATCCCAGGACTGCCAATGGCACCACTGAGGTACCCTTGAGCAAGGCACACACACTGCTCCCCTGGCACTGCGGGCACTGCCCACTGCTTCACTCGGTGAATGGGTTAAATGGGTTAAATGGGTTAAATGGGTTAAATGCAGAGAAAGAATTTCACACTGTTCACACTGTACGCTGTGGTGTGTTCACGTGTGACTATAAGAGGCCACTTTACTTTTGTTGTTGTTATTTAACTTTCAAGTGTGTGTGAGGGTGAGAGAGTGTTGTTACTTTACTTTAAAGGTTGTGAGGGGCTTAAAGGGTGTTGTTACTTTACTTTAAAGGTTGTGAGGGGCTTAAAGGGTGTTGTTACTTTACTTTAAAGGGTGTGAGAGGGTAAGGGGGTGTTGTTACTTTACTTTAAAGGTTGTGAGGGGCTTAAAGGGTGTTTTTACTTTACTTTAAAGGGTGTGAGAGGGTAAGGGGGTGTTGTTACTTTACTTTGAAGAGGGTGTGAGGGTTAAAGGGTGTTGTTACTTTACTTTAAAGTTTGTGAGGGGCTTAAAGGGTGTTACTTTACTTTAAAGGGGGTGAGAGGCTTAAATGGTGTTGTTACTTTACTTTAAAGGGGGTGAGAGGGTTAAAAGGTGTTGTTACTTTACTTTAAAGGGTGTGAGAGGGTAAGGGGGTGTTGTTACTTTACTTTAAAGGTTGTGAGGGGCTTAAAGGGTGTTTTTACTTTACTTTAAAGGGTGTGAGAGGGTAAGGGGGTGTTGTTACTTTACTTTGAAGAGGGTGTGAGGGTTAAAGGGTGTTGTTACTTTACTTTAAAGTTTGTGAGGGGCTTAAAGGGTGTTACTTTACTTTAAAGGGGGTGAGAGGCTTAAAGGGTGTTGTTACTTTACTTTAAAGGTTGTGAGAGGGTGAGAATGTGTTTTTAACTTTACTTTAAAGGGGGTGAGAGGGTTAAAGGGTGTTGTTACTTTACTTTAAAGGTTGTGAGAGGGTGAGAATGTGTTTTTACTTTACTTTAAAGGGGGTGAGAGGGTTAAAGGGTGTTGTTACTTTACTTTAAAGGTTGTGAGAGGGAGAGAATGTGTTGTTACTTTACTTTAAAGGGTGTGAGAGGGTTAAAGAGTGTTGCTACTTTACTTTAAAGGGTGTGAGAGGGTGAGAATGTGTTGTTACTTGACTTTAAAGGGTGTGAGAGGGTGAGAATGTGTTGTTACTTTACTTTAGAGAGGGTGAGAGGGTGTTGTTACTTTACTTTAAAGGGTGTGAGAGGGTTAAAGGGTGTTGCTACTTTACTTTAAAGAGGGTGAGAGGGTGATGTTACTCTACTTTAAAGGGTGTGAGAAGGTGAGAGGGTGTTGTTACTTTACTTTAAAGAGGGTGAGAATGTGTTGTTACTTTACTTTAAAAAGGGTGAGAATGTGTTGTTACTTTACTTTAAAGGTTGTGAGAGGGTTAAAGTGTGTGTTACACTGTTTCTCCAGTAGAGGTCCCGGTTCTCTGTGCTGCTGAGCTCTGCCCCTCTGCTCCAGTGTGTGTGTGTGTGTTTTTCTGGAGTCTGTTCTCTGATCAGCCCGGAGAACCTGAGCGAGGCGGTGGCAGAACCTCCCGGTCCCGGACAGCACAGGCGGTTCGGCGTCCCGAACCATCCCGGAGTCCCAGTTCACCCAGTGGGGGTTTTCTACTGGGACCAGAGTTTCCAGCGGGGGACAACTGGAGCAGGAGAACCGGAGAGAGACCACGGATCCAGCTGGAGAGGAGGGGACGGGAAGATAGGAGAGAAGGAGAAGAAGACGAGGAGAGAGAGGAGAGAAAGAGAGGACAGGAGAGGAGCAGCCGGAGAGCATGCCTCCTCCGCCCGGGAGGCCCTAGTCGAGGTAGGGGAGATGCCTTCAGCCCAGATCTCCACCAGAACCTGAACGGTTCAGCTGTTCTGAAGCCCAGACATGCAAATGGTACCATAGTCAGAATTCAGAGCGTGAAATGAAACCCAGCAATCCACTGTCCGGTCCAGATCTCCACCAGAACCTGCGTGTCTCTGTGCTGGACAGTCTGGTGGACTCAAACGCTGCGTCTGATTTCTCATCCTGAATACTGAATATTTCAGCATTTGCATGTCTCCTCTTCAGAAGAGCTGAGCCGTTCTGTCCTGCGTCGTGTAAAGAGTCAAACCTCCAGAAATCTGTCAGGTTTGTCCTCTGCAGGACAGAAAAATGCGTTATAATGCAGGAAGGATGAACCACCTCTGCTGTTTAGTGACCTCACCATGCGGACTGGCTCTCCTGCATGGGTCACCATGTAAACACACCAGAACCAGAACCAGAACCAGAGAACCACACTGATCCTGGAGGAAACTGCATATAGAATATAAAATATGAAGTCTAAATAAATCTGCAGGAAAACCTCAATATGAAATACACTATGCTATGTACACAAATACTGGGTATAAATACTCTAGATAAATAACTTACAGTTAAGTAAATTACTAGTCACACAAATGGTGGTTAGGAGTCTGTTATTGCACGTAGTAGAGATCAATAGTATTTAAGTAATATTGACGTAAGTCGTGATATTAACATGGTAAGTTTGACCTGAGAATAGGGCCAGAACTGCAACTGTTACCTGGTAGTGATTTGTCATAATATCATGGTGTGGATATTATAGCTTGTGTTATAAGAGACGATAATGACCTGTGTGTTCCCATTAAATCTGCACTGGTTTGACAGTAAGAGAGGGAAGGGACGTCATGTAATCCTGACATCAGGACTGACATCCGGAACACATTCCCCGTCTCTGTTGTGCGCTTGTTTTCTCGTCATGTGGCCTCTGTTGTGCAAAACTCGTTGGACAGGTTACAGAAGGGCGCACTGTGGAAAACACACCTGTCTGAGACTTTTGAGGAAGCCTGTCTTGTTGGAGTGCCCCAGACTTTTAGGTTAGGCCTTCGGTTTCACAATAGCAGAGGCTTTTACTTGTGTAGGTAGCAGGCCTTCTTTTGTTTTTATGCCGATATTTTTTCATTAATATGTGATTGGTGATCTTTTGTCTTGGTTTGGTGCTGTTTTCAGCTGACTCACGTGTTTCTAGTATGCAGCCGTAGACCGCACAAGCCTGGCATGTGGTCACGCTGCTGCTTAAAAGTGCTTCGTATCTGTGGAGGCTGATATGAACTTTGGTTAATCCAGGTAGAGTGTTTTGCGACAGAAGGAGATCAGTCAGGCGAGGCCGTGTGGGTCAGGGTGGCGCTGTTGGCTGAGAAGTTTGTAGGTGGTGGTGTTGAGCTGGTGCCACTCTTGGCTTTGGTGAATCATTTCCTGTGGTTTTTGTAGTATTGTGTTTAGCATTTTTTATTCTTTTGCACTCATGCCAAGTTCCTTTTTCTTGTAAGCTGCGGTCCGTTCAGCTGGTCTGCTTATCTTAGCACTTCTGCTGATCCAGCCCGCCTTGATGATGCGCACATGCAACCATATGGTGGTCTTCTGCCCTACATTCTGCTCCACCTCAGCCTTTTCCACAGCTGACTCCGTAACAGCTTGAATATTAACAGAGTTGGAATGTAGCTCTGCGAATGCGTGTCTGTAAGAAGCTCAGGGTATAGCGTGTGTTTGGGAATGTATGGTTTCAGTTCCGTAATCTCTGGGTGGCTCTTTTTAAAGCTGTAAATCCCCTTGTGCAGATTGGTTGATGATGGTGTCGGCCTAATCTTTTGACTACTAATTGAAGCATAGTGTTTCTCAAACATAGGCTACACTTGGGCTAGCCCTCGCCCCAACATCCAATTTTTATTTTATTCCCATTCTAGTTAATTTAACATATATTAAATTATTATTGGTAAACAATTCCACAGTGTCATGGACATTTTTTTTCTCTTTGGTCCATGGCTTGAACCTTCACTTTAGCAAAGTCAGTGAGGTTAAAACCCTGGAAGGTTTAACATTCCTTTATTTGATGCCTCAGTCTTATACCCGATTATGTAAACAAGTGCTATGATGAGATCAGACGTCCATTTATTCCACTGGACCCTCCTTCTGTGCCTCCCCCAGGTTTGTTTCAGGGCTGTGGGAAACTTTGTTCATCTTTTTTCATTGCTTTTGTTAATTTTTTACTTTTATATTTCCCTTCATCCATTTATCATGATGTTCCCTCTATGTAAACGTTGTATTGTTGTGATGCTGCAGTCGACTAATCGACTTTATGAAATAATCTTTGCCGTCCGGAGATGCTGAGTGTCTGCGCCGCACGTGGGACGGAGCCCAGGCCTTCCTGAGGGCCAGGCCGCGGTCAGCTGGCAGCAGTGTGCGTCTGTTACAGCTCGGGGTGCGCTGGGAGCTGAGTGTGAGAGCGTGCATTTTATTTGCTGGTGGGTGTGAGGCCATCGTGGGGTGGGGGGAGGGGCGTGTGGGTGGATGGGGGGCAGGGATGACAGCGGTCTCTTTGTCTCCACTTCTCAGAGGCGTGTGAACGTGTCTGGGCTGGCCCGACTCACGTGATGCCGGTGCACCCCCCACCCCACCACCCCCCTCGTCCTTTGTTCAGCCAATCTGGGAGCCACCCCTAATTGAATGGGATTATATCCCGGCAGGGAATTGATTCCGGGGGCCTGAGGCAGGGCCGGCCCGGGTGTCCCAATAGAACAATGCGGCCCCGCCCTTGCGCCCACCCCTCGTTTTGCCCACCGCTGCTCCCCTCTGGCCAAAAGGCCCAGCCTGGACACTCTGCAATACGGGGGCGACTGAACGAAGGCTAGCTGTAAAGATGACGTAGCATGTAGCACTTGTGATCCATATGTTGATGTCCGAGGTGCTTGTTTACAAATATGAGTGGGGTATCACGCTGCCCCGGGCGCGATAATCCCCTTAACGTAAAACAACCAGCGTCTCTCTCTGCAAGCCCTGTATCCTGCCTTAGCGCATTCTGGAGATTATATTGGGGGCTAGCTGTTTCAGTACTGACGTTCTTGTGCCTCGTAGGCCTTGTTATGCGTGCTGTTATCTTCGGCTGTGTGCAAATGGGAATAAACAGGTGCTAAATAGAGCGGTTGACAAAAAGCCAAAGGGGAGATGGCTAATCTCAGTGGAGTCAGTGTGTGTCCCCTCTGTTGTCGGACTTAGTAGTAGCCCTTTCATTCTTTATTCATGTGGATAAAGGCCCCTCTAAGAGTGGGGCAAACCCCAGAATCACATGTGACCGTAAATTTCGGGAGGGTGTATAAAGGAGGTCAGTGTATGGAGCAGGAGAACTCTTGGGGAACGTGTGTCACACGTCTGCTTCTCTTTCTCTTCCTCCCTCTCCTTTTGCCCTCCTGCAATCTGTCCCTGCTGCTTAGGGGGGCTGTGGGTCTGGTGCTGCTCTTTTTGAGAGGTGTGTGAGAATTTCCTGCGCAGCGCTGTGGGCGGAGGGAAAGACCCGCCGCCGCTGTTGTTGTCACATTGCGATGGAAGTTGGAGGTCACGGCAGGTTAAATGTCACTCTCGTCAGTGAGAGAAGCGCTAAGACCTCAAAAATCGCCGAAGACCTTTACTTTGCCTTGTGCTTGTCCAGCGCCCAGTGCCCAGACGCCACCAGTTAAAATCATTCTTGTCGTTTTAACGAGAGTTGAAAGCTGCATGGCACCTTAGACTTACTTGTAGTTTTATTTTAAGGCATGGTGACCCCTGTTTTTCTCTTCAGAGCAGTGACAGTCATGTGGAGAATGCTCCCCAGTGAAGTTGCCCTATTGCGCAGTACCGTGACCTTCTGCTGCTGTCTAAATTTTACAGTTTAGTGAAAAGTCACATTCACACAAACCTATTTTTGGTGTTGGGACTGTCACCATTAATTATATTAATGGTTGGATAACCTGATGATTATTTAATTAACAAATCAAGTAATCTTATACAATTTATAATAACAAGCATTTAATTTGACTTTATATGTATGAAACTACAAAATGCACAGTTGTGTGATCCTGCTGGTGTGGGTTTCAGTGTTGCGTGAACACGCAATTTGAGTGCTAATGGTTTGGGGACCATATGACTAAAGACAGCACATATTATATGATATTCTATTGGATTATATGATATATCATATTATACTTAACTTTGAATTGTTGTATTATTATATATTGTACTTCTTTGAGGCAAGTGGGCGTACATTATATGTTCTTGTAATACTCATTTTTGAGGTATAAGCTTCTATTATTTGGTAGCTTTAAGCCTGGTAGCTCCTATGCAAGCGTCCATTAAATGCTGTATTCATTAAACCTCACAGCAGCAGATCTGTTACATGTCTTGAAGTCCGGCAGCTGTCAGTTCTGGAAGTCCACGGCTGTGTGCCTCTGCCGGCCTGCAGGCCATTAATCACTGCATGCTAACTGGACTGGCTGGACTCTGAGCTTAGTGAAGCAGCACTTCTGAATCAGGGCTCTCACATGCATTCTTAAATTCATTCCGCATTAGGCCTTCCAGGCCAATTATTTGAATAGTGAAATTTGTTCTGACAGCCCTAGTTTGAATCTCGTGCCTCAGATCCCTGCATGGAGGCTGAACTCCACCTGTGTTGAATTGAATCCTAGCGCCTGCTGTAGGCTGAGACGATTGCTCATCATTTTTGTGCATGTTTTTAACTGGACTCTTCCACATCTACAGAGAACCCAGTGACCCCCTTGCTTTTGCTGCTTTGTGGTTCCTCTGCTGTGCTGCAGATGGAGCCTGTAGTGCTGATGGCTGTGTTCAGCATGAGAAAGACAGCAGACAGTTTCTACTGAGCAAGCAAAGACAATCAGAGCCAGATTACCATCTTTCTAAAACAAAACCCATCTGGGCTCCTCTTCAGACAAATGCAGCAGCTGCACTTTGAAACACCACCGCTGTCGTCTTTGATCCAGATTGGGCTTAAATTTCAAGGGGTTCTGTTTTGGGTTAATTGCTTTTGTGTGTAACCCATTATATGAGTGGGCTATTGGTATAATGTGCCTTATGAGTTTTTATGTGGTGCCACTGGTGTGTTTATTGGTGACCAGTTCCTAATTTGAATGATCAGGACAACCGCTACCAACGCAAAGCTTGAAAGGCGTAATGGAGGTATTTAACGAAGCAGGATTTCTCAGTTGAACCCTCTGTAGGCTGAAGTCTTATACTTTTATTGCTTGCAACATTTCACAATATTCTTTAGATAAAATCTTGAGCAAGTTCCATGACAGACAGACATGCAAGTCAGATTATACAATTAAGATTTTTGAGTAATGGATTTCTGGAGCATAAACAAATTAAAATATAGTGCAGCCAGAAAAAAATATTTGCAAGTTTATTGCAAATATGCAAGTTTATTGCCAAATGTATTTATGTAGGGCTTTGGAGGAGCCAAGACTCAAAAGGAAACCCATCCTCTGATTGACACCAGATAGTGAGGGAGATTAAAAGAATAACACTGCATAGAAGACTAACAGTATATAAGAGGTATACAGACCACTGATGACTAGTACAGTCTACAGTCAGCAGTAGTAAGCTCAGTCACAGTCTGTAATTAGTCGCAGCAGCTTCTGTTAGTCTGTGTGAGTAGTAGCAGCACAGGTGGTCCATGGTGGTCTGGAGGACAGGTGAACAAGAGGCTGACTAAACTACTCTAGTAAGAGTACCTGTATGTGCATTGAAAAGTAGACCTGAAATGATAGTGATACCAAGATTTTTCACAGTTGAGACAGGAGCAACTCAGAAACTAGCGTTAAACCTGACAGCCTATTTCTGGTCTTAAAAGAAGGCCTTCTCTTTTGAACAGGAGAAAGTTATTTCGTCTTTCATTTCCTTTACTCAGTCTTCCTTTTTCAGTCTTTTTCAGTCTTGTTTAATCTGAGGTTATCCTCTGGTTTGTCTGATGTATACAATTACGTGTCATCTGCATAGCAGTGGAAGCTGATGCCATGTTTGCGGAGAATCATACCGAGTGGCAGCATGTATAATGTAAATAATAGCGGTCCAAGAACAGAACCTTGTGGGACTGTTTTACTATTGTATGTACTGACGTTTCACTGCTCATACATACAAACTGCTAGTGGTCACTCGGGTATGATTTTAACCAAGATGTGATCCCAGTCAGGTTTTCTGTCTAGAGTAGTGTGCTCTATGCTGTCAAATGTCACCTTGAGGTCAAGCAAAACTAGCGAAGATATCTGCAAAATGTTAGACCACAACTTTCTCTAATACTGATTAAAATATGTAAATGGTAGATTAGAAATAGGTCTATATTTTGATAGTGTACATAGATAAAGATTGTCTCTTGATTGGTAGCTTAATCACTTGTAGTTTAAAAGCTTTCGGTATATAACCAAGGCTGAGAGAAGTGTATTGTTGATTAAAAAAAAAAAAAAAGCCTGAAGCTTGTAGGAACTGAATTAAGTTGAGGCAGCTGGTGGTCTAGCACTTAGGGTGTTCACCCTGTGATCAGAAAGTTGTGGGTTCGATTCCCAAGACTGCCAGTGGCACCACTGAGGTACCCTTGAGCGAGGAACCGTCCCCACACACTGCTCCCTGGGCGCTGTGTTCCTGGCTGCCCGCTGCTTCACTTGGTGAATGGGTTAAAGGGGTTAAATGCAGAGGAAGAATTTTGTGCTGTTCGCACTGTGTGCTGTGGCGTGTTTGTGTATGACAGAATGGTCACTTTCACTTCACTTTCATTTCACAAGTACCAGGTTTTTGCAAAGTAGTAATCTCGAATGATTTTTGGTTAAATTTGGTCAGAGAGGACAGATAGGTTGAGCGTGCCGCAGTAAGTGCCCTTCTGTAGTCTTTAAGGCTGTTCTTTCCATTTTGGTCAGCCACCATTTACGCCCTAATAAGGCTGCAGAAGTACAGAATTTTTCTTCTATTGTTCTCAGAAATGTCTGGAGACGTGTTGAGCAGGCGGGGGGTGGGTGGCTGTAGTTATGTATGTAGTTGTTGCCTGTGGGGGCCTCATTTAATGCAGTGTACTCATGAGGACTAATTCAAGTTTCTGTAAGACATAAGGCATCAAAATCCTGATCAGTGGTGATTTAATTTACAGTGACAGCTTTAGCAGTGAGTGATTTTATACTAAACAGTCCCATCTTTAGATCTAAGATCTTGTTATTAAAACAGACTTTTTGAGTTTTTTACTTTCTGTTTGGTTTGAAGAACAGACACAGCCTCAATAGAGTGGAACCTAAGTGGCGTCTCAAGGCAGCTAGCAGATGAGCAGTTCAGCCGGTCTGTCTGCTGCCTGGCCTCGGCCCTGGTTTGACAGCAGCTCTCTTAACTATGCTGCTGACTAACTAACAGCCTCTATGTTATGCTGCATGGAATGAGAGCAGCACCCTCCTGTGTAGGGTGGATACCGTCATGAAACTTATCCACGCCTTTATTTCCTGCAGGGTTGGCTATTGCAACACTTTCCTTGCTGGGATTCCCCAAAAGTCCATTAGAGCTCCAGATCATTCAAAATGCTGCTGCCAGAGTTCTAACCAAAACCAAGAAAAGAGAGCACATTACTCCAGTTCTCAGGTCCTTGCACTGATCCCAGTTCAGTACAGAATTGATTTTGGAGCATTACTCATCATGTACAAGTCACTCAGTGGTTTGGGCCCTAAATATATCTCTGATATGTTTGATGTTTATATTCCTGGTGGGTCTCTTAGATCTGCAGGAGCTGCTCAGTTAGTGGTGAAAAGAGCCGAAACTAAACCTGGTGAAATGACATTGAATCGACTGAGCTAACACACTAGTCTCTCTCTCTCTTTCTCTCTCTCTCTCTCTCTCTCTCTCTCTCTCTCTCTCTCTCTCTCTCTCTCTCTCTCTCTCTCTTTCACTCTCTCTCTCCCTCTCCCACTTTCTCTTTCTCTTTCTCTTTCTCTCCCCCACCCCCATGGGGCTCACTTTTGGCCTGTCCTGCTTTGTGAAATGTCTACCAGGTTACACACTTACAAATACACCCATCCTAAATGGGTGTATGACTATAAAAATAGTTTTCTAAATAATGATCCATTTAGGTTCTCTTAAGACTCTTAAGGTTCTCAATTATGTTTGTTCTTTGCTGCAAAGAATCTACTTTTTAATTTTTTTAATTTTTACTTTGCTCTCTCCCTACAGATCTCCATGATTCTGCTGTGGATCACATTAGAAATTAGAAGATTAGAAATCTTCTAAGAAATCTTCTAATAAATCTCACTTATTTTAAATTGTCCACCGCTGCACCGTAAACATGTCTGCTGCGCAGACGCAAAGTGACAGTGAGCAGCGATGGGGCTGCCTGGAGTCCCTGGGCTTGAGCCCCAGAGAGCTGGTGCTGGCTGAAGCTCTGCAGATGGAATATGATGCCTTGTCTCGCCTCAAACAGGACAAGGAACCGTCTGGGAGGGGACTCCCCGAGAGAAGCAAGTCTGCCCCGTCCAGGACTGAACAGCCCCTGCCAAGACCTTTGCCGAGCCCACCTGGGAGTAATCTGCACCGGGATCTTTCAGGGTCCGATCCAATGCTCGACCTCATTCAGCCTGGGGTGTCGAACCCATCAAGGCCTTGTTACAGCAAGGAGCCCCTCTACATCCTGGACAACCAGGGGAAACAAGACTACGAGGGAACATCCAGAATGCTGTCGAAGGGCCTGCCGCCTCCAGATGAACCCCCTCCAGCAGTGCCCCCTCGGAATCCCATCCCCCATCCGGATTCTGTCCTGGCCCAAAGAGGCTCGATTCCCAGAGACGTGAACCTGTTCACTCCCGAGGTGGACCAGCCCAAGCTTCTCTCCGGAGATACCATGAACTACGACAACCTGAATGATTCTCTGATGAGACTCAATGGGGACTGGCCATCTCCCAGAGGACGCAGAGTTAATGGCGACCAGTCGGGAAAGCCAGTGGCTCGCAGTAAGACCCTGCCCCCTCAGGTGCCCCCTCGCACCTACGTGCCCGGGCAGATGAGTAATAGAAGCAATCGCAGGGTGTCAGCTGATCCGGTACGTACACAAACACTGTCCCAGCCAAGAGCAGTTACTTTCTTAAACATTCACATGTCGGGTCACAGATCATGTCCTGACTTACAGTACCCTGTTTGGCCTGTACGTTTTCAGGACACATATATAACAAGGATACTGAAAGTTCAGTAACCTGGAATTTGTTACTCAGATGCTGGTATTTCAAACAGACTTTGCCACTGAATTTATTCCTTCCTTTTTTTGAAAGTTTGGTAAATGAGATGAAAAATGGCTTGAGAGTAGGTCTAAATGGTTAATCATTTTGATACACAAAATTGCAATTAGAGAAGTACTATTGTACAAGTTGTAAGAGCTGTGATTATGGTTATATCCTACATTATTCAGTGTAGTCTTGAAGTTGAATTTGACTGAACTGAACTGAACTGGAAGTCTGATAGTGCACTAAGGATTTTTTTCAATACAAAAAGGATCTGCTAGTGGTTCTTTCCCCAAATTAAAAAAGAAGAACATTCTCCCTTATCTCTGTTTAAGGCATTGTCAGTTTCATTTCTTATGAGTAAAGTAAAATTGTAGTTGAGGAATTCTTGCCTGTTGTCCAGGTGTCGCTGGGCTCCAGGCTCCATGGCTTTGGCTATGAGCTCTTCCAGGTGTCTGAGGAACGAGATGAAGAGGTGGCTGCCTTCTGTCATATGCTTGACGTGTGAGTTCCCATGTTTTCAGTTTAATTTCTCCTTAACATAATGGCTTCACTTTGATTTAGGATTCACAAATAATTTGATCATCCTTTTTTTTTTTAGGCAGCACAGTTTAATAACCGTCATTGAACCGTATTTCCTGGTTGGATATGATTCCATTATTCTTTATAAAATTGCCAACTGCAGTTTGTTGTTTATGAGTGTGTTGTTTGTGTGTTCAGGTTGCGCTCAGCCTACCCCTGCACTGAGCGCTCCAAGAACGCGGGTTTCGTGTGGAGCCAGAGTGTAGCGCAGGAGGAGCTGCAGCAGGGGCTGGGGGTCAGCATCAAGGTCACAGTCATCAGTGAGCACTTCAGAGAACCACTCACCTTCACCTGTGATGGTGAGACTGAACACAGCACGTGTTTCCTGGCTCCAACACAGTTGTATCAAATGATAGTTACCTGAAGTGTTGTCAATGTGTGTGAGATCATAAATGTGTTTTGCTGGACGCCTCACTGATTTGCCAGTTTTATAGACCTTATGATATTGCCTTGGTTCAAAGAGACATCCATGCAAGCCCATAAAACGAGTTCTTTACTTTCTTTTGTGGTCGGATTACTGGTCAGCTTTCTTCTGTTTGATCTGTTGAGCTTAAAAAAATGGTTGGGCAAACATGAATAATTTTACAAAATTTCGCTTACCCCACATCAGCCAAGACTTGCTTGGTTTCCAAATTGACTTCTAGGATTTAACATTGGAACTATAGGGTAGAACTCAGTAGCCTGCCAAAGCGTTTGAGGTAGTAAAGAAAGTGGAGCTAAACTTTCCCGCTACTGGCCATCATTTCAGATCACAGTCGGGCTGGTGTTCACAAATCAGTCGTAAGGAGGACTGATCATGGATCAGATTCACTCCTATTCCAGAGGTGGTTTGTGAAAACAGACCCTGTTGTCCAACGAGGTTGCACATTCAGCTACACAGTAGAATCTTGTTCATTTTTATAGTCCTAAACTACTTTCACAAGTCTGCAGAGCTGGTTGCAGTTTAAGTGGGTTAAGTCAAGAAATATATTTACAGAAATGATGTGGGTGAATATTGGCTTCTAGTGTTAAGCAACGTTAGCCTAGTAGCTCTAAAAAATCAAAATCTAGACACTAAACATGCCTTGGATGATCAAATACATCTGGGTTAAGTATTTTTATCTTTTTTTTAATTATTCCTTAAAGATTTGAAGAACATTTATACATCATTGTTTTCTTAAGGGTTTTTCTCCCTCCCATGCCAAAACTTTTGGACTGGACTCGAGAATTCCATCCAAGAGACTGGAGGGCCTTTTGCCTCTGAATTCTCTTAATGGAATCACATTGAAAGGGCATCCTGCCAGCCATCTGTTTTGTGTTCTCAATTAAAAGAGCTAGCTTCTCATTCAGTCGGCTGAGAGGAACACCCTCTCTCTCTCACACACATACGCAGATAGAAGGACCCTCAGATGACAGGATTAGAGAAAGACTATAGACAGAAATATACACTTTCTTAAATGCTTTTTCTAAATACAGATTCCATTCTATAGTAGCTGCCCTTTACTATGGCAGTGTAGAGCTCTGGAGTGGATACAGAGTGTTGCCCATCTGTACATCTGGATGTGATTTCTGGAGCTGACTAGGCTTAAGATATCTGCTAGCGGTGGATTAAAGTGGCACGGATCACACAAAGGGTCTAAAAGTTTACGGCAAGCGCAGCATGTTCCGATTTATTCTATGGGAGCGATAAAATGGGCTGCAATAAAGTGAATAAAGTGAATCAGTTTTATAATTGTACAACTAATACACAGGCCTGAGACCTTCATGCTTGAAAGCCTTATACTAGTGTGGACAAATTTACAGCTTGTAAATGAAGGACGTTTGGAAATCAACAAATTTAACTGCAGAGTAACTGCACATGGAGTGAAACTGTTTAAAAGGAGTTCAAGGTTTTGGCTGTTCCAGCCAAGCATGAAATGGGCAGATTGTTGTAAATGTTTTTTTTGTTGGCTCTAATTTATTCATATCAACCGCTGTTCTTGGTCTAACTTTTGACTCCTTGATAGCAGATATTGCCATATTCTCTCCATATTATAGAGAAATGACAAGATTCTGCTCACATTGCTTCTTATTTTTATGAGTATCAGTAGCCCATAATACTCACTGTACTCCATGGTGTGGATTGACCCATTTCCTATGGGTCTTGTTTAGGAAATTGTGCTCTTCCTGCTGTTTTTAATTGAGCTTTAGGTAAATGCATTAGCAGCACCATCACACTCGTTCACTAAATGTGGCCTGTGGTGTTGTAACCTTTATTTGAGTTATTACCAATCACTCAGCCGTCATTTTTTTCGTGAGATTAAGCTGCCATGGCCGACGTTTTGTCAGGGAGCACGAGCAAAACATCAGCAGATGTTTTTCAAAGGAAGAACACGGTGACTGGAGGTTGGTTGAGATAAGGTTCATCAAAGTAAAATGGAGTTTTTGCTGTTATTGCTCCTTGCTTCTGTAGAATGGCATTATTTAGAAAGCCTATTGAGCTTGTTATCGCTTATGTTGGAAACATATTTGTGTCTCCCTGGGCTTGATGATCCGTCCTCCCACCCTCTGGCTGTCTGTGTGCTTGCTGTGTACACTCCGTGAGTCATGTCACTAGAGAATGTGTTTACCAGTGGAAAGCGGCCTTCCCTGAGTAAGCATGAGCGGAGCGTGGAACCAGAACGTTGTCTCCCAGCTTGCTCTACACTTGTTCACATCCTTTCTCGTAAACCGCAGGCATCTTGTGTGTTTTTCCTTGGACCTCCATGATCCTGTTATGGCCTTAACATCACGTCAGACTTAATTAATGGATGGCCTTTCTATGATTACGTAAGAGTCCATGTTCGGAAAGAGGTACTCAGAAGTGTTTTTATTTGGAGAAAAATTGTAGGAAGAGGGAGCCGGAGGGATAAAAAGTGGGAGAGACCTTTTGTGAGCAGCATCATCACAACCATAACCGTATATCTGTCTAGTCAGGGTGTAATTAGTGATGGAGAGATGGGTGGTGAGGCATATTTTTTTCTTGCTCCAGCCCCACCTCTGTTTATTTTATTTTGTTTTCAATTAAGGAAAGTTCCCTTCATTTGGGAAACATCTTATTCCTCTCTGTGATACAGAGACAACAGATGGTCAAGCGTATGTGGACAGGAAGAGCCATGCTTGTGTCACTAATTGGCGAATTTTCCATCAATTGAGCCACCAGTGTTCCAGTTTCTATTGCATTGTAACATCTTTTTATTTTGTACTGGCCTTTGTGTCTCCGTGTGACTGTGCAATCGTAGCGCAAGCAGTTTCTTCTGGGATCAGTAAAGATTCTGGTTTGTTATTAAAAGGATTCTCTAGTCAAAATGAAAAAATGAACTATGTTTGGTGTAAAACTGGCCACTCAGCTCCTACAGTGCTACAGGAGTCCTTAGAAAAGTTCAGTGTTGCGATGCATAAGGCATATCGAGAGAATGTATCTTGATATTATATGTTTGCCATGTCACCCACCCTGCTCCAATACTGTACAACTCGGTCATTCATAATTTGGGTCTGTAGCGGTTTGATGCAACCCTGATCAAATCCACCTACAGTGGTGCCCCGCTTATCAAACGCCTCACAGAACGAACGTTCCGCAATTTCTCCCCATTAGTGTCATTTTTTTTTTCCTGTTTTGATGTGTTTTTGGTGTCTGTGTGTTTACTGGTGGTTAAAATTGAAGGTCTTTTCGTTGCAGGAAAACTTTTTCGTGAGTGAAACTGCAAATTTTTTCCTTGTTTCTGTGAAGTCTGAACCCCAAGAAAAACCCTAACATCATTCCCTGCATCTGCTGAGTGTTTTACTAGTTTCCCCCCCATTAACAGTGCTGTGTCTTCATTTTTTAGTCATTTTCTCGATTTTTCACAGCGACCTGGAACGAATTACACAATTTCCCTTAGAAGTCTACGGGAAATTGTGTTTCGCATAACGAACGCACCGCTGGAACGGATTGCGTTCGTTATGCGGGGTACCACTGTAATTCTTACATTCTGACGCTCCTTCAGTAAAGTGTGTTAAATTAGTAGTTAATTTGACATACCAATTTAAACTAGTAAATGGGTCTATTATTGGACAAAGAAGGCAAATTGACTGCCTTGTACTTTTACCATCTTTTCTCAGGTTCGTCCACTATTGACCTGCTGATATACCAAACCCTATGCTACGCTCACGATGACCTGGACCTGATTGACGTGGACGACTACCTGCTGAAAGTGTGCGGCCAAGCTGAGTACCTCAACAAGTAAGAGCATTTGCGCTACCAGCTTGGCACTGTGATTTTTTTTTTTTTTTGCCTCAGTCTCAGTGAAAGCACTTGGTTAGGGAGAGTCGCTGGGAGGTGCTGTACATAATAAAAAGACTTGTCTGTCCTGAGTCGTTTTTTAAGAGATGTTGGCCGGTCCTCCAGAGCCCTCTTTGATTGACACCTGCTTTTTCCTCAGTCCTGCATACAAGAGCACAACAGGCAGTGCTCAGAATCGGGCTTAAGGCCACACTGAGCACTCCAAACTCCCTCTCATAAAGCTCTACTGGCAGCACGGCTCCCAGGCCTTTCCACCTCCCCTATGGGCTCTGTGCCCACCTCACAGTGGCATAGAGCCACTGGCAGACGGCCCACATCGAGGCCAAAACAAGAAAAAGAAAGAAAAAGGTGTGGCGTATCATGAAAAATGTTCCCATGACAATGACGAACGTCACATCATGGACGCTTTCCTCGCTTGGTCTTGCCAGCTGCCGACGCTGCGGCCGAAAGACGGGGGAGATTCCAAAGAAAGAGCCGGGGTTTGCTGCTTGTGGTTTGTGGTGCAGGCAAGCTCTCGTCATTCAGCTGAAGGCCTTTGGTTGTGGCCATCATAAACAAGCTGTTCTTATGTTTGCGGCAGCGCACAAACCGCAGTGGGACTCCCCTAAAACACGACCACCGGTCAGAGGAAACCCCAACCTCTAACCACTCAAACATTTAATATGACCACCCAATCTAATGTAACTCACTGGCCCTACTGCAGTGTTTCTGAACCCTGGTGAAACAGATCTATAATAAGTCTGAACTCTGAATTATGCTCTAAATGTGTGCTTGTGCTTACTCAGATTATTCCAGTTCACCCAGTAATAAGGGGAACCTGGTGCTTGTTTTAGATAATGATGGATAAAACAGCACATCTCCGTGTAAAGTGTTGGGTTTGTAAGAGGCACTAATAAGTTCAATGTCAATAATTATCGTTGTTGTTGGTACAACAACCTCCATGTACCGATACATTTTACTGTGGTCAGGTTGAACAGGCACATGACTCTGGACGCAGATGTTAATAAGTCTCTGAATATATTGCTAATAAGAAAGGGGGTTAACTGCTTGACAAAATAAAAGTACCAATCAAGAGTACAATGGCAAGCTGTGTGTGTGTGTGTGTGTGTGTGTGTGTGTGTGTGTGTGTGTGTGTGTGTGTGTGTGTGTGTGTGTGTGT
>JBBPCZ010000142.1:22000576-22012313 GCA_037974445.1 Brycinus macrolepidotus | reverse complement strand
ACTTTTACATTTTTTTTTTGTTGGAAACGGTGAAGGATGAAAGAGTAGTAATTGGGTGTGTCTGAGAGTGTCATGTGACTAGTTCTGTCTGGCAAGCCAGCAGCCCTTGCAGTTTAGTGTAAGAGTTGTGACCCTTTTTGAAATTTTTAATATATAGAGTTAAAAAAGTGCAGAAACTTTTTGAATATCCTGTGTGTGTGTGTGTGTGTGTGTGTGTGTACACATACTCTACAACAAAGACCTTGCAGATGACCACACACGCACAGACAAACAAATACACACATCCAATACAATACCCAATAGTTTCTCTTATGTGCAATATTACTTGAGTGCCATTTTTCTGATGCAACATGTGCAATTTCTGGGGTAGAATATTATTACTGGGCAAAATATGCAATTTATAAATGTGAAATTCTTCTGGTGCATTAGTACTGTTTTTGTCAATGCCTGTCACTCCATTGTGTACCTGTGTGTGTATATATATCCACAGTGTTCTACATATATTTATATATCCACTCTGTCATTGTGTACATACATACATATACTTATCTAAGTTTACATATACATATAAATACATATTTTCCATACACACATCCATATTTTATATTTCTAGATTGTATAGTGTACATTTTATTCTTTACTGTTGGTATAGTTTTTAGTCTATTGTTTTTTAATTTTCGCTGCTCTTACCTTTGTTCTGTCTACTATGTGTGTGTGTGTGTGTGTGTAAGAGAGAGAATATGCATTTCATTTTTCATCAGGTAGAAAACAAAAGTTTATGTTAAGTAAGTAAAGTGAACCTCTTTAAATAACTCGGAAAGCTCCTGACCTCAGTGGAATCTCCCCTACCTGTGCCTGCGCTCGGTTATCAGTGGGTGTATTTATTTGGAACAGGGTGGACCAGATAAGCTAAATGGAAAAAAGCCAGGCAAACGTTTTTGCGTTACTCCTGTCACCACCAGTATCCCTTTACTGTGCTGTAATACACGAGTTCAGACTGTACCCACTGACACATCCTGCTGTCTCCGTAGCTTCCCCAGCCGCTTTGTGATTGGCCGCTCTCGGGGGGAAGCCATGGCGGACCGGCGAAAAGACGAGCTCAACGGATACGTGTGGCATTTGGTCCACGCTGCCCCCGAAGTGGCTCAGGTAACTTCATCTGTCATTTCCCTCGCCCTCGACATGGTTCCAGGACCAGGGAGTGTTGCTGACTGTTAAAAAGACTGATGAATGATAATGGGCCTGTTTTGGCTCATGAGAATCACATTAACCCTTGAATTATGTTGTTTATTGAAATTTGTTTTGCACTTCCTCCTTGGGTCATAAATCTGCCGTTGCCCTTCCTCTAACCTAGCTGCAGATAATAAACAAAAGTGATAATAAACAAGAACCACGTCCCTGTCATACTGCTCCCATGAAAGGCCTCCCTTATTTTCCCTTGGACGTCATGAAGCTCAGAAATGATCGAGTTCTTGCGACGGCAAATGGTTTCAGTTTGAAGGCCGCGTTTCCTGGAACTGAGCCGCGGGTTTCTGAGAATAGTCCATGTGTTGTGGGTAGACAGGGTTTCCATACCTCCCTCAGAGCTGTATCAGCACCGAGGCGGCACTGCCACTGAGACCAGCACGGTCTGTCTCAGGGAGCGTCTCAAAAACACGTCCCCATTCCATGTAGTGCGCACATTTTTGTGGTGCTGTCTTGGTTATTTGCAAGCGAGCTTTTCTGTTCTTCTTTGTTCAGCAGGTGTCTAGAGAGGGTCTAGCTTCAGCCTCTCGGTTGTGGTGTGTAACTGTCTGCTTTTGACCTTTCTTCTTGCAGTGTGATCTGGTCTATACCTTCTTCCACCCATTACCCAGAGACGAACGACCAGTCGGAACTGCTGTAAACACACTTAACAAACCAGCAGGTGAATTGATTTCTAGTCTCCACAAAGCAATTACATATATATATATATATATATAAGTGTGTGTGTGTGTGTGTGTGTATATATATATATATTTCTATTTATTTATTTATTTTACAAATTTGTATGTTAAAGGCAACATATTATGTTAAACACAACATTCATGCAATAACGCAGTTTAACAAACCTGGAAAAGTGTTACCACCCCTAATCAAATAACATGTTCTGTGAAAATAAGTACACGTCCTCTACAGGGAACAAACATATTGTATTTTTGTTCTGCAAATTTTAGTGCACAATTTCCATTTATTTGGAGTTTGGCACATTGAAAAAAAAACAGTTTGTTAAATTCAGTGAATAAACAGTAAGTGTTTTTTTTTTTTTTTTACACACACACTGCCATCCTCCCAGGAAACATGTGTTTGGGAATCATCTTGTTGATGTGTTTAGATGTGTAATCAAGGTCGAGATTCATCCACTACCATGAGCTGTGGTCATGTGACTCAGTCTAATAGTGGATCAGGGAGTGCTCTTTTGACCACAGTGACAAATAGCAACAGCCAATGAGTTGTTTGAATCTTATCAGTGACTGCTGGTGCAACGTGGCTGAAACTACCTGACATATGGCGGCCCGCCTCCGCTGAGTGCAGGAGACATAGTCACACGTAGTGAGGTGGCACGCGAGGTTCATCACACTCCAGTGGTTCAATAAACCTAGTTAAATATTGAAGAGGTGAACTCCACTCAGGTTGGGTTCCACAGAGTTTTAGACCGTGTTATCTGATTTACTGTAAAGGTCTGTCTGTATTTTAGAGGTTTAATGCCTCCTTAATCTGGGAATTAAGTCTGAGCTTTGTAAATCCAGTCATCTTTCTCTCTTAATCCACCCTGAATCTACTCTTGATAGCAGATGTTGGCACACAAATTCAACTTGAATTACAAACACACGCACAAACGGGTAGAATAGGCTAAAATAAAATGCTACATTTGCAAAACTGGGTTCTCTTTTCTCTCACAGAAATACCTTGGACTCCAGGAATTGGTAAAGTTGCAGGCGAAGTCAAGCTCTCTATTTCCTACAAGAGTGACAAGCTCTTCATAATGGTGATGCACATCCGAGGCCTGGTGAGTCTTTCACAGCTGCACTGTGATTGCATTTCACCTTAACAGAAGAGTGAGGCATTACAGGTGGGCTGTAGGCCAATACGTGGTTAATTGCTACAGTAATCCTAATATAGCATTGATATTTATAGTATGTGTCAATCCTGCACCCAACAACATACACCAACAAAAAAAAGAAGTATTTAATGTGTTTTAAAATGAAACCCTTCATCTGTGCTTAAGTGGAGCTTCTGTGCTGTATGTCTCAACAGCAACCCTTACAGGACGGGACGGATCCGGACCCATATGTCAAGCTGTACTTGCTCCCTGATCCCCAGAAAACCAGCAAGAGGAAGACTAAGGCAGCCCGCCGCACGTGCAATCCCACTTACAATGAGATGGTAATGGCATGGTGCCACTCAGTCGACCTGTTTACAGCCAAACTGTGGCAATGAGAGCAGAGTTCACATGCTGTACTCAGACGCTTAAAATTTCTTTAGAACTTTGTCACTGTTATGCTGCTTCCAAAGTACTACCTCATTACTTTTCACTGAACGAATGCTCTTTGTTTCTGACTCTCGACTGATTTCTGTTTACCCGTAGCTTGTGTATGATGGGATTCCACATGGGGATCTGAACCAGAGGTCAATCCATCTTCGAGTTCTGAATGAAGGAGCGTTCTGGGAGAACACGCTGCTGGGCGAGGCCTTCATCCCCTTAAAGAACCTGACACCAGGCCAGCACTGGGTGGACTGGCATCAGCTGAGCTTGGGTGGCTCTGAGGCCAGTCGCTAGCGAAGGGACAAAGACAGACCGTGGGTGATACAGCACAGACTGATCATAATCTGGGGGGTCCTCATAAAGGGAGCTGACTTGTATGATGGAGCCTGTTGAGGAGTGTGTGGGTGTGTGTCTGTCTTTGCGTTTGGGTTGGTGAGTTGGAGATGCCCAGCTGCTCAGAGGGAGGTATTTTTCCCCACAGTGGGGGTGTGTGTTGTGGATTCTCCTGACCTGGAGACATGTAGACTCTGTGATGGAGAGCCATCACTAGATGCTGTAGTTTTAGTGGGGTCGCCGCGCACCACATTGGACCACGAGGCTGAGACTTGGCCGAAACGTCCGCGGCTAACGGATACAGCAAGGGAAAAAAATAATACATAGATATTTATTGACTCTCAAGGATTCCAAAGTGTTATGGCAGAACATGTGCCCGAAGGTTCAGGATTTTTGGTCCATTTGCCCATTGTACATCCCTGCAATTTCTTGCTGAGAGAGAGAGCGCGCAAATGAAATTTAAGTTATTTCTTTTTAAGATGTTTGTTTATTGTGGCTCGATTTAGAGCTAGGTTTTGTTGTGACATTTGTTATGTCTCTGTGATTATATAGATTCTATAGATTTTACTTAGTAAACGGGATTTAACGGTTGGGATATTGTTTAAAAACAGATTCACATTATTGGTGGCAGGGATCTATCTGATCATGAAAAACTAAAACGTTTGAGATTGTGTGGCATGACAAACATGTATGTACGTATGCAAGGCCTCATTCAATCCAGCCACTTCAGTGAAAAATGACAAAAAACAGATGTATAACGGGATAGACGTGCTTCTTTTGTTAACTGTTCTTTTGCTCCTTTTGGTTAGGTTTTTACTGATAATTATAGTGCTGTGCTTTGAACAGTGAGTCTTGGCCTTATATACACCCCCTTCATTTGGTGGAGGAGGGCACAAATAGATTTACAGCTCAAATTCATGTCGGACCATGACGCTCTCTGTGATCAAAATGACGTCACATAAAAGGCAAAGAAATGGGAAGAATTAAGGTAACGTTAAAGAATCCATGGATGATCTGATGGCATGCTAGGGCTGGGCCATACAAACAGCAATTCTAATTGCAGTTTCACAAAATCACTGTCTAAACCATGACTTGTTTCTGTTGAATTTGTACCAGCTTTTTAGTTTTATATTCATGATGTATGTATCAGCACATTAACTCCTTTTCAGTTCACTACTTTTATAAAATCTCATCAAATCCAGCGTTTGGCTTTGTCTAAATGCCATGTTCATTAATGTGTATCAGTAAACCAAACATTTATTTTCAAATCACTGCATTTACATCTCATTGGCACTTTATGGTCTGTGAATTCCAGCACGTTTCCCATTGCAATAACAGTTCACTTGCAGTGTATTGCCCAGCCCTACTGCACGCAGCTTAATAAGCTGTTTATTTACAGGTGCTCTGAAAGCATGGCCGGAACAAGAACCTGAAGGACCACCTTGGCCTGATGGTTGAGAGAACTTTAAGCTGTCAGTCTGATGTGCTGGTGTGGAAGCATTATTTCGATCTCTCTGCTGAAAATGTATGGAATATGGTTCATGTGCATGCTGTGAAACTTGCTACTGGAGAAATATTGCACTTTTGGCCTTGTTCGTTGTCAAGTACTTTGCGCTTACACTTTATTCTAAGATCAGTTACTTTGAACTGAATGTCTTATTTATTTTATAGAACAAAGGGAAGACGAGACTAAGCCTTAAGACTTGAGGATCAGTGTTCTTTTTTTTTTTTTTCTCTCTCTCTCTCTCTTTTCTTTTGGAAAAGTTCAGCTCTCCTCTTGAAGCCCCAGCCTCCCCAGAAGTGGATGCATGCAAATAATATCGCTGACTATTTGACTACAGCTTCTCTTTTTCACTTGCAAACTCTCGCTTCCTGATTTACTTTTTAACAACACGAAACAGCCAACACTAATGCTGAAGGACTCAGGTTTGATGAAACAGATCATTTAAGTGGGAAGCTCTGAGAAAGTAAACAGCACTGAAATTCTGATGTATCTGAAATGTGCTTGAAGTTCACCTACATTTTTTTTAACTGCTCGGTATTGATGCCCTTGCTAAAATTGCCGTTTAAACAATATTACTGGCCTGTTTGGTATCTCCATGCTTGTGTATCTCTTGCCATGAGTAAAACTGACTGCAGGCTTGTGTGCCGTCATGCTGTAACGTGCGGATGACCTTAAATGAAGCCCAGTCATCTGTCTGAAACCCGGCCAGACAAACCAGTTCCACCCAAAGCATTTGTGTCAAATGCCTTAGTCATGCCTTTAAGGTTGTACTGCATATATCTTCTAATTCATTTTGAAAGTAGTCACCTTTTTTAAATAGCCAATTGTGTTGTGTGTATTGTATGTGTGTGTGTGTGTGTGTGTGTGTGTGTGTGTTGTGTGACAAACCTGAGGGCTCAGATGTGCTGCAGTTATGCAAACCATTTTTGAAAGGAATTGATGAGCCACAAACTGGGAAAACTAGCATGGCCCCTTTGTCAAAGAGAAAGTAGAAAGGAGTGTAAGTTCAAAATGAACGAGTTTTAGTGTTGTACATTTTGAGGATATCATTTTTGTGTGCTTTATAGTTTTCTGCCACTGTTTTTTTGATTTTCTGACCAATTGTGTTTTTTTGTTTGTTTGTTTTTTGACCATGTTTTTTAATATTATTTGCACTAAATAATAAAATGAACTTGAATTCAAAACAAACTGAATGACTCACCGTGGCATGTGACAGCGGGCTATTGTGAATGCACGAGCGAATGTGTGTTGCTGCACATTGCACCACAAAGCTTGGTCATCGTCCTCTGACAGGGAGGTGCGGTAATCACCAATTGCTGCACGTCCAGCACTGATCTAGGCACGTTCACACAAATTAAATGCCCTCGTTCAGACTCTGTGCTGCCGCATGCTTTTGTGTGTCTGATGGACTCGGTTCAGTAAAACGACCCTGTGTGAAAAGCCTTAATCCTTTGTCTGTGAACCACACCCAGGGTTTATGTTTCTGTCCCACTGAGGTAAGAATTACATCAGGTCTGTGCATCTCTTCTAGGGTCTGTAGCTGTGTGTGTTTCGTCCTGATTATAGTCATTTGCTCCCTCAGGGCAGTATTAGTAATAATGGTGACTGACAAAACTGTTTATTATCCACAAGGCCCCTCAAGATTAACATGTTCAAGGTGAACCATATTCTGGACTACAATATTTATCTCACATTTATTTCAAATTCTGAAATTTACATTTGACATCCGGGGAGGCAAAAGCCTTTGAAAGCTTTTTCATTAAAAGATATCTCTACATAACGTGAGAGCTTCTAAAGGACTGTTGAATGTTTCATTGAAGGCGTCCTGTCCTTGCATTCTTAATGAAAGAGGCCCTGTGGAAATGAGGCCTAATGCATTCTTTATAAAACTTCAGGACGATAGACTCTAGAACTGATTTTGCTCGCTTATTGCTGTTTAGATTCTTGGAGCTGTTTAGAAACTTAAATATAACAATAATATACATAACATGTTTAGATGCTTTATTCATTTTTTCTAATTTACAAGCATGACAAATTATAATTTTTGTATTTATCTATATATAATAATTTCATCTCAAGTTATATGTTAATTTTGTTACATTTACAGCTGTTGATCATTCTAGATCTACAGTTTTTTCACTTTTTCAGCCTCCTACAAATTAGTTCCCGCATGTATGGTGCAGATTTTTCTTAAAACAATAAAATTGAATTGAATTGAACTGAATATCAAAATCAAATAAAAGTACAGTACAAATAATGCTCATTTATAACAATATAAGCATTATTTGTACTGTACTTTTATTTGATTTTGATATTCAGTTCAATTCAATTCAATATTATTTATACAGCGCTTTTTACAAGCAAGCTGTCACAAAGCAGCTTTACAGAGTCCAGGTCCGAGCCCCTGGTGAGCAAGCCAAAGGTGACAGGCGAGGAAAAACTCCCTAAATATATATATTTGATTTATTTTGTTGTATCAGATTTATCAAATATATCAAAATATAGGCCCCACAGTGGTGCAGTGGGTAGCACTGTTACCTCACACCTCCAGGGTTGGGGGTCTGAATCTGGGTCCTGGCCTTGTGTGTGTGGAGTTTGCATGTTCTCCTTGTGGTGGTGTGGGTTTCTTCCGGGGTCTCCGGTTTCTCCCACAGTCCAAAGACATGTGCGTCAGGTGAGTGGAGGATTCTAAATTGACCGTAGGTGTGTGTGAGTGTGTGCCCTGTGGTGGGCTGGCACCCCGCCCAGGGTGAGTCCCTGCCTGGTGCCCGTAGACCCCGGGATGGGCTCCGGGTACCCGCAACGCTAGTAAGGATTAAGAGGTTACAGAAAATGAATTAATGAATGATATCGAAATATATCAAAATCAAATAGAAGTATAGTACAAATATATGATAGATTTTCATATATTCTTTTTGATTTTGATTGTAATAAATACCATCCTAATGCACGAGTAACTAATGTTAAGGAATACATTGATCATTTCAAAAACATCTCTTACATCTGTACATGAGTCCTACAGCGTCCCTGCTTCTTCCTACAGCTGGTTTAAAGATCAGCATGTGTGTAATCTGTGGAGTTATGTAGATTGTGTGGCGTTGTATAGATTGTGTGTAATGCAGCAGTGCGTTATATAACAGGTCTAGTGCATGCATGTGCTTTTCCACGTGTGTGTGAAGTTGTGGGACGGTCCCTAACTTATCTCCGCCTGTAGAGAACTTTGACGACGCTCCCTAAGTGTTTCTGATGAAATCTCCCTCCTCGCTCCTCTGGCTGCTGCTCGGCTAGCCTGGAGACGGAACGGACCACAAACTACATCTGTTTAGAGCTCACAGTGTCGTTTTTTTTCTGAATTATCGTTGCGTTTTAGCATCGGAGTTCCCCTAGGCTCGCGTTAGATGAAGGATTTCGTGTTTAAATCGACGCCAGAGGTGGAAAAAAGTCGAGTTTTTCCGTTAGCCTCCGAGCTAACTCCGCCACTTTATCGGAAGAGCCTCTGCTCCGACTAGAGACAAAATGGCCCACTTTTCGACGTCTAGCTTGGAATATACTCACAGTTTCGACTCCACTCTCACCAGGAACTCTTCCTCACCTTTTTCTGCCGTCTCCACCCGAATGAAGAGCCGTATTTCTGTCTCTGTGAAGAAGAACATGATGTTCTGTGGGTCTGATCTTGGAGGAGAGGGTTTTGAGTGCTGGGCTTCAGGGAGACCAGACCGGCAACATCTCACAGCAGCTTAAACACCATGGACCAGCTCTATGAACATTATAATACATATATATATTTATATCAGTATTTATGGACAGTATTCGTTGAAGTTAAAGTCCTCAGTTCTGTGGTAGCTAACATTTAGCAGTACAGCAATTTCTTTTTTTTCTTTCCTTTGGCATCGAGAGCCTTGCAAAATCACTTTTTAAAAAAAACTCACTACCATAAATACGAGCTGAAGTCATCCTGAATTCATTTTTAGCTTTAAATGTTTGCCACCTAACGCATTCTGTCGTAATTCAGTAAAGAAAACGATAGCCGTGCCAATAAAACAAAGTACCAGTATTGGTTTCTCAACATTTATGAAGTCAAACGGTTCTCCTTCCAGCTCTACTAAGGTTTGGCCTATTTTGTTTTATGCTGTTTAATATCTAGAACACATAACACATAAACAATGTTCAGGAGTATGAGTTCAGAGAAGCACTTTTCCAGTGGAGGGTCCCAGTCCAGGAACACCAGTCTGGAAGGGGCCAGAGCTGAGAGCTCCTGGGTCAGCATGTTTTTAACCGTGTCCAAGCCCACCTGGTCGCTCCTGCAGAGGTATTTACCTGGAAGAGGAGCTCAGACACCAGCACACTGGAGACGAGAGTCTGGACAGTCAGACAGTCTGGACATAGGAACTTCGCTTCATAGCCTCATTCCAGATTCCCCAGGTTCTGCTCGTTTGAACGTAGCGTACGTGCACTGTCAGCACGAAAACACCACGTTCCTGTCCCCTGGTGATGGAGAGACCCTGAACTGGCTGACTGCAGACTCTCTGGCAGAACTGGGCATCCAAAACTCTGCTGGTGTGGATTTTGAAACACAGCAGCAGCCCCCAGGAGGATACCTCACAGCAGCGAGAAATTACCTCAGCCAGGTTCTGCTGAACGCAGCCACAGCCCAGAAAGACTCGAGAAGCTCCGGGCGCCAGTCAGAGGTTTGGTACTCGGAACCAGCAGCTACCCGGTACAGCAGCAGCTCCAGCAGCAGCTGGTGGTGGGACGGACTGTGGGGAACCAGTGATGGCCCTGAAAACGTGGTGCCAAAGTCGTCACGGACTAGAACGTCATCTGACACAGAGTGGCTGCATTGTGAAGAGCATCACAGTAGCAGCCATTGTCAGGAACGAGGTTCAGGGGTTGCAGGCGATGGTGTGGACTCAATGCTCAGAGAAAGCACTGGACCCTCATGTTTCAAAGAGCCAGCAGACAATGAAGGCCTTCACATGCCCCGGCCAGAATCTCTCCCAAGCTCAGAGCAGCTCTTGTCAGTTCACCAGCACAGTGTCGTTGACCCTCGGTTCAGTGCCAGAGCTGTCGCCGCCTGCAGTGAGGTGGCAGTTCTGACCCCGGATCAAGACAATGGCTACTCTAGTTTGGAGGAGGAAAACGCAAACACTAAGCATCTGAACATGAAACTAGCAGGCGAGACGCAGGGACCGTCGGAGTCAGACGCCTCTGCTGCTTCTCAGGGGAGTGACGCTGGAAGCCAGGGTGACGGGGGTGAAGCTGTAGAGAGTCCTCCACGTGAGGAGGTCAAGAGCGAAGAGGAGGAACAGAAAGAGGAAGCTTCTGAGCCTGCACGTGCAGATGAGGCCTTACCGTGTTCGTCCACCCCTCAGTGCCGGAACAAGGCGATTGCGTACATCATGGGCAGCCCTTGCAGCGATGAGTCTGACTCGGACAATGACAGTGACTTGGACAGCAACGACGATGACGGTTTTGACAGCGAAGGTTCATCCCAGTTCTCTGATTCTGAGGACCTAGATGACAGTGATGAAGGCGATGAGGATGAAGAGGATTCAGAAGCTGATGAGCTCGACTCTGAAAGTGAAAGGCTATGGAATTCGCTGTGCCAAAACAGGGACCCCTACAACCCCCGGAATTTCACTGCCCCTATACGGACAGCCCCCAATCCCAGTGCTGCTGCTGCGGATTCACCCCTCTCTGGATCCCCAACAGAGCCTGAACACTCCCCTTTCTCTTCACCTTCACCTCTTGTACCCCAGGCGGAGGAGTCCAGCGAGGAAACCTGTTCGTTGGATGAGACAGAGAATCTGAGGTTGTGGAACTCTTTTAGCTGCTCATCAGATCCCTATAATCCCCTGAACTTTCAGGCCCCAATAAGGACTCGAGAAGTAGCCAGGGGCCGCTGTAAGAAGGGGGCACCTGTTGGGCCTCCAGTATATAAGAAAGAGGAGGCTGAGGAGAGGTTGGACAGTGGATTCTCAGAAGCAGCTCCTGAACTTGGGCTAGGAAGCCCCAGATGTCTTAGGCTGAAAAAGGTTAGTGTGCTTAATTCAGAAACTGAGTTTACTGGGAGAAAATCCACATATTAGCAAACTAAGGTCAAAGTTCGTAATACGTTGTCTCTTAGCAAACCATGAAGCCTTACATGTGACAGTCATGTGGTCTTACGGCATATTTTTCAGTCATGAACCTTTTGGGGATTTCCTGAATCAAAATTTCTTACTTAAACCAGTGACATTAGGAGTTCCCAGTTCAGGGGTTGGGAGATCCCATGCTTGACAGATTTGTGTTTTCTCTGCTCTACACACATGACCGAGCACACACTGTAAAAAATGATAGCCTCATTAAGTTGTTTGAAATTACTTCTGCTCTTTAACTCCACCTGTCTTGTCAAG
>JBBPCZ010000142.1:21990172-22000476 GCA_037974445.1 Brycinus macrolepidotus | reverse complement strand
AGAACAGGTCCGCGGGCTACTCATGTGGTCCTTGGGGGCACCCTGGTGCCCGTGGGCACCATGTTGGTGACCCCTGTTCTAGACAGTGCCCTCATTCAAGACATAAGGGAAACAGGGAAAACAAAACAAAAACAAAAACATGGCTGGAGACAGACAAAAGGGTAAACAATGAGGGAAACATGGGCAGTGGCAGGACGAGATGTTTCACATATTTAAAGTTTGAGACTCCTATTGGTATGATATCAAAACAACAAAACGCCATTGGAAAATGTCCATGCACTTTACATTGTATAGACTTATACAACATAAATGGTCAAAAATTCCTTGCACTTTGTGACTTGTGTTAGGTATCCTATATAAACTATTCTGTGCTTATAAAACAGATAGCTTATATTAACTAGTCTGTGCTTGTATAATCTATCCATCCATTATGTTATCATACCCTGGGTCATTGGGGTTAGTGTGTCCAAGTGTGTTCCTGGGTGCAAAAACACCCTGGACAGGTCCTTATAGCAGACACACCTACACTGCCACAACAGGGAGAACATACAAACTCCACACAGAAGAGACCCAGGCTGCCCTGGCTGGGAACTGAACTCCGGACCTCCCTCCTATGAGGGCACAGTGCTACCTACCACACCACCAAGCTGCCCTTATGTGCCAACAAGTGTTATGAACTAGTCTGGGCTTATAAAACAGTTAGCTTATATCAACTGGTCTCTGCTTATGTACTTATCCATAATATATCTTTAAAATAAAGCTTATCAGTTGTTTAATATTCATTCAGTCATTCATTTTCTGTAACCGCTTATTCCTCACTAGGGTCGTGGGTACCTGGAGCCTATCCTGGGGCCAATGGGCGCGAGGCAGGGACTCACCCGGGGCGGGGCGACAGCCCACCACAGGGCGCAGCTGTTTAATAATTATTTCTAAATCTTAGAATAAGACAGATTAAAAAGTGGAATACTGAGATTAGATTGAGTGTTGTGCTCAGCTGTGATTCCTTGGTCCACTCTTCAAAGGAATTTCTGTTTATAAATATTCAAACAGTTCATTCCCTGGTTGTCTTCTTTTAGCTGAGTGTGACAAAATGTTTTATTGCTCTACACAGAACGCAGAACAGGCAACTGCAAGAATGCGTTTCCTTTAAGTTTAAAGCTCTGTCCCAATTTAGCTCACAAACTGCTCCACTTTACCTGAAATAATCTTGTGACAGCTCCCCAAAACACAAAGGACATGAGTATGTAACTTTTATGAAGGTCCCCTGCTGCATCTAACAAAAAGTGCCCCACTTTTGCTGAACTCATGAGACAGGCAGCAGTCCTGCTCGAGGGATCGTGGGAGCAGCAGTGGACTGGAGCAGATAATGAGAGCTCAAAAAAAACAGGAGTATTTCTTCATTCAAATTAAGAACTTTTCCTGGAACATGTAAGAATTACATGAAGAAAACTGCCTACCAGAAACAGAGAGGAACCGTGGGAATTAAGTAAAGACAAACAGCAAGGTTTTTCCCCCAAAGGCCTTACCAGGATGTATTCTGAGGGTTTCCTGAATAAATTCGGAATATGTGCATTTGTTATGCATCATAACATTACTGAATATGTTTAGGAAAGTGTAAATAGTGTCTGTGCTAATAGTACTTGGCCTGTATTAATTAGTCAGTAACTACAACTGGTTTTTAACATGTTCTCATCCTTTCTACTTGTGTAAGCACAAAAAAAACCCCATAATTTTACAGTGTTTGTGTGTGTGTGTGTGTGTGTGTGTGTGTGTGTGTGTGTGTGTGTGTGTGTGTGTGTATGAGGAAACTTTTGAAACTTGCACACATAGTTCCAAGGTTATCACACATGAAGTGACAGAGATGTGTAATACTTTTCTTAGATTTAGAACTACTTCTAGCCCAAACCTTCATTTAGATTTGTAATCTGACAGCATGCTGCTCTGAAGAGTCAACTGGAACGTGTGATCCTGTGGAGTCCCCTCGAGTTTCATTATTCAGAGTTAGTGGCCATAGAGAAGCTCTGGAATGAATGGACTGTTTGTTCTGCTGGAATATTGTATGTGACCAAAACAGATGGGATAACAGCAGAGTAGTGGACCAAATACAACAGACGAGGGAGCACGGAGCTCCTCAAATTGTTGAACAAGGCTAAATAGGCAATTATAATTAAAGTCTAATTAGGATATATGAAGTGCCAGCTTGTTGAGACACTTGTAAAAGGTTGGTTTTGTTACTTCTTCCTGCAGTTTATATTGTAGCCTACAGAATGTGATGACCATATGCATTCTTTGTGAATATAAAAGGGTCCATAATTGTCAAGTTTTCTATTATTTTATTTCTTCCCCTGAGATCTACTTACAAGGCAGGATGGTGGCACAGGGTCCTGGGTTTGATTGGCAGCTGGGGTGGCCAGGGTCCTTTCTTTGTGGAGTTTCTCCCTGGGTCTGCATGGGTTTCTGCTGGGTGTGACTGTGTGTATATGTGTATGTTTGTGTGTCTGTCCAGGGTGTTTCTCTGCTTTTTGCTCTACGATTGCTGGGATAGGCTTCAGCACCTCTGGGTAGGGCTCAATGGATTGTACATAAAAATGAATGAAAATATTTACTTAACAGTGTTTGTGTGAGTGTCTGTACTGTAAACAGGTCCATTTCATTACGTTTCATTCCATCCAACCTCTCTGTAGCCCTTAGAATTAATCAGGCTGTTTTTGTCCATGTGCCTTTAGGACTGATAAATGCAAATGGCCTCTGTTCTGATAGGCTGTCGTGAACTATGCCTTCAGTTTGCGCTGAAACACACCTTAAAACTTCAGTGTTAATAGGAGGGACTAAACTTGCCGTTGGCCGAATACGTGGACATGTGAATGAGTTGCCTTGTGTGACTTCACAGAAACAGTGAATTCTAAACAGGATATTTCATAAGCAGCCCTAGTAATAAGATAACATCGCTTTTCATCAATCTCATTAACAGAAAAATAAATAAATATAAACCAAAATTCACTTATGATGTTTCATGCTTGTGGCCACTACTCTGTACCCAGATGATCTTTTTGGAGAATTCAGGTTTATATAAAAAAAATTTTTTGTTGCTATTTTCACAGACATCAGTAAGGGAGAGATCGGTGCTTCTTAATCACAGGCAAGTAGAAGGGAATGCAGATTTGAGTAGTGAACCGAGGTACTCAAATGGGTTGTTTCTCAACATATAGTACATCAAGTACACACTGTAAAAAATGATAGCCTCATTAAGTTGTTTGAAATTACTTCTGCTCTTTAACTCCACCTGTCTTGTCAAGTTCTGGATTTGGAACTCAAGTTTACAGGTTTTTCACAAGTTAAACTTAGTTATAAATTGTGTTGACTAACTTTGAGTTGAATCAAAGTTTATTCTCAAGTTGAGATCACTCACACTTTTAAGGCAGCCGGTGAACTTTCGTTTCTAAGTTTAACCGACCTGATTTTTTTTACAGTGCATGCGGGGTTTTTAGGTGTGTTAGATGATGGAAGTGTGTATAGTGTGGGGTCCCAGGACTGGGTTTGGCAATCCTAAACCATCCTTTATCCTGTTAATTAAAGTGTTTAATGTTGAATTTCTGTTGAGCTGGTCAACATGGTTCTGCATCCATACTGGGTACAGTGGATGTCCTCTCTCTGCAGTTGAATATAATTTTAGCCAGTTTCAGTGTCATGGATGCTGTTTATATTTATTTTATTTGTTTTTGGACAAATGCTCTAGCTCATCACCAGATACACAGTATGCATGTTTTTGCATGTTACTTTGTTACTTTACTTAAGGCAAAAACTCCTATCATTCACCCATCTTTAGGCCTGGTATCCCAGCTGACTTTTTCGTGTAATATAACACCAGCCAATAGTCATGTTGCTCACTCCACAGTAATTAGTGTTAGTGCTATGTCATGCTACTATTTGTATGTATTTTTATGTGCATCATGTTGCAAAGTTCAGTGTCTGGTTATTTCTTAGGTTATTAGCACGACTTGGCAGTTTTTGGCTCTCTGCCACTAAGTAACTGCTATAGGCTTTGCTGTGAAAATGATGTAAAGCAGTGCAAGCAAACCGTTTTCCTTTTTTATGCCCTGTGATCATCTGATGCAATGCTTCCATTTTACACTCTCCAGGGAGGCTTGAGTGAGTGCTCTGCTCGTTGCTCATTATCACGCAATTCCGTGGCCCATTTTTCCATCTGACTCCATGCTAGTCATAACCATTAGCCCAAATCTAGAAGTGCTTGCCTTCCCAGACACTGAGATGGAATGACCCATCCATCAGCCACTCTGGTGGGGAAATCTAATCTGCCTACACCATTTTTTGCATCATACCTTGGAAATTTTAGGCGGAATTTGAAATGTTACTTAGCAACAGTGAGTAATGGCTGGGCAGCAAGCGCCTGTAGTTTCTTTTGATGTTTTTTTTTTTTTTTCTTGCTTAAAACAGGGTCTAAAGTGTCACAAAATGCGCTGGCTGTTAAGGTAAACATGGGCTTTCATTTTTAATAAGCAATCTTCTAGCGTAGCTTTTGGGCAGCTCACCGTGTACATCAGTCAGCCACAATCCTAAAACCACCTGCCCAATATTGTGTAGGTCCCCCTCCTGACACCATGCCTGATCTGTTGAGGCATGGACTCCACAAGACCTTTGAAGGTGTGCTGTGGTATCAGGCACAAAGACGCTGGCAACAAAATCTTTAAGGTCTGTACATTGTGAGGTGGGGCCTCTATGGATCCCACTAGTTTGTCCAGCACATCCCACGGAAGTTTGATCGAATTGAGATCTGGGGAATTTAGAAGACAAGTCAACTCTTTGTTCCTCAGACCATTCATGAACAGTTTTTGCAGTGTGTCAGGGCACGTTATTCTGCTGAAAGAGAACACTGCCATTAGAGAAAACTGTTGCCATTAAAGTAGTGTACTCAGGTATGTTTAGGTAGGTGGTATGTGTCAAAGGAACCCAAAGTTACCAGCAGAACATTGCCCAGAGAACCACACTGCCTCTGCAATTGTTCCTTCCCCTCATAGTGCATCTTTTCCCCATGTAAGCGATGCACACACACCTGGCCACCCCATGATATAAAAGAAAATGTGATCTTTAGACCAGGACACTTTCTTTCATTGCTCCATGATCCAGTTCTGAAGCTCACTTTCCCACTTTAGGCACTTTGAGCGGTGGGCATGGGTTAGTATGGGCACTCACCAGTCTGCAGCCATACAGCCCCATTGTCAGTTAGCTGCAGTGTGTGCGTACTGACACCTTTCTTTCATAGCCAGCATTAACTTTTGAAGTATTTGTACTTCAAAAGATTTTCTATGGGATTGAACCAGATGGGTTACTCCCTACGTGCATCAGAGAGCCTTGGGCACCCATGACCCTGTCCCAGGTTCACCGGTTCTCTGTCAGGTTCAGGTCTATTTATATATCACATTATCATACACAAAAGGTCAATTAAGCATTACAGAAATAAAATACAAAACAAAATTAGAATAAAATACTGGAAGAAATAAAAGAAAATTGAAAGTGCAGTAGAAGTGCAGATATTTAAAAGAAGGCAGCGGAGAATAGTGCAGTTTTTAGCAGCTTTTTAAATCTACGCTTGGTGCAGATCTGATACTGATAGGCAGTTGGTTCCAGCAGCGAGCTGCATAGTGACTAAACACAGTTTCACCATGTTTAGTTTTGGCTCTTTTCACCACTTGCTGACCAGATCCTGCAGATCTAAGAGACCAACCAGGAATCCACTTTTTGCAGCCACTGCTTACTTGGAACACCGTACGAGACCTGCCGTTTTGGAGATGCTCTGACCCAGTTGTGTAGCCATCATAGTCTGGCCCTGTGCTAATCAATCAGTATTTTCCTGCAGCAGCTTATTCGATAAAAGCCATTTAGACATTTTCTCTTACACTGCTGGAGTTGGGATTGCAGGCCCTAAACCATGTCATTTTTGATCAAATACTACCTGACATCCTGTATGGTAATCATCTTTTCTAAGCTGTCAGGGAACAGAAACATTTGTTTCTTTCGTTGAGCATTTCTGAGCTATTTAAGCATTGTTTAACCACTGTTTTTATACAGGTGACGTTCGTGGAGGAAGTGGAGGAGTTCTATGCCAGCAGTGATGAGGACCGCCACGGACCATGGGAGGAGTTTGCCCGAGATCGCTGTCGCTTCCAGCGCCGCGTCCAGGAAGTGGAAGAGACCATCAGCTATTGCCTGTCCCCTACTTTTCGCCTTGTCATCTTTCAAAGACTCTACCATAGTAGTTGATTAATATTGTTTGCTGTTTTGTGATTGATTTTTCTTTCTTTCTTTTCTGAATGCAAAGACTGAAATAATATATATTGGTCTAATTCAGGGCAAAAAGGGGACCGGAGATCTAAAAGAAAGTGAAAGGGCTCTCATGTTGCAACCTACCACAGATTTGTGCTAGTGATTGTCACTTCACTTGAGTCATTTGCTAAAGACCCATAGTTCTGTGCTGAGCTGTGTACAGCATGCAATGATCTAAAGTTTCCTCAACACCACAATGACCTTTTTTTGAGTTTCCTCCTAAATCGTGAAACAAATAAGGAAATGGCCAAATTATTGAAACTCACTGAACACATAACTATTTTTGATAGTTTTTACATTCAGCCTCTGCTGTATTAGTGTAAGAGTATTGAAATCTGCCACTTACTAGTATTAGTATACCCTGTTGCCTTCATATACTACCAGGTCTGAGGCTACGTTTAGATAGGTGGTCACTCTTTCCATCCTTGGCAGATTTAAAGCACTTTTACCTTTTGTCTTAGAATAAGACTGTCCAGTTTTATTTGCAAAGAACTGGGATAGCTGCAGGTTTTCATGCAAAACAAACAGGTGCATACTTGGTTAAATTTGTTCAATTCGGCTGGTCTTAGTTTTCAGACTGATCGTATGCTCCTAGTTTCTTAGTATGAAAAGTTATACTGGCATTTTACAGGTAAGATTGGACCCCTGGTGCAATTTTTGTTGATCATAATTGCAAGAGATTTAGAAAACATGTTAGTTACAGAAAAGTCTTTCGCTCTAACTGAGACATATTTGATTTTTTTCCTCAGATGTTTCTGTTCAGTCTTGTTTGTCAGTTTTGTAAGTATGTGATCATTTTTACAAGTCACATGCCAGTAGTTTAATCAGTTTAATCTGGTCAGGTGAGAAATGATAAATCTGGTTTGAGTGTCATGACCTGTCTGAACGTAGCTGTAAAAAAAAAAACCCATCACTTATGAGCCTCTAAACCAGTTTCACCAACTCTTATTCTGGAGATTTGCTTTCTTGCAGAGTTTAGTTTCAGCCTTCAGCTAACATGCCTCTTACCCAACACTGATGCATCTGATCCAACCGATCAAGGACTTCTGAAGAACTTAATTAGCTGGAACAGGAGTGGCAGGTTGAGGTTGGAACCAGACTCTGCAGGAAGATTGATCTCCAGAACCAAAGTCGGTGTCCACTGCTCTAAGCCAAAGATGACACTTCTGCTCTGACCTGGATGACTTAGTGTTCAACCAGTCAGAGCAGTAGAGTGACTGCTTCTTTTGAGTTACCACACACTAGATGAACCAGTGTATGTGTTATTAATAGCCAGTTAAGAGTTCAGTTAAGCTAAAAGCAGTATCTATTCCTGGGTCTGAAGGCCAGTGGGAGTCTTAGTGTCTTAGTGGTACACATTTGCATGGTCCTGTCTATTTAAATCTCCTATTTATCTGGCAAAACCCGCTTGACTTTCTAGTGCTTGAAAATCACTGTGGTGTATCTTGTCTTAAACAAAGGGTTGTTGTCTCTGTACTTTGAACTGTGGCAGCTGTGACCAAGTGGGTGAAATCAATTGTTTGACTATGAGAAATGCAGGGACTAAATGCATGTTTTGAAGATGATAAAAAAAAAAAATATGCTTGATGTCAAAGCATAGGGTTAATTTGTTAATCAGTAAAATTAACATGAAAGTGTTTTATTTTTGTAAAACATTTAGGAGTATAGTTATTCTGCATTTACTCTGGGTTTTGTGACAAAAGTCAATCAGTTTAACACAAATAAACTAATGTTTAAATATTTATCTGTGTTCTTTTGTATATAACTCTTAGTGGGTTTGGGCATAGTAAAACATTAGATACTATATACAGGTGAGAACTATATACAGAATTTTTATCAACTGAATTTTGTAGTTGAGTCTCAACACATGCACTTGAATAATGTTCTTTGGAAGCAAAGGCATGTGTCCATAAAAAAGATTCTCCTGCCATCTCTTGCTATCTTGAATGATTAATGAAAAAGGAGGAACATGACTGTAGCCCTCAGCAGTTACTTGTACTTCTTAAAACCAGGGTTGAATTCGGCTAGAGCAGCCAGCAAATGAAAGCGCCGTTAATAATTCAGTGGAAATTTCAGGTTACTGATACAGTCATTGTTATTGGCACCCTTAGTAAAGGTGAAAAGGTCGTGAAACAATGGTTTAGTTTAACCTTAATGGTGAAAGAATGACAAAAAAATAATAAGATAAGCCCCTTATACTAACACATGAACACACCACAGCACAGCACACAGTGTGAACAGTGTGAAATTCTGCGTTTAACCCATTCACCAAGTGAAGCAGTGGGCTGCCACCAACAGGGGGCGCCCATGGGGCAGTCCGGGTACCTCAGTGGTACCACTCCTAGTCCTGGGATCTAACCTTTAATTGAAAATTTAGTAAATGTATTTTTTTTATTAAACAATGTCAGGATTATTGAGCTCTCTGCATTCGGTCTTTTGTGCAGTTTCTCTTTACCAACACAACAGCAATCAGTCTTCTCCTGTAACACCTGAAGAGAAGACAAAGGAAGCAATCCAAGACCACTCAATACAGAATCTCTCCAGATCTTCTAGGGGCCCGGGTCCTCTGGTTTGGACTTGCCTCTTTGGTTCACCCCAGCAGGGTTTAGGTCAGGGGGGTGGGATGGGCACGCTTCACTCTGTGGTCACTGAACCACTGGGTTTGGGTGAGTAAGTAAAGTGGCCCCTTATAGTCACGTGTGAACAGTGAAATTCTTCTCTGCATTTAACGCATTTATCCCATTCACCAAGTGAAGCAGCGGGCAGCCAGGAACACAGTGCCCGGGGAGCAGTGTGTGGGGACCGTATCTTGCCCAAGGGAACCTCAGTGGTGCCGCTAGCAGTCCTGCGATTCAAACCCTCAACCTTCTGATTGCAGGGCCAAATCCCTAACCACTAGGCCACCAGCTGCCCCAGTGTTTTGACCACTGGTATGTTCCTCACAACCACAGCCTTTTTCTTTCTTTCTTTCTTTTAATAGATTGTATTAATATTTTATTAACGTTCAAAGAAAAATTAGGTGGCTGCATTTAACCCATCTGTGGCAGTGATCACACACACACACACAGACACACACACACTGGAGAGCAGGAGAAAAGCTGGGCCTCATATCTGCTGCACTGTTTGTTACTCTGGCCTCACTCTGTGTGCTTTACTGTACTGAAAGATCATCACTCAGGCTGCTGTTTCTGTAGGACTAAAATTTCTGGATTTCCGAAGGAGAAGTCGTCAAAACTGACGTGATAGACAAAATGTGCCTTCAGATTTGAAGTCAGCACACTGGATGTAGTGTAGAACACATGGATTAGACGAAATTGCAGACAGAAATTATTTTTTTGTGATCCAGTGTAATGATCAGCAGTCACTACTCATCTGCCCAATTTCCTCTACGCATTCGCATCACTTAAACGCAGTGCATACAGCTCAGTCCAGCATGTCTAAGCATTTGCAATAGCAGTAACACAATGCTCATATTCTCCAGTAGTGGTTTGTATTTCCTTCGGCTGCCACATTATCCCGTTTATCAGTCAACAAACAAAAACAGCTTTAAGATGTGATTATCTCCCTGAGTGCTTTTGCGCTGTAACAACAATAGCATGAACAAAGCTGGGCACACTATAGGCTTAATCTCAAATTGCTTCCTTCTCCCCATGTACTGCACACTGCTTAAACAATATGGACAAAATTATTGGGACACACCTGTTACTGGTTTCAAACAAAAGTATTGGGACACCTGATCATTACACCTACAGGGACTTTAATAACATAGCATTCCGATACATAGCCTTTAATATGGAGTTGGTCCCCTTTTGCAGCTATAACAGCTTCCGCTCTTCTTGGAAGGCTTTCCGCAAGATTTTGGAGTTTCTGTGGGAATTTGTGCTATGTACACTGGGACACAGTCATGCTGGAATAGAAAAGGTTCTTCCCCAAACTGTGTCCACAAAGTTGGAAGCATGGCG